>JAVKLA010000084.1:23589132-23606238 GCA_034782735.1 Sagittarius serpentarius
AGCAACCGAAACCATCAGGGTGTTATCAACATTCTTCTCCTGCTAAACCCAAAACACAGCGCTGTACCAGCTACTAGGAAGGCAATTAACTCTAGCCCAGCCAAAACCAGGACACTATGACATATTATCACTCAATGACAGGGAAAAGTGACCAGTTTATGATACATACAAATGCTTGGTTTGGAATGGACAAAATAGGTGAAAGGGTATGTTTCTGGCTGACTGCAAAACCAGATTTTTTTTATCTTTGAGATTTGGGAGAGATTATATATAAGTACACTTCATAAATGTGAAAGCAGAAATGTTTACAAAGGCTCTTGAGGGAAGTAAGAAAAGGTCTTGGCTTCTGCAAGGAAATGTCCACAACAAAAAATGTCTGCAAATGCTACCTCCTGAGGATGGCATTTTGTTCACAGTATTCTGGAACATGTTTATGGTGGAAATTAAGAAAAAAGACTAAAAGTGTGAACAAGATAATGGATGCTTAATAATGAGGTACTCCACATTATCAACACAGTTATTCTTGAAGGCTGTAGCAGAACCAGAAATATGAATATTGAATGTCAAATGTTCAGGTTAAAACTAACTACTCTTCAGCCTGCATCTACTGAGCTCTAAAATTCCCCTCAGTAACTCTTTGTTATTTTTATAAGAAAGAAATATAAAAATTGGTTTGTCTTTGCCTTTTCTTTCCATTTTCAGTCCTCTGTTTATTGACTTTGCCCTTTGGGAAATGGGTTTTTTACAATCCACTTATTAATTTTCTGGGTGTCCTCTTGAAGGCCAGTTTTTCTTCTCCTGAGATTGGGTCCATCAGTTTCCATCAGTGTCCCTGTTTTCTGGATGTCAAAATGTATATCCAGTCAAATTGTGTTACCAGAATAATGTCAAGCAACTCTATAGTCACCACATCATCAAAAGAGCTGCTTTCATAATGTCATTTTATGATTGGTTGAATACTGTAATTCATTTTTAGAGTGATAAGGATTTCCATGTCAAAACACAGAATTCTTTGTGCCATTAAAATAGTAGAAATCAGTAGTTAGGGAACAACCAACAATGGGTGTCTCGGGAGAGGCCAGTCCTAGGGGCATTTCAGATGACTTGCTTATTGCAGCAGGGAATACTGAAGAACCCATGAAAGAGTGGGCTGCAAAAATAGGTAATAAGGCTTTACTAGCATATAAAAATATGACAGAAAGAGTAGTATTATGTTACTGTGTTTTATATTGTAACATTTACTTATAAGGCTACTTTCATCTTTATCTCCCTTTTCACTAATTCTTAACTTTCTAGATTTATTTTCTCTTTGGAATCGGTTTTCCATTATGTTATCTCAGTGGAAAGCTTATTTAATTACTGCTTGTAACAAGCTAAAGAAAAAACATTTTTCCTGTTCTCTGCTTGTTTTTGAAAGACAGACACTGAAAAAAATCATCTTTCTCTGCACAGTAAACTGGTGCCACACACTTACTTTTTTTAAACACATCATTTCAGAACAGCCAAACTTTGAAACTTGACAACAGCTAATAATTTTTTGTAGTAATTTATCTCTAAGTGTATTTGAAAGACATTACTTTGTCTGAAATTTTAACACAAGACTGACAAGGTATTGCTGAGTATCAGGAATGTCAATTAGTTAAAGCCCCATTCCTACCAAAGCAAGGTGAACACAAATCAGTATCAATGGACAGCCCTGTATAGTCCACCCAAATGCAAGGAATTGCGCACCAGTTCAAGACCTGACCCCAAAAGCAGAACTGGAAAGGGCTGTGAGAGATCCTCTGGTGAATCCTCAGCAAAAAGTCAAATCTACATGTTGTCTTTTAGCTTAATGATGATTGTGTTTTGTGGGAGATTTTATTTTATTTATTATTTTTAATTTTATTTCTTTGTTAAGGCCATGATGGGCATTCCACAACTTCCCTGACAAAATGTATCCATCTTCATTTCTAGAGACCTTTACCCAAAGTCTAACCTGAATCTTCCTTGACATTACCTCTTTAAATACCTACCATGCAGTTCTTTTTGCAGGATGAATATTTCAGTCTTTGAGGTTAGCCCCTAAGAAAGCTTCTAGCCTCTGTAACACAGCAGTCTGCATTTTCTTTACTTCACTTGACATGCATAAGCATTGTGGGTCTCAGAGTATTGCTGGTGTTTTGTATGAGGCAGAAGGAAAAAAAAAACAACACTTCCCCAAATGAAACACTGCATCAGCACTGAAATTAGAAAAAATATTGTAAGCAATAAATAAATGCAAGTCCTTGGAGACTGGACAGTGTCTCCTTGGATTGTCTGCATTCCACAATATTCTGTATAGTTTATGCTTTCATTAGAAAACAATTTGTCGGTCTCTCATTTGCCAAGACATTGTCAATATAACATAATGCAAATCATGAGCTGCTGCCCTGATAGCCCAATCCTGTAAGCTGTTTTCATTTAAGCATAAAGGCCCCTTTAAGAACAAAAAGAAATCCGTTTTGCCAGTCTTTCCTCAGACCACTCACCACAGTGAGGTGTGAGCTTCAGAAGTTATGAGATGAGTAAACGCTAACATTGAAAGACACCTGCAGTATTGTTTTCTTGCATTGTGCATTATTAACAAAGCCAGTGCAAACAGCAAGTGTAGTAACAGTGTTCAGAAGAGTGATTCTACTGAAGGACTTTGGGTATAATGATGGGAGAAACTATGTAGTAGTTATAGTAATCAATGCAATTTCATATCAGTTTGTTTTGATGATGTGGAATGATCTATCCTGTCAGCTTACAGACAGGAACCAAATTTTAAGCCCTTTAATCGCCATTGTGAATAATTATCTATCCAGATTGCCTTTTCTCATCACCATACTAAGGTAGGGGATTTACCAATTCACCTTAACAAGCCAGTATAATCATTAAAACAATAGAGCTCTACCTCTTGATGCTACTGCTATATAAATGTTAACTAATAGTAACGGAAAAGGGTGTTGCCCAATTTTAGTAAAACATACTGTAATAAGAATACTTATTCCTTGATCCATTCCAGTTTGAAAGGCTTCAGCTGAGCCTGCAACAATGTTACACTATCATAAATGAGACTATAGCAATCAGTCTGAAAAACTCTTAAATCTTTCAGTTCCATGAATATAATGTGCTATTTCTGCTGTACCATGAATTAAATGAATATATGACCAAGGTGTAAATAAAAACATGCAGCAGCAAGTCTGAGGGCCACGCTGGATAAAATAAGAACAATTTAAAATGGAATAATATGATTTATCAACTAAAGATTTTCGGCTATAAAAAAAACTCATTCTCTTTCCCCACAGTCAAGTACAAGCAAAAAGAAGACCAGGAAATCTGCAAATGTGGGAGCAGAACAATAAATCCAGTAAAGAATGGTAAGAAAGGAAAAAAGATATTATCCAAATTTGATTGTTGAAACATTTTTGCTTCTGAAAATACTGTAAATTAGCACTATTTACTCAGGTTCCATTAGTTAAATTTCAATTGCTATATGTGTGAAATAAATTATGCAACCTGTAAATCTTAATTACGTTGTTAATTGGGATAACTTTATGATCATTTTGTGATGCTTCAAGTCAGTGAAACAAGTTTTTCTATTTTAGAGTTGATCAGAGCTGGTGACACTCAATATAAGACACTGCTGGAACATTTTGATAGAATTGAAATCATTAATTATAATCTTTTGATTACTGAGTTTTAAACACTAGTATCCATAAACCAAAAAATACAGCAGTATTTGTATGTAATACGATTTTAATACTTCATACAGCAATTGCTTCTGGTTAAGTAATTGGTGTTAATTATGCAAGCATGAATCATTCATACACCCAGGGTTTTATGACCATCACAACAGTGAAGCAGGTTTAGATTTAGACACAGACACAGTTGGCAGAAACAGCACTAGCAGTGAAACAGATCAGGAGGCTTGGACGTTTTAATGCCAGGGCATTTGTAAACCTGGTAGGTTCACCATGCTCAGATAATGTAAGTCAGTATAGTTTATAGACATTAAGACACTGCGTTATGCCAGCTGAATGTCTGTCTTCTCTTAGCATCAGTTCATCCTCTTTGCTTATAATTAAATGTTGAAAGCAGACATTGGCATACCTGGTGAAAGCCGTTCTACCAGAGGGACTGAAAGAACCATCAATCAGCCATATGACAAGGTACCGAGCACTGATAAGGCTTCAGCTTAAGTATCAGGTCCAGTGATGAGCACATGACTTCCAGAAAGTTGTTAAGTGACAGGAGAGAATGCTATTAGACAAGAGCTCTGAGAAGAACCAAAATCTAGAATGTACAACCTAAAAGGTAAGATTGTATAATTGGGGATAATTAGCGTGCAGAAGAGATGACTGGGATAACAGTCTGCACACACAGAAAAGGCTGGTATAAAAATGAAGAAATGTGCTTAGCAGGTAAGAAGAAAAGTGAGAGCAACATAATTGGCAGCAAGAAAGACTCGTACTGGACATTAGGAAAAGCTTTCTAATGCTAACAACCAGCTCAGACACAGCTTACTTTTGGGGAAACTATGGAGGTGGTCCGTCACAGGGTTGTAAGAACAGGCTGGACTAATGTCAATCAGAAATGAAATGAATGCAGCTGGGCCTACCCTGGGGCAGTCCTTAAATGACCTCTTATGTCCCCAGCATCTTAAGCTTTCTAGGATGCAGAAAGTGCTCCAAACTCCTGCTAATCTAGAAGTTCTTGCAAGAACTGGCATTCAGTAATTCCCTGCTGCTCTGCACTCTAGGAACAGGAGTATTTCTGTTGGGACAATACACAGCTCCCTAAGGAGCATGCTAAATTGAGGCACTGCCCTGGTCAGTGTGCTGCTGCCATTGATCTGATTGATAACCTATGCCCAGCGTACAGCTCTGGGTTATATTATTAAGCAAGGCTGTAGTACTGACCTTTTAAACACCTAAATCCTAATTATACTTAGACCTTACCCACGATGTGTGAGCCAGAACTTACTTACAACGAATATCAAAAGTTATTTTCCTATTGGCTTCAGTAATATCTTCAACAAAACCTGAAATGTTTCCCAACTGACTCAGGTGTGAGAAAGCTGGATTGCTTTCTCCTCACAGAATAACTCGCAAGTGATTCCACACAAAGGTGTGCAGTCTTAGACCGAGGCAAAGCTGGCGTAGGTACATGATCTTCACTAGAACCTATTTGCCACTCTAAAAGGGTTGGAGGCTCCAGATTTTTTGCAGCTCTGGTTCTGGTTGTCTTGAAAGTTTTCATTGTGCTCTTCAAGTATGCCACTCCACAAAGCAAAGTTCACATTGTGCTTCAGTGCGATCCTGGAAGCTGATTCATGTACTGTGCCTTGTGTCTATTTTAAGACCAGGCTCTTCCCTAGCCTGCTTTACAACACTGAGCCAAAATCCTTTCAGAGCTACATTAAAATGGTGCTACCTCTTGGGCTACTGAGTCTAATAAGTGAGTGAAATTAAAAATTACTAAAAAAGAAAGCAAAGACAAATGAATAGGAAAGCCTCAAAATAAAAAATGTCTTTGTTTTTTCCATCTGCATTTAATTCAGTATTTCAAGAGACAAAAGAAAGATTTGGGAACAATGTTCATAGGTAATGTAAACAATTCCCTGACATCCCTATTTTCTCTTCTTTAAGAGAATGCCTAACTTCCTGCTGAGTAGAACAACTCTAGAGCTGATCACAGGAGAGATCCACCAACCTATTCCAGTTACTAGTTGGGTGATACAGTGCTTTATTTCACTGCAGCTGAACATCTCTGTCTTTAACAGCCTGTTTTCAGCAGTTACTGTGTACATGAGGTTTTAGAAAAGCTTTTCAAATCATTGTAGAGTAAGTAGGAATATGCCATGAGTGTACTTGTAGGTAAAACTAAGAAATATTCTGGTTTGATTCTGGAAGGTTGGCTACAAGCCCTGAAGCTGAAGTTTTCAAAATATGCTCTCAAAATAAAAAATGCTCACTATATGCCTCTTGAAAGACTAAACAACCAAAGCAGCTTTGAGCTTCGCTGTGTGTTTCACTTGCAACAGTTATCTGACCCAGCCTCACACTTCCCAGCCTCTCACTCTGTAACAGGTCACCACAGCATAGTGTTACATGCTATAACCTTGCCCTGCCATTCATGCTTAATGTGGTCGCGGCTTGATTTCTTATGGCATGCTGGGACTCCTGTCCAAATTTCATTGCCAATGGGAAAAAGTCAGCCTGACAAACTGAACATTTCCAGTGCAAGCAAAGGAAGACAGAGTTGCTTTTTACTCCAGAAATATATATATATACATGCGCATATACATGTATATATAGAGACACATATACATAAATGTGTATAATAAATTGCTAGGTGAATGCTTCTTTATGTTGTATTTAAGACTTACAGTGTTCTTCTGAGAGAAAAGCAACCATTCCCCTTGTCAGAGAGCTGCAACTCAGCCAGTCAGTTCAGTATGAGAACGCCAAGTGAGCCATTTGAGACGTGTGATGTTGCAGCTGCACAGCATCCCATTCATCATATGCTTCAGAAACGCAATATGTAAAGCTGGAAAAAACAGAAGCTGCAGAGGCAAGAAAAATCAATTAGCAGGAAAGCCCATATATGAAAAAAGGCCTGCACAGAATCACCACGTTGCCATTTTGAATTTGTTAAAGTTACCTCCTCCCTCCTTTTGGGTGATCTTGGAACACATTTTCTATATGAGGATAAGAGGAGTCTTCTAGTCCCCTAATTAGGCACTGATAATTTGACAGACTATTGCAGTACTTAATGTATATGAGGTAGCACTAAGCACAAAGTTGGCTTTATATCCTTTTCTCCACACCCCTGCCCCACCAAAAATTTCAGCTATGCCAAGCTTCAGTGTTAGGAAAGAGGCTGTTATAGTTTGCAAATAGTTTCCATCCTGGAAGAAGGCGCACCCAGCAGAATTTAAACAATGCAAGCTACGATCTCAGTTACAGTGGCATAAATTAGGATCAATTCCACTGAGGTCAGAACAGTTATATCAGTGAGAGACACATGAGGACTGAGCCCCATTAACTACAATAGAGTTAATTCTCATCTACTCTCCCATAATTCGGAGCAGAATCTTGCCCTAGCTTTCAGGTGGACTCTGTCCACATTGTGGGCCAAATCTGGCTTTGAATTTCAAGAGAATAAATGTGGAGATACTGATTTTATTGGAGCTATTCCCAACTACAGTAGTGCAAATTTTGGCCCAGAGACTATTTAGAGTTCAGACACTGAGCAGTGGCCAGCAGTTGAGGTCCCATCATACTTTGGCCTAGGTGGACAGGAACATTCAGAGTGCAGCCTACAAAAGAATTTCTGTGTGATTTGGGGTACCATGCTTCAGGCCTATGTTTGATCACAGTTATTTCTCAAATGGATGAAGGAAGGCAGCAATTCCAGAAATAAAGTGGACATGTGGCACGCACTTACCTACCTACCTCGTTCCTCTCCCACTCCCAGGATTATTTTTTGGCGTTTTAACTACTGGAAACCAATCCCCATGTAATACAGGAAATGTGTAACAGTGATACCAACGATCTTAGTATAAGTGCAAGCCATGAATAGTCCTGGTGAAGCTGAGCAGCCAGAAAAGACAAAAACGTTGGTATGCCAGCTGTTTACTTCTAATGCAGGTGAATGGTTTTTAGAAATATTTAAACCAGTTGGGAGTATACTTAGCCCAATCTTCATTAATGGGAAAAAGCAAAGAAAGAAGAAAAGCAATAAAACATAAGAAGTTCAATAACCACACATACTAACACGAACAGCAAAGATTCTTCCTTCAGTGGCAGAAAAGCGGAGCTTAGCAAAAGTCTACAGAAACACTGGTGCAAGCTATAAGATTTAAATAGGCACTTGAGGAGGAAGACTGGATGGTTTGATGGAGAGGAGGAAGCAGCACCAGTTCAGGGTGCTGGGGTCTGTCTGCCACCTCTTCTCCCAGACTTCCTGCAGCAGCTCCGCGCAGCTGGGTGCTCTCCATTAGGGTACTAATTATAAGGTGAGTGAGAAATGTAGCTGTATATGATCAATTCCCTATTAAGCATTCTCTCCCATTATTTAAGGTTGAATTGAGGCACAGCTTAATGAATCACTGCTTTCTGACAAATAATAAATATACCACACAAATTTCAGAGGGAGTGAGACTCTTCCTGAATTTGAATGGAATTTAGCAAATAGTCCCAGAGGAAACAATGCACAGAAAAAAAATTAAAATGTCAAAATACTTCATTTCAGTTTTTTCAAAATGGAGTGTTTCATTCTAGAACTGCCAAAACACTTCCAAAAACTTTCAAAACAAAGCTTTTTAGCTGTCCATTTTAAAATTGGCCTAAATTTAAAAAGAAAAAAAGCTTTAAAATGTGTGAAACAGCCCAAGACCAAAAATGAAGCCATTCCTTTGAAGCTGAACTAAATATTTTGGGTTAGACAAAAATGATACTTTTCCTGATTATTTTTTTATTTTGCCAACATTTGTTAAAGGCTCGATTTGGCCAAAACTAAAATACAATTCTGAAGGAAAAAAAAAAAAATAGTTGTTAGATAGAACCATTGATTAAAAATTCATGCATTACCAAGCTTCGGTTCTGGGTAATCTGCCCAATTAACGCCTCTGAGTTTAACAGAGCAGAGTCAAGCCCATTACTTTCCAAAAACTATTCAAGCTTATTGATTTATTTTTAATTGGAAAAGCTAAAGAGATTTTTTTCATAATGGTGAAACAACAAAGGTTCTACGTGAAAACTCCCAGTCAGAAACACTTCTCTAGCCGTGCCAATGGCAGATTTAGGTGCCTGAAGAAATGGCTGTTCTCTGTGGCGCTGTATCAGAATAAGCATCCTGCTTAGCCTGGTCCTGGAGCTCATTTTCAGGCCAAGCTGGGGCAGCATCCCTGCTGCCCCAGCTTGCTTGCGCTCAGGCCCTAGCCTTGCAGGAGGAGTGGAGGGAGAAATCAGCTCACACCCAATTTCTGCTTCACAGGCCACATTGCTGTCACATGCTGCAGCCATTTGGCTGCATGAGCCTCTGTCCCTACTCACGCTCAGCCATGTAAGACAGTAAAGACGTGGCAGTTGTGAGCCCCCGCACAAAGAGGATGGAAGCGAAGCACCACACTGCCATCCTCCCGAGAGGTGCGGCAGCAGCATTCCAAATCAATACTTTCAGCCAGAAATATTTGGCTTGCAGGTGTTTGGCTTTCTGATGAATAGCTCTAATTTTCTACAGAAAGCAGATACTTTTTTGTGGAAAAAATATTCTCACAAAATCCAGTTTTCCCTTTAAGGAACAGATGGAGATGGAAAAATTTTAACCTATAAGATGTAGCAACGTGTCTGATTTTTTTCCCCAAAACTGTCTTTTCTGCATAGCTATTGACTTGCCTTGCTACAGAAAATTTGCTACAAAAAATTGCACTAAATGTCACTGGCTCTAAGCCCAAAACATTGCCCACTTTCCCAAGCTCTATCAGTGGATTTATTAAAGAAAGATGTTTCCATGCGTGGACCTTGCTTTTTCTCATATGCTGATCCCATTAGAGGTAGAACAACATACTACTGTATTGCATCTCACTGGATATTTTGGCCAATGGAGAAAAAAAAGGGTGGTTGCAAGGACCTGTAGCCACAAAGAACACAGAACAGGTCACCAGGAAAGGGGAGTCAGGTTTTGTAGCTATCTTGGAGGTATAAAGTATTTTATTACCAATACACATGTGCAGACATTCTAGAATTAATTTGCTTCCAAAGTAAAAAGCAAAGACACATTATCCTAATAGCAAAAGAAACTCATCTATGCTTCAGATTTGTTATGATTTAAGCAGCAAAAGAAAGGAAATCCAGGGTCAGAGATCACCCCCTCCCCACTGTCTATCACGACGGGTTACCATCCTTAATTTTACCCACTGTGTCATATTGTGACCAAGTATTGGATGCTTGATCCTTAACTTTGAAGTTTTTCTCTTTTGTGGAATTAAGCCAGAACCACAAAATTTTTGAAAATGAAGTGCTTGACTGAATTGAATGTAGTTGTTTTTCTGTGAAAGTAAAACCAAACAGAAAACTTTTGCCCTTCCAAGGGATGGTTTTTAAATTCTCTTTGACCCTTTTTCTTTGTATTTATATTGGCTCTGGTTATTTGATTAAAACTGTAGGAAATCTAATTCAAAAGATTATATTTAAAAGACAAATAAGGAAACTTTGATAATTTTTTTTTCAAATATCTCCTGCCTTTTTATAAATGCTTTCCAGATTTCACTTGACATTCTTACACATTTCAGGATTATCTGAAAGTTAATTCAAATAGTTGTTTTCTTTACTTTTTAGAATTTTGATGTGTCAGTACAATTTGATTTTAAGTGTTCTCTTTAGGAATATTTGATATAAAATAGATGGTTTGCAGATCAAAATCAAATATACATATATATATACACACATATATACACATATACATACATATATATACACTGATGTATACATATGTATATGTAGCCCACAGAAATTTATCATAAAAATGTAATGTGTTCAACTAGCCAAATACATTACTTTAAAATTCTATTGACCTTAGTGATAACTTTTCCTGAATAAAGAATGTTGACTCTAGCCACAGTAAAACTTACTGAGTTTAACAAAATATTTGAATAAAGCTATGCCTAAATTCAAGAGAACTTCACAGAAGGAGGTTTCAGTGGCTGATATGAAGGGAGGAAGTTTTCATATCAATAAATACGGTGGCATCTGCCAGGTAAAATGTTGTAATAATCCTCTGGGTGCTACTTCCCTCCCACTAATGTGTTGGACAGTTCAGATTAACACCATATGCCTGTTTGTAGAATGAGCTGGAAACCAATGTAAATACAGAGAGAGAGAGAGAGAGGGAGTTCATTTTGCAGCCTTGTTTTCCCTGCATTCCCACTATCCCGGGGCTAAGTGGTATGTACAGAATAACGAAAGAGGAGGAAAAGAGCCCCAGGAAGCGGTGGAAGCACAGTCTCAACAGAACTGTGGGGAGGAAGAGAGAGGGAAAGGCAGGGAAAGAGTTGTGGAGAAATGGGAACGGGGGGGCAGGTTAATTTTTGGTAGAATAAATAGACAAGGGGGATTGTTGAGGAGTGACGTTGGGGAGATGGCAGTGTTTAAAGGTGATGGCAGGAAGTCAGAAAGGGGAGCGGTTCTTGTGGAGATATGGTCAAGAAAATGGGAAACATGACTTATCTCTATGTCTAGAGATACATGTGTAATGACAACAGCACAGGAGGGAAATCTGGAGTGAAAAGAAAAGAATGAGGCAAGCATAAGCATCACAGAAGTTATTACTCACTGTTAGAGAGCCAGAACTGGGACCTATGTGCCACTCCTATTGCTGTGCCGCTACGTGAGGTATAGTGAGGGAAAAGAAGGGAAGTAAATAACTTGGCTTTTAAGTCTACGTGCCAGACTTCAATCTAAGCTTCAATCCAGTTCTCCTTTAGCTCCTTCTTAGCTCTAAATGGACAAGTAAGTCCAGCTTAGCTGGCCATAGTGCAGATAAGCTTGCAACCTCATCAGAGAACAGCAGGTATATTTAGGGAAGCTCTTGCAGCTGCTTTCTGAGAGATTGAGGCTTTCATTCTCTCCTGTATCCTCTTCCCAACTTCTGAACTTGCCTTGCTTTGCCCTCACATGGGGATTGTGCTCCTAATGCTGAGCCAGACTGCCTACACCTCACCCTGTCCACAATGTTTCTCTAATGTGGGCTAACGGCAGTCCATGGCAATGATTTATTATAAACTAGGTGCGACTGAACTTCTCTTTTCCTTTGGGAAAAATTTGTGGATAGAGATAGTTGTGTAGCATCTGTAGTTTCCAAGTATCCATATGCAGGATGAATTAGTCAAAAATTATTCCCTGACTCTGTGTTTACACTGTAGTCTTCTTGGCAGAAAAGATTGTTTACTTATCTGTAGCAGTATAGCAAGACCTTTACCCTATTGTTTGCAAGCTTTAGCCAGCAAATGAGAAATAAAAATGCCTTCAAATTAATACTTGTACCAAGCTCATTTATGACTGAATTAAATTACAGCTTCAGAAATGCATGTCAGAATTGGCTTGCACTGTGCTTCATTGTCACTGTTGTACTAAAATTTATGGTGTTAGGCCTGTCCATTTAGACATACGTACCTCTCCATCAGCAGACAAGTTACGGAATTATATGGACACATACGGAGATTCAGATGGAACTCTAGAAAACCGGCTACAAACAATTTCTGTGGATTGGCTTCTTTAGATAAAAGGCAGTGATGAATGCTCCATTATACCAGAGGCAAAGATGTTTTTGTGAAAAAAATATAAACGCAAATGGATAGTCTGTTTTCTACATGGACAGATGTATAGTCTCCTTACATTGTTTTTCAGGAAGAGCTCTGGGCTGGTCTGTTATTTTTGTGAAAACGGTTCCATCTTTTTTCCTCATGGATTTTGCATTTGAGAACCCAGGACTAATACCGATATTCTTTTCAGCATTTAATGAAGAAACATGTTCCCACCAGAGGAGAATGCTGGAGTAAATAGCACCAAAGTAAGCAAAATATTTGCAGGTCATCACATTGGTTCTGTTTTTAAAGAAAATACAGGCCAGAAATATTGCAGGCAGATTCACTGCAATCCATCTCTGGTAAAATAATGACAAAATACTCACAGTTACTCAATTAAAAATACCAGAATTCAAACTAAATGTTATTCATAACAAATGGTTCAGCTAGCTGAATCCATGGTGTGACAGTGACAGCTATAATAAAAATCAGCCATGCTATGATTTTTTTTTTCTTTTCAGAGAATTCATAATGTGTTTTTAATTAGAAGGAATCCAGTTTTCAAAAATCATGGGACATTTCTGTGTAACCAGTCTGCCACTGCCTGGTCCACTAGTGCCAGCAGGAGTTAAACATTAAAGGTGGGCCTGTGTCCCAGGGCCTCAAACCCCCAAACAGGAGGTAGCTTCAACTCCAACGTTGCAGGTTTTCCTGGGGAGAAGGTACCCTTCAAAATAAAAATTGTTTAGTAGACTGTAAATGAGAAGGTCTAAATAATGTTTCAAAATACTACAACACAGACATTTGAGGAAAGTTCAGGCTCAGAGCCGAAATGCATGGCTTATATACAAAGAACTGTAAGAATTGTAATTTTTTTCCTCGAAACTGAAGGGCAGCAGGGATTCAATATTTTCTCTTAATCCTTTCTTAGATAAAATGGACTTCCAAGAGTTTGGCTTCAGTTCTAAACTAGCAGTGAAATAAACAAAAAAACATGAGGACAAGGAAAGTGTTTTCTAACAAAGTTGCATAAAGCTGCCTTGCCAAAACTGTGCAGTGACATAGCAAGGTACATTATAAAGTAAAGCAGTTGAGTCAGCTTCTTGGCTGCAAGATTTCCATCTGAAGGCAACTTACTCTTATTTTGATTTCTATGTTCCTGAAGCCAGCAGGACTGTTTCCTAAGACAGTGCATGGGGTAAAGGAAACGACATGAACTGTGCAGTCCTCTGCTCATGAAAGTTTCACAGAGCATAGAGGCTTGCCCGAAATAGCAGCTGTAAAAACGATTTACACTCAAACAGTCAATATTTCAGGAAACACTGAGGGATTTGCATCATAATACATCAACTACTTTGGAATAGGTAAAAACAAATAAGGCTTGGCTTTAAATTTTTATCAGTTTTCCTTGGTTTACTCTTGTTTACAGTCTAAACTGTTCTTGCTCCACAACCACAGGTCTTCAATGCCTGTGTAAAAACTAAGCGGAAGCATTAGAACTTAAGCAGGTGTAGGACTCCAGGCTGGTCATTCCCAAGCAAAGAAAATACCAAAGTCAAATCAGAGTCTATATTTCTTTGTTTAGAAAGTGCAGAGATAATGTTTCCAAATGAGAATTTCTATCCTACAGTCTTAAACAATGACTTTGGTCCCGGTGACTGTTAAGCTCTGATAGAGTTTGCCCCCCAAAAGATGTACAGATAAACATACACATACAAAGCAACAAAACTGTACTTAATAGATCACTTCAATAATAAAAGACTTAGAGAATATAACCAAGATCTTTTCATAGGAGCGGTCCCATTTACGTCAGTGGAATAATTTGCTATAAGGGTTTAGAGGATCAAGTCTGTATGACAACCATCTGTGCTCCTTACGTTTTATCCTCAGATAACATTATTCTTTAGCAACAGAAAGAAAATGCTACGTTGACAGGTAACCCAGCCTATTTCTAAACAGCATGCCAAGTCACTGACTGCTTGAGTGTGACATTTGACTGCAGTTGCTTTCGCACTTCTACTCTGCTGCTCTCACCGGCGCTCTGTTTCCCCTGTGCAAAGTCCTGCACACACATTAGCATGGAGACTGTCACACTGCTTGTCCACTTGTCACAGCTGAGCTCTAAGCTATTCAGCCAGCACCCTTAGATTGACCCCAGCCAAGGTGGTGGCTCTACACGCTACCTTCTGCATTGAAAAACATGGCAAGAAGACCCTTACCACTGTAGCAGTTACTACAGCAGACACCACAAAACTGCTAATTGTTACTGTGAAAATACATCCTTATTAAGACACCAAATGTTGAACCTTCTGCAAATATTTTAAAGTTATGCAAAATAACCTTCACTACAATATAATATTACTGCTATTATTATACTTAATAAATTAATCAGTTTTACAGATTTTCCCTAACAAACGTTCAAAGGGAGACTAAAACCAGACTGCAGGATTTGGCATCTCCCAGTAGCCACAAGTAACGGTGTCTTTTTTAGGCAATATTCTGTCCATATAATGGCAATTTCACTGTACGAATTTATAACCTGTTCCTGATCAAAGTATTGCAAAATCATATGCAGTTAAGGTTTCTTGTCAGACACAATGTGCCAAGCTTTATTTTAGTTTTATTTTTAATAATTTAACTTGCAAATCAGAGAGGCATTTTCTTTAAACCAAAGAGAAAACCTCTCCCTTTTGCAATGAGCAGCACAGAGAGAAGATGAGAAAGCTTATCAGCAAGAGTTGCAAAAACATACTTAGGGTCAGCATCATAGAATCTGGCTTGTTAGATGTCTTTGCTAAAGACGGGTTTCCCCAAGAACCAGTGCAGAGAATGAGATTTCTAGAAAAGGGTACCAAAGGGAATAGCTAAGAAATGAGATGCCAATGGATGGAGCAGGGCTTAGGCACCTCTGTATTTCTTTCCCCAGGGAAAGTTCTCACATGTGAACTTTCTCATGGAGTCGCATATCTGATGTGGTGGGAGAAGATTTCAGAATAATCAGCAGATTCTTCGCAGCCAGAGCAAGAACTTCCTTACCAGCTGAGTGCCTCAAGCACCTGGCGACTGGCTGTCCCGGACTGAGAGACAGGCTGTCATCCTGCTAGGGCATTTCAACCTCGTCTGCATAGCAAGAGAATCACTGAACCAGATAGAGAAGCATTGCCAGCCCCTTTGGTAGTGGCTAAGGCACTCCCTGGCATCTGGGAAATTGTGATTCAAATACCTGTTCCAGAGTGGAGTGGAGAATGTCTAGAGCACAGAAAATGACAGAGAGGTAAAGTAGTGAGGAGCCAACTCCAACCACCCAGGAGCTTCAGCCTGAGTCAGCGCACCTAGAAGTTAGTTAGCGGATGGTCAGCTTTAAAGCCTGATCCAAAGGGACCAAAAAGAAACACAGAAGGATAGAGTTTTCTGTTTAGCTATACTGCAAATCCTCAGCAGTGTCATGCTGACATAAATCCTCATCTCTTGCGGGAGGATTCCTGCTGCTTCCCAGTAGCACTGCTTCCCAAGATGACTTAAAGGAAAAGATTCATCAAGGAGGGGAAGCAACCAAGGTGAGTCTAGAGGAAAAAGACTTCATTACCCAGGGCAAATCTGTTCAGTCAACTCCAGCCAACATGCCTACCAAGTTGTAAGAAAGACAAATGTGGGGAGAAATATGGTGAATAGTTCCTGGATTATGTGTAGTGGTACTATAATATCAAGATAATATTTCAAGTAACTTTTGATTAGCATAAATATAAGGTTATCACACAAAACTGTTGCTGTAATTCTTCACAATTTAGCATTGTAATGCTCTTCCTATTGCCTCCTATGAATGACGTTGCAGAACAAGGTCTGCTGCTGGAATGAGATAACTCAAATGCTGTGCATGCATGCTGAAACTGAGCTTTCACTGTCACAAGAAGGAAATAAACCACCAGGAAACAGTAACATTGACTTTCAGAGGAAGAAATGCAGCATGAAGCCATGAAGTTTTCTAGAACTGGATAAGCTAGACCTAGAGCGGTGTGAAGCTCACAGCTTTAGTTTACCTATGCTTCAGCAAATTTTGCCAGTAGGCTGGTTTGCTTTGCTTGATTTCCCACCAATGAATTTCAGATTTGTGTGCTGGAAAATCAGAGCTAGTGCTGAACCTAGGCAAATTTTGCACATCCTCTTTTCCCTTGCACGTTTCAGCACAGTTAATCTCCTGCTGTCTCTGACAGTGTAGGGGAACAGTAGTATATCATATATGCTCAGAGTTACCACACAAAATGTTTCAAGAGCAAACAAGGAAAAAATCCTAGTGCTGACTTAATACGACCTACTGCCACAGCACTTCCAAGGTCATTTACCTGTGCCTAGAAAGAGAATAGAAGATTTTTTCTGGATGAAGGACTCGCATGGCTGGTGGGATCTTGAAAGCTGCAGATCCATGCCCGCCAGCCATGAGCTTTGCATTGTAAATACATTCCTCCCATCTACCAAACAGCAGGCCACAGTTGTTGTTTCAGGTTGGGTGGGATAGAATCACCTGTTCACAGAGCTGTGCCAGGGTAATAGAAGGTACAATACTGTGTGTTTAGTTAAATAGTGTTTTGCGTGGAAAGCAATTTAATCATTTAAACCAGAGGTATGTTGAATCACACTGAGGCTGGATCAGGTTAAATTACCATCCATGCCCACTCACTCCATTGCACTGTTTTAACAGAGCTCTTTCAGATTAACTAACAGATTAACTCCTTGCAACTTCTGTGCGTAGAGAACCTTTTCTCAGAAACTCCTGTTCTGGCCCTGCAGGCCAGAAA
>JAVKLA010000084.1:23606338-23643209 GCA_034782735.1 Sagittarius serpentarius
GGCTGGATCAGGTTAAATTACCATCCATGCCCACTCACTCCATTGCACTGTTTTAACAGAGCTCTTTCAGATTAACTCCTTGCAACTTCTGTGCGTAGAGAACCTTTTCTCAGAAACTCCTGTTCTGGCCCTGCAGGCCAGAAATGTGACTGGAGACTGTCACAAGCGAGACACAGTGGCTGGTATAACACAGTGTTCTGACATGAGCATTAGGTAGGTTCAGCATGTCTCCTGGACTAATTTAGCACTCCATGTGCAGTGATTAGCACAGCTATAGCCTGAAGTGGAGGCTTCTGCTTTCCCAACATAGATTTCTGTTCCACCCATTCTTCACATCCCACGCTCACAGCCCTGTATGACCAAGAAGGTGCTTTTGGAAGAATGTTCTGTCTCCCAGCAATTGCCTATGAATAAGTACTGTGGTTACCAGCCTGCTACAGCAGCTTCAGTAACTAATGGCATTTCAAACCATCATGCCACCTTTTGTCAAATGACTATATCATGCATTTGGCTTGTGCAAAAAGTACTGTTCAGTGAGAGATGTAGCCATTGGAAAGAACATTTTTATAAGAATGTTTGTTTCCTAAGAATTAAAGAAAGTGTACGACATTTTCCTGTATCCATAAACAATGTGCGGCTGAATAAGGTATTGTGCCAATAACCATGTCAAAATCTTGTTGAAAAATGAACAAAAAAGTTCAGCTTTATCAAATCATTCATATTCCAGTTTTTCTGTGGGAGCCAGCCTAGGCTTTAGGATGTATCATTTGTGCAAGAGAGAATAATTATTATTCACTTCTTTTTCTGAAAATTAAAATCCAAAAGATGTCCACAGGTAAACAACTTTTCCTATATCTTTGCTACAGGAACTGAATCCATTGTTTATATTAAATGTGAATTGTTTTCCTGGCCACAGTGTGGAGAGCAATTCAAATCATGTTTCCTCGAACATTTAGCAGCTGGCAATTGCTGGCTGCAGACTACCTGCCAAGAAGACACTGTGCATACAAACAAAACATACAGTATTATACACCTACTTACATATACAGAACAGAATAGGTCATGTTTATCCCTACGATAATAAGTATATCAGCTTTCACAGTGCTGGAATGAAGCATCTTCACTAGGCAGTTACTTCAGCAATACATTTGCCACTATCACTGACTTTGCAGGATACGTTTCTTGGAGAATGGACAGTAGCTTCCAGCATCTTTGTCTACTGTGAGTGCAGCAATAAAAAGAATTGATCAGATGAGTACTGAAAATGCAGTTCAAATGTACTACAAGTTTCTACCTTGACCGTTCTAGCACTATAGACAGGATAGATGTATTCTGTCTGTCTGATCACCCTAAGGATATGGATCTCCTACTGGTATCAGTCTGGTGGGTGTAAGAAGTGATTACAATGGCGTTTGTTCTGCAATGGTAGTTTCTTTGCTTATTACTCCTTTTTACCCCTTACTGAGAATGGAGCTTGCAAGATCACAGCAAAGCAATGCTGTAGCACCACAGTAGGTATTACAAGGCCACATAAGTGTACAGGCATTTATCACGTAGTGCAGTGAATAGGAAACTGAAGTAGCTACTAGTGGGAAGGTGGCTAAGGAAGGAAAAAGAGTTCAACATGGAGAAATCTAAAACTTACCTCTTGAGCTTAGCTACCTTTCTGAGACAATACCAAGTCCCTCCTTTGATGGAGGGCCACAGTGATGGAGAGATCTTCCTGACAATGCTCACAGCAGGGCTTTGTGGTAAAGGCAACCCAGCCCAGAGTCACATATTGCCAAATTATTTCATAGTGTTCAGCAAAATTCTCGCTTTACAGTACTCAGGACCCTGGCTCAGTGCTAAATTGCGGTGGAAGATGTGGCCTGCTCCAGAAGTGCTGGTGGAAGTCCTTGCACCTGAGTAACTGACTACCCTGGTTACTGCTCCCAGAGGTTCCAGGGTAAGTGTGTTTGATTGCCAGCTTCTACTTTGCCTTTAGAAAAAGTAGCTTGCAAATATGTACAGTGCTGCAGTTCCCTGGTCTGGCACAGGTGTGAGGGACTCTCGCCTGCCTGATTCATCAGCTACCACAGCTGGCAGCGACGGATCCAGGCAGCTGCGAGAATATGATTCTTTGATAACAGAAATATTAACAAAGTACTGGGGTCTCCTTGGTACTTTCCTCACCGCCTTGACATACACTAGCTGGGGAAGCCACAATTTGGATATGGATTGATACTTAAAACTGCAACAAATCGCTGTCAATAATAATTAAAAAATGGGTTAATTAAATACACAGTAAAAATGGGAAATAAGATTAGAGGTGACACTTAGACCAGGAGGCCTTTTTCAGGCTGTGGAAAAAAATAGAACACAGTTATTTTTCCCACAGCCTGGAGAAGGCCTCATGTCCTAAATGTCATCTCTAATCTTGTTTTCTATTTCTGGTGTATATTACACTGCAATGCTAGTGCCGCTATAGTTAAAGCAGTGTCAGTGTTTCCATTATAAACCCCTATTTTCAGAGGTTTGTAACTCAACCATAAAAATTTTGCTCTGGGCTGAAACTTGGCAAACAAGTTATAGAACTGAAACGTATTTAATTTTTTTCTTCCTATAATTCAAAAAAAAGATTTATATTTTAAAAACAAAATTTTGCAATTAGTCTGTAAGAGAAACACACAACATGTAGAGTTTGAAATTACTCCAAAAGTACTGTTAACAGCTTATCAGGATAATTCTAAGCTTTTTTTTTTTTTTTAATTCCAAATACAGATATACTACAGTAGCATTTTCTTTTTTAAGAATGAATAGTTGTACAATCAGGTCGAATGGCTTAAGTTCTAAAACTGTGAGGAAGTATCTATAGTACTGAGTCAAGAATCTGCATTTTATAAAGGCTTCTAAGTACATAGTTACATGACAAAATGTAAAAACACTATCAGACAAATAAATCAATAATGCGCTTTCAGAAAACTTCATAAATGTAGTTGCATGGCCCAATAATCTGCAAGTTTTTTTCACATGAAAAGGGCCTCTGTTTAGCTAAGAAAACCTTAATCATGCAGAAACAATCAGATCTGGTTCATCTGTCTTTCCTTTTTCCACATGTTGTGGTAATGAAGGAGTTGTATATACAGTTTGGCTAAGACAGGAAAGATAGGATAGATGGCTAGTGAGGTTTGAAGAGCACACGGTAAAACTGTGGAAGAATTATTTAAACTGAGACAAAGGGGTTCTGGCAAGGATTGTAGTAATATCATAAAATTATGACTACTGGAAAATAACAACCAGGAAGTCCTGCCAGAAGACTAAGGAGCTGACAAACACAGGAAAACCCCATGATTTGGAACAAGAGGAACCATACTGACGCAAGTAATAGAAAAATATATTCGACAGGGAAGTACTACTAGCAGTATGGATTTAATACTCACATGCACTTTGCACTTATTTTCTGTGCTGAAAGACACCACCATTTCAGTAGACTAAGGCTTTGATTTTGCAATTGGATCTTCACCAATGAATCCTTTTGGAAGTTTTTCTGGAGAGGAATATCTGACTCAGAATGTACATATGAAGAGCAAGAGATTGCTGTAATTTTCTTCACTGAGGTCTAAATAAAAACCGTGAGTGTAATCACATTGGGACTATTGCAAAATTAGGTAAAGGGGCAATCCAGAAGTGTTAATAAAATCAGATAATAAGTTTCTCTTCATACCAAACTAGATAAAGACATCGTTGGTTTAAGGCATATTTGTAACTGTCTGTGTATTCTGTTGACCTCTAACACATAGATAATTTTACTACAATTTAATAACAAAGACAACAACTATCATTACTCTTTTTCATAGTCTGGCTTGAATTTTGTTGTAAACGCTAGTATTAGCCCTGCTTCAGGTATTCTCCCTAATTTATTTGTTATAAATTACAATGTTCTAATAATGTTACTGTAGCTTCCATTCAGACCTTTAGCTTTATAACCCCAATTTAAACATTACAGGGCATGCTTTTATAATCCCTAGAACAAAGTCCATAAAAGTCACTAAGAATCACTTGAAACCTGGTCTAAATCCTGCTCAGGTGAATGGCGCTCTTGCAGTTAATTAATTGGGAATGACTTCTTTACTCCCCCTAAAACTCCAATAAAATCTCCATTAATGTTTATGGGAATTGTAAGCATGCATTCCCTTTATTTAAATGGCTAAGTCATCTTTCATATCCTATAATTGACGATAAAGATTCCTGATATATGTATGTGTAGTTTGTGGTAAGTTTTATTCAGCATAAAGATTCCAGTGTCTTGGCACTAACAGGAAGAGTCTTAACATTAGTCCTGTTGTCCATCTCCTTACTCCCCAAGGTGTCACATTAATTTCAGTGAAACTCCTGGAGTAAGGTCAACATGGACAATGATATCAGAATCTGATCCTTGACTGTCCTTAAAAAAAGGGGAGGGGTGTGTGTTATTCTTATATCCATCTATTAAAGGAATACTTATTTAACGTCAGCTGCATTCTTGACTCTTACAGGAGTAAGTAATTTTCATAATTGACCTAGCTTGTAAAGTTATAACCAGGTAGCTACTGAAAGACCACAGAAGCTATTTTGGAAAATGTGACTGAAAGCTTATTTCTTTGAGAAAAGAAAAATATAGTTGTAGAATAATATAATACAGAGTAAAAGAAATATCTGGGAGATTTCACTGATTTAATATGCTAAAAACAGGAAAGTATGCACATTGTGGCCTAAATTCCAATCAACTTTCTCATGCGAGAAACATCATTGGGTTTAAAAGAGACCAAATTTTTTGATCCTTTCATCTTTTTTTAATATCTTATTCACAGTTGCAGTCTCAGCAGTATGCAGCTCTCAGTTTAATCATGGCAGCTTTCAGGATGAACCTCTCAGTCTTTCAACATTTAAGCATTTAGTTGTCTAAATTTATGATTGTTGCTTTGTCAAGAGATAAGAGACAAATCTGGGCTCAGAAAGAAGATGGATCCCTCCAAACAGACAGTAAACACTTGGTGAATGAAAAGGCACATGACACCACATTTTGCTAAGGAATTTACAGCAAGTGACCTGCCCCTTTTCACGGTGGCAGCAACTGTATTATTCACTCCACATAATTAATTGGTCGGTTATGCTAATCTGAAGATGGAAGCTATCAATTATACATGTCCAGACCATCTCTCTCATTGATTTTGTAATTAATGATGAATGTACATTTTGGGAGGAAGAAATTGCTGAGGAGGGAACTTCATGTGCAGAATAAAAATGTTACAGTAGCCTAACCATTTAAGTACGGTTGACAAATGGGTGCAGGATAACACTACAAAGTACTGTGCTTTAGTAGTGGTCAAAGAGTCAGAGAGAAGATGTCACATGATATCTATATTAATCTTTCCATAGGTTAAATGTGCTCCCTTGCATCAGCAGGACCATAAGAAAATGGTCAGGTATCTCAAAATCACGTGTCTTTGATGCTAACTTGAAATATACTTGCTTTGTTCACCGATAAAAACATTGTAATAATGCACTAGATGCCAAGAAGGTAATTTGTCATTTTTAAGCCTGGTAACAGGGTTGAAAGCTGTATAGAATATCATTTTAGGTTAACAAATAGCACACTTTGGACATGGACTTAACCAGTCTTAAGCATCAGGAGAAGAGGATATGCCTTTGGAAGCAGGTAGTACATCATCTCTTTGGATGCAGCCTGTGCAGAGGTTTATCTTCCCATCCCCAATGACAGGCCTTCCGGCCTCCCGCTACAGCAACAGTTGCCACAGGGTGAAGTGACAATACATATTACCGACTTAAACATTCAGCTTCAGCTACTCGGTGACATTTGGATGGACAATGTATGCAGCAAGTTTTAACATTTCTTCCCAACCAAATCTAGAAGCCTGCTGCAAAAATGCAGCACTTAATTCCTCAAGTCTGACTCACGAAAATGACCGCTCCCTACACATAGCTCTCCCCTGACTTGGCTGTAATTATTCATAAGAATGATAGCAATTGGCGTAACAGGGTCATGCCTAGGACATCTCCACAGCGCACCACACTACACAGCAAACAATGCTGCTTCAGTTCGTCAGGAAGGTTCTCCTTACTTTCTGGTGGGCTGAAGGGCTTACATATTTGTGTGTGTGGAGGTTTATAGAGGTATAACATATACAACTTTAATTTTATTTCCCTCTTTTGACTTCTTTGGAAATATAAAACAAAACAAGACTTTTGGAGTGACTAAGAAATGTGGAGGTGAGAGATCTGTCAGTTCTTAATTGAAGGATGGCAAGTGCTGAATTGTCACAAAAAGCATTTCTTTTCCTGTAATAGTTCAGCAAAATGAGTTGTGCAACAAAAGCAAAGACATGTATTCTCATCTAGGCAAGACTGACTTCCTGAAGTGACTTTTGCCTCAGTGCAAATTAAAATCAGACTCACCACACTGTGAAGATGAGAAATCACTTATTTCAGTATAAATCAGGGTTAACTTGCCTGATATGTATAACATCCTAAAAAGATCGTTCACATGTAATTCACAGAGCCCTTCAGAGAACTTGAATTGCTAAGTTAAAACTGAAGAAGCTGCATAATAATCTTTTACCACTGTGCTGTTCACCTTTGTATATCACAAATACACAAGAAAAGGACATGTCTGGGGTTTTGGTGTGGCATTTTTGGGGGGAGGGTGGAGTGGGTGGCGTGCATTTGTGAGAGTCACACTCTAGCCACCTGTACCGTGTCTCTGCCACACATGGAAAACGAAGCAATTACATGTGTACATACATCAACTATGCTTTGCAAAGCACACAAAGTGAGTTCCTGCTCATCAGTGAGCTCCTGCAGGGAAACCACAAACACTGGAAACACTTTAAGGTAGGAGAGCAGATCTGTGAAAATCCCAGCAAATAGTGGTCTTTCTCTAGTTGTGGTGCTTTGCTTTATGTACGTTTCAGGGGTGCACTGGGATAATGACTACTTTAAAGATACTGTTTACTCTCATTTTGGACCAAGGAGCTCTGTACAATTTATAAAGAAAGAATATGACCAGCTGCAGGCACAATATAAAAATCTGGATTTCATTAACTAGAAGCATTAAGCACATTAATGATATCTTCTGAAAAGAACAGGTGCTTCTTAAAATAAGAGTTCCCCCTTGCTTTAATGGAAATCAAGAGTAACTCATGTGAGGATAGTGCAGTTGCACTGATTAACAACTAATATTAAAAGGTAACAGAAAGGAGCTATGCGACTCCATCATGTTTTAGGTTTTTGTGTGCTCTATGACAATGTCACAGAGCCTCAGTTCAGCACAAAGTAACGTGTCATTATTACGCTTGTTACCTCCAGCTGGGCACCAGCAGTCTTTTTTAATTATAGGCAGGCAGATTCCTGAAAAGGTATTTCTATCTACTGGGAGGACATACAAATTCTGTCAGTGATTCTTACCAGTGAAAATGCCAGAAATGTTATTCATTTCAGTATTTAAGAATAGGTACAATACTAACTGGGTTTTCCTATGTGTAAAAGGCAAAGAGAATAAACTATATTCACTTGAGGACTTGCATTAAGCTGCGTGTATATGGACTGGAGCTGAATGGGAACTGAACTGAAACGTTTTCTGGTTTCCACAGTCCTAATTCTGTAATACGTTACTGGTTTCATTGAACACAGGTAGTTAGGGGAATGCAGGTTTTCTTAGTTTGAATTTGTCTTTCTCAAAGTACTTTGTTAGCATACTGACATCCCTGTTTCCTAGCACATGTTGCAGACTGAGGTAGTAGAGTGGGTACTAGAAAAGGGAAAGGAAGACAGAAAGAAAACCTAAATGTCATACTGAAGTTTAGAAGCCTGGAAGGCAGGAGACGGGCCATTACAGAGTCAAACTGTAGAAAAATCCTTACCTGTTATTCAAAAGTACACAGCAAAAAATTTAAGATGATTACTCTTTATATGCATAGATATTTGTCTTGTGAGGTGGCATAACAACAGCTTCAGGATTTATTTTCATAAAGCAGACTAGTATCCAAATTAAACTTTATAGGGGAAGAAATAATAGAACAGACAAGATAAATACCATCAGAAGAAAGAAGGAACTGTAATTATTGGTGCATCTTTTCACATGGGAATTTGGGCACGGGTGGAAGGAGTTTGTTATTTGTTTTTACAGCTTTACCCCTTTAGCCATTTCATAAACAAACTCCCATAAGATCACAATGCCAGCCTCAGTCATATCTCTATGGAGACAGTTTGTAAACCTTTAAGAGTTTCATAAGAGCTATATGCTATTTAGGTTTCCTTAACAACATGTTTATTAAGTTAGATAAATCCATTCTTGACTTCTGAATTATAGTGGTGAAGTGTGCAGGAGCCTCAACTTTCACTACAACTTATTTCAATCTTGGGATGCAGTGTCTGAGATTAATTCTCTAGTGGGTCTCTGGACTTAAGAAAAGGAAATGAGCACATTTCAGAGAGAGGTAAAAGTCAGGGCCAAGGCGACTACTTCAGGTAATACTATACAGGGTGGTGGTGGGGTGTGTGTGGAAATCCTTGGGAAGGTGGTTAGCATGTTCCCTGCGCTTTTTACAGTAACACTTTACTGGCATCAACTACAGCCAGCTGACGTCACCATTTAAAAAACAACAATGGACTGGGCCTTTTAAAGATCTTTTAGCTTCTCCTTGACGCTTCAAATATAAGTATCAAATATTGTCCAGACATTTTATTTTGCTGGTGTTTTGAGACACTCTTTCCTTTTCAAGACTGGGCACTTTTCCAAAAGCTACACTCCAGCTTGCAGCTTGAATAATTTTTGTGAATTGCTATGGCCCATTCTATTCATAGGGTCAGAGCAAATGAGTATAGTCATCTCTTCTGGTCTTACAAGCTAAACAACCCTATGCTAGCCCGGAAGTCACGTTTCAAGTGGCAGAATTCTTTTTAATGAAACATCTCAATAGCCTGTAATTTTCCTACCATGTCAATGACAGTCAAAACCTAATGGAAGATCCCTCTGCCTCTTCTTAAAGAACACCCCCTCTAATAATGTACTTTGTATCAAGGCAGACGTTTTCCCTCTGGACAGAGGGTTTCCAACTGGAGTGTCATGAGTCATATTGCTTTTCTTTCTTTTGTATAATTTAATTTTTTAGAGGATTTTTTTCGTCAACTGGGTGAGTTTTTGACACAATTTCATTTCTATCTTCAAGATGTAAGGAATCACACTTAAAAATTCAAATAAATTAATTCTGTTTGTTGATTGTGGTTTTTTATGATTCAAGTGTCCATTTTTTTCCAAACCATTTTTCAACTTACCACATAAAACCCAGCACCTCTTCCAATAAACCTTTCCTTGTTTCTATCCATACACCTTTACATTTATAACATAACTAAAATTTCTGAAGTTGAGATTTTAAATGACTAAAAATGCAGAATTTAACAAACATGAATTCTGTATTACCTGGTCAAACCCAAATCTTCTGAACCAATTTAATGACAGAATGGAACATAATAGCATAGAACGAGCTACATTTTTCATGTTATTTCACACCAACTAATTAACATTCTGGATTCTAAAATTCCGATTTAAAAAAGCACAAATTCTTATTTTTCATCTCCTTAAAACATACAATGAGAAAAAATCTGTATATGCAGTAAAATAAGATATGAAAAGATTGAATTCTGCTCAGTCTAACTCCTCAGTCTGTGAATAATTTTGAAGCTAACAGGATTATTTGAAAAGCAGTTCCTCCATGACACATATTCAAAACACATTTCCTCTTTCTTCAGGTGAAATGAGATATTTTTCATTGGTTACAATATTAGTGAAGCTAAAAAATTATAAATATAGAATAAAAAGAAGGCTGCTTCCACAGAAAATGGACAATCATGTACATGCATAAGTTTATCTATATAAATGCCACATACAAGAAAAGAGATAGGACTGTACAAAGAAACCAAGAAATAGTATAAATCTATCTGCTCTATAACAGCTCGAATACAGCTGATGAAATTCCTGCATTTCTTTTCCAGGGAAAAATTGCAATGTTTTGCAATTTCTTTTCATTCTAAATGAGAATTGGACCACACATTTCAAAACGTCCTCCAGCACAGAAACTTTTAAAAAATCCATGTTAGGTAATACCGAAATGAGTTTTGAAATTAACACAGTATAATTAATAATAAGAGAATAAAGTGAAAGCATTAGCATTTTGAATATACTGACGTGAAAATTCTACATCCTTTTTTGTACTTGTTAAATCAGTACATTACAGTGAAACCTTTCTAGGCATAAAAAAATTATTGAATATACATGGGTATAGCCATGATATATTTGCAGATATAATTGAAAGTCCTTCTGCTAGAACATTTTAAAATGGATTTACTTGAAAGGCAATGTTTACAGATCACACATTAGATCTCATAAAATAATCCTCTTTCACGGGGACAACGATGTGACTAAAACTACAGTCCAAAATAATATGAGTATAGAAGAACCAAGCTTTGGCAGTATAACCATATCCTCCACCTCCAGACCATTGAGAACTTGGGAGCAAGTGGAGGTATCTGTTCTTGTATTTTTTCTCTGGAGCAACTGGGAAGGCCTCAAAAAAAGGTGAAGAGACAAACTTTGATCATAAAACACCACTCAACCACTCACTAGGGCAAGGGAGCTCATGGGTCCAAGCAGCTGAGCTAGCAATAATGAGATTTAATTTGCTGCTGATGTTCAGCTGCAGTAGGAGAAACAGAAGAGTCATGTGTGCACTGTTTTTTCTGAGCCACAATAGCAACACTGGTCCCATCACTGCCAGCACATTTCCTGGACTAGTAGTACAGTTTACACACTGTCCTTCCTTTAGATTTATGCTTTAAAGTACAAGCTTATAAAGTAAATTTTCATTCTGCTACAGCAGTATATTGCTGTAAATTAGGAAGTCACCAGTGAGCAATCAGAGCTGATCTTCCTACAGCCTTTTGTAACTTTGTAACATCATTTATGCAGAAGCTAGATTACTATTCTTTTGTTTGTCTAAGAGCTACTAGAAATAGACTCACAAAGAAGGAAATACTATCACAATTTCTGATAGCTTTTTCTCCTAGGCAATACAAAATGTTTTTTTTAATTTGTCCTGGGATATGTGAGACTCTGGGTCTCACAGGTCTGTCAACTGTTATAGTTGCTTGCTGCAGGTTTCCCCAATACTGCAGATAGGTCTCATTTTTAGAGCGCAGTTTAAAGTTGTGGTTTATCTGGCAAGGCAGGTTTGGTCAGTTAAGAACCAGGTGATCATCTGTTGCTTAATCGACAGATATATATCATAGCATCCAAGAACAGGAAAGAAAGAAAAGTTTCTCACTCCCACAGCCATTAGTACACAGCCCAAATCTCTCCTCACACCATTGAGGCACAAGACCAGTGTGTTACTAGAATATAGAGAGCCATAACAGATCAAGCCAAATGTCCCCTGAGCCCAGGATTTGTGTCCAGCAAGGTTCATAAGGAACTGAGCAGGAAAAAGCAGAAAGAGGGCATGTATGTTTGACAGTCCCCACAGGTTCTCCCACATAACTATTTTTTTAGCTGCAGGGATTTTGTCAGTGGATGCAGTTCTGCGATTTAATACTTCTTAATGAATGTCTCATCCATAGAGTTGTGCAATCTCTCCTTGAACCCATGTAAACTTCCAGCAGCCCCCATGTTCTTTGGAAAAAGTTACACATCTACTGCCTGTTACATGAAGAAATCAAACTTCCTTTGGTTTCTTTTGAACTTGGCTCCTATGAGCTTCATCTGATGGTCCTTGGTTTTTGCATTGGAAGCGACAGCAAAGAGACAATTCTTACTCACTTTGTCCATTCTGCTTATCAGTTTGTAAGTCTATCACAGTCCTTCTAAACTGAATGGTCCCAGCATATGCAGCCCATTCTTGCTACTGGGAGTCATTCCACCCTTCTTGCACTTCTGTGAACATCTCCCGGTTGTACTACGTCCTATTTGAGATGAAAGGACTGGAACTGTGCATACTATTCAACACGTGGGTGAACACCGATTCATGGAGCTGTCCTCTAGTCTTTTTCTCACTTAACATTTGGTTAACTTTTTGGCTGCTGCTCAGCACTGAGACAATGTTTTCAAGGAACTATTATAATCCTGAGATTGTGATCCTGAATCCTAATGGTCAGCCCAGAGCCTATAATTTTGTGTGTGAATTTAGGATTGCTTTTCCCCCACATGCATCAGTTTAGATTTATGCATACTAAATTTCAATTGCCCATACAGTCTCCTGAGGTACTTCTGTGTTTCCTCATAGGTGGTCTTCATGTTTACTACCCTGAATAACTAACTTCCTATCATCCTCAAACTTTCTCACCTCTCTGTTCATCCACTTGTCCCAGCAGTTTATGGTATGTTTACCAGGACAGACTCCAGCACAGGTTCTGCAGAATTCCATTAATGAGATCCACTATGTATTGTCTTGGTTTCCCTTAAAAGTCTTGGCACAGGACTTCATCAAAAGCCTTTCAAAAATTCAAGTATAGCAACTAGCTCACCCTTATTCACTTCCTTATCGACCCGTTCAAAGACCTCCAATAGATTTGTAAAGCATGATTTATGTCCCAAAGTCAGCAATGGTATGAATAGTTTTCATTCAAAATTTACTTTTAATTTTAGTCAATATAAGCAAACAGTTAATGAATCACAACCAGCCTAAATGTAAGTGGAAGCATCTCTATTTATTTAACAGATTGTGCTCATTTCAATCAAGACAAGACTGAAGTTCCAGCTGCTTATGGGTTTCTGCTGAATCTGATTTGCTCACTAGGAATCTTTAGGCATGGCCATAGGGACCCTGAGAGCTACAGCTTACTGTGTGAGAGTAACTATCATCAAAATTGAAAGCTGGGGTGCCAAAAAGGGCCTAAAGAGGGTTAGAAGCTCATTAGCAACCCCTAATTCCCTAAGTTTCCCTAGAAATATCAACCAGATTAGTTATACATGGGAGATACTAAATTGGGATCACACTGACATATGGAGGACTAGGGAAGTGCTGGATTTCCTACATCCATCATGTCGTCGTTTCAGGGAGATGTCACAACCTGCTGCTCGTGACAAGCACACCAGCAAAGGCAAAAATGACAGAACCACCCATATTTCTATTATTCAAGGAATATTTGCCACTCTCCTCTCTGTAGGTTCTGTAAACATCCAGCCATGACAAGGAAAAAGAAAAAGAAATCTACAGTCTTCATAGCTGAAAGAGCTTTCAGTCGCAATTGGGCATTCCTGTGTGTTCCCTTCTCTATTGCGAAGTAAATGCCAAAGAAAAAAAATCAGCTTTTTCTAGCCCTCCCCCCTCCTCTGTGCAATGATCTATATGTTAATTTATAACAACATGGAAGAAAATGGATGCAAAAGTTTAAGTAAAAGAGAAACAGGAGAACAGATCTTGCAGAACAGGAGCTTAGTGAACAGGAATGCAATATCTGTAATTCTCCATTCTGAGAACACGAACATTAAATGGAAAAAATACTTCTAGGAATAAGTCAGATGCTGTGCTGTTATCAATCATGCTCCGTCGCTGTGGAATACAGGTACAATGCAAAGAGCACTGTGCAGAGCAGTAAACAGATAGGCTTCCACTCCACTGCAAATTTTACTGAGTATTTGCACACTCATATTATCAAAAAGGAGAAAAATTGTCTTTTGCTCTATTTTTACCAATGTAAATACCTTTTATAGAATGTGGATTTGTCTCTCCTTGCCATTCTGTTTTATGGGGACAGGGGAGGAAATTAATTATGGATTATGAAAAGGAATAAACAAAAAGAAGTATGAAAGCAAATGTGGCTTAGCACCATGATTTTCTAAAATTTTATTATAGCAAATACCTCCCTTTTAAGAGTAGCCCTAATTGGCTATTAACAACAGTAGCTAACTATTTCAGGGCAATTAATAATATTTTAAAATAATTCGATGGCTAATATATTACATTAGGTCATACAGTAAGCACAAGCCTTGCTAATTATCTGTTTTATTCTCCCTACTTTGCTTAATGAAGGTGTCTGCCTTTTAGACTAATTAATTCTTGCTCTATTTTTTTATTTTTTTTAATCAGTGTAACTAATCCTCCCACACCCTATTGTAGCATTAAAGCAGAAAGATGCGGATGAAGCAGTGAAAGAAACACAAAAAGAACATTAAGATGAAGATTTAGTTCAAAGTTTCAGAAGCAGTTGCACAAAGTAAAGAATTAAGATGTGGGAAATTAGAGAGAAAATGCAGAAGCCTGAGTCAACATTTATTTAACACCTTCTGCCTGATACTGAAAACATAAATCCCTACGCAGAGGTAATCACACCCAGATCATTTTGATTTTCAGAACAAAGCAATTCTTCTGACAAAAATATTACCACTCCATAGCTTAAATGATTGTTTTTCCTGTTTTCTCCAAAAGCAGAGAGAGGAGGGGGCCTCGGATAAAGGGAGATTTGTTCCAAATTGGGAGCTAATCTTTCAGGAAAGAATAGCAATGAATAAATTGTTTACAGTCAAAATCTCCTCATTTGTATTAACCTATAACTACATTTCACTCTCGAATATTTGAGCGTGTCTGTGTGCTCAGCAACTGTCTGCTGCTGTGATTGCACAAGTGAATTACCTTCAGTGAAAGCCAGAATATACAAAAGTTCTCCTGCTCTGTGTACCAGAAACGTACTGTTATCTTGCGTTTTCACCCCTCAGCTCAAGAAACAATTCCAAACTCCCTGGAAAAATGATCCCTGTTTTGGAGAGAGGGAGGTGGAGGAAGCACCTTCTTTGGCGTTCCCCGACGACACAAAGGGCACTCCCGTGTCCCAGGCTCAGCCCTGCACGGTCACACACCCGATACACAAACACACGGAGCACACGGCCCCACACGCACAGCTCAGGGCCTCTGCCCCAGCTCTGAGAAAGCCCTTCTCCAGTTTCTCAGTGAAGCCTGAGCAGTACTGACTGGCTAAAATGTTGTAGTAGCACGAGGAAACGTGAGGTCAACTTATCCACTTAATTACCCTACTGCATCTCCTGCTGCTCTCCTACCTGTATGTAATCTTCTTTAGGATCCAGTAGGAGCTGTTAATCATCACAAAAAGCAACTGCTGAGTAAACTGGACAAAAATCACAAAAGGAACTGTCTCAGTGTGGCGAATGTCTCTCAAATATCAGACCAAGGTCATACTTTAGCTGTGAGCTTGCGGTTAACTTACGTACAGCAATAAAAGTTGTCTATACTATGAAATATAAAATAAAGCCTTTACAGCAACAATGCCTTATTAAGATTTGTGCATTTGAGACACAAAAAAGCACAGTAAATGACCATGCCTGTTAAATGAGTATACTCATTTGTGAACTTTCAGAAGATCTGCATGCTCATCCCAAAACTAGCATGCCCCTTAACTAAGCATACAGCAGTAAGTATGGATTCCCAGACCAGCAGTTATGCACACAGCAACAGCTCACACACTTACAGCTTATCACTTGTACACAGTGTCTTTCGTCTTAGATCATGCCAGTCAGACACACAGAGCATCTTTTTGTCATACACTTGCACCATGTTTACACGGAAGCCGCCTTTTTCCAAGACTTCTCAAAATACTGTTCTACACTTTTGTTTTTCATATTGTAACCATGATGATGGATGTTGGCTTTTGGGAACCAAGACCCAGGCAGGGCTGTACGAAGCAGGTTAATAATGAATGAATACATAAATGCATCTTGACTCTCTGAACATTATTTTGTTTTATTTCTGTAGTAACTAGTGCATACATAGTTACAATATATTGAGGTTCTGCCACCTTTGTGAAAACTCTTTGCACTCAGGTTTTGAGTTGCTCAAAGTATTTTTTCATGTACTGCTATGTAGCAAACGGCCAATTCCTTTTCTCATCAGAAATCAAAGGGATAGTAAAAAAATACTGTAAAAGACATCTAAAAGTAAAATTTACTAGTAAATTCCCTTCCAACCTCTGTAGTAGTTTCTCCTGGGTACTAATCTGTATAAGACTTTTTTTCTTATTATTTCTATTTAAGTCACTGGGGAACGCAAGACTAACACGAGACATTTAACACACACATCCACTTATCAAAAAATAAATATATTACCAGTTTGTTGGAATATGTTGCAGTACGTACCCTGCAGCAGAGATAAAGACTAACCTTGGCCCACAGATCACAAGATAGCTCAACAAACTGTTGCTTTGTACCTTATCTGTCTTTGGTACCCACATGTGGTCCCTCAACTTCAAGCCAGCTTCCTAACTTTTCAACCATTACAGAAAAAAAAAAGAGCAGTACAGGCTTGAGGCAAGTGCTCAATGGTCATTAGAGTAAGCAGCAGCTCTCTCCAGTCAAAAAAACCTCTGCTTTAATATTCAGTCTAATTACAGCCCTTTGAGGACTGATGTGACAATGGGAAAAGGGATAAAAGAGCTTAGATATATATTTATAGATATATTATATATGCACACTTGTGCATAGGATATCAATCTATCTCTACATCCTACTCACAAAACGGGCAGAATGTGGTGAAGATGATAAAAAATGGAAAAAAATGTCCTTTCTGGTGTCTCCCATCAGTTGGCAAATGCTCATTATTGAGCTGCCAGCAGAGAACAGAGACCTCGTCCCCACACCAACCTCAAGGGCTGACGTGGGGCAGTGATGCTACCAGCTTCACTTTAAGCAAAACCTGAGAGAAGAGTTTTACACCATGCCCTGAGACAAAGGCACCAGGGCAGGAACACAGACTTTCTTGCAGGCTCAGAAGCCTCTTTTCAAAACACGCAGAGGAAACACCAGGTTCAGGGTTGCCAAGTACCTGATTTCAGAGTTCATTCTGTTACTGCATATAAATTTCTCTGGTGTGTGTTTGGCACGACATGTTATCCTAGACTGATCATATGTTCACAGATTGTGGAGAGTGTGTGAAAGCCTTTTTTGCTGTAGTTATTGGGCAAAGTCACGTCTGTTACCTGGTACTCATGCAGAGAAATCTGTAATCTGGGAACAGATGGTCTGACTGAGTGAGAGAGAGAGAGAGACGCTGTCTGGAAGACTGCAGAGCTTTTCACTCAGAGGAGATGAAAGAGGAATGAACAAACCCACCACAGCATGACAAAAACATGAAAATGTAGAAGAATGTCAGTCCTGAAGGTCATTCCTTTAGAATTCTCCAACTGTCTATGCACCATATGTGCATATCAACACACCAAAAAGAGCCCACCATCCTGTTGCACAGAGCGGGAGGCAGCCAAAAATTGTGGGATTGTAGACTTACCATTTAGAAAAGTGACACACTCCATAGTCTAAGCATACAGTCTGAAAAGAATCTGAAAAAATATATAGAAACTTCATCTCTGTTTTTTTTACAAAATCTGATAGCAATAGACCAGAACAGAAAAATTCACATCCTAGTCTTCAAGCACTACTTTGCAGGATATGTTTGGACTCAGGACTTTTTCAGCAGCTTAAGAGATGCAGAGCGAGCCTGGCTTTGGAGTCCAGGTGCTCCTGGAACTGGTGACAACTGCTATCAGAACAAGCCCATCCTTCCCAAACAGTTACATTAAACTAGCTATCGTTACCAAAATGCAGCATTGCATTACTCCAAAATAAAATTACTTAGTTCTAACCTGTCATAAAATCTTATTCAGCCTTCTTGACAGCAGGAATTTTGGTAATCAACAGCCTAACCAAAGCTATAGGGTGCTGCCCTACTCATGTGAGCACCCACCTTGCTGGCCTGAGAGCCCACATCGCCAGGTGGGAGCTCTGATGGCCTGAGGTGCTGTAGCCCTCCCAGGGACAGGAGCACACCCAGCTAACACAGGCACAGATCACGTTGTAGCTGTGACCCCACAAAAGTCTTCAAGGTGCAAAAAACCCAGCTGAGGATCTAAGAGAGTCCTAAGGCGGCAGAGTCCTTGTGATCCCTGTGTGGCCTTGAATACACCCCTGTCATCACACATGCCAGACAGTTTAGTGCATCTCTGCTCTGACCCCGCAGCTCCCATCGCATCTTTGGCCACCGAAGACACACACCCTGAAAAATAAACAGGCCTCTTAACATTCAAGTAAAAGCTCATGACCATCCTGAGCCCCATGTTCCCAAAGACATTGTCTGGGTATTTCAGCCAGAGTGCAACCAACCAACCCTTCATGAGAAAGCAGCATCGCAGCAATGGCAGCAGGAGATCTGGAGCAAGGTGCTGGCGCTGCCTGAGGTAGCTCCAGGCCCCTGGTATGGCAGGGCTCTGCAGAGCAGACTGGGCAGGAGGAGCAGAGGGATCATCCGATTGCCATTTTGCTCCCAGAACCAAAATGCCTCTGTGTGATAGGTATTTAGGGAAAGCTAGACCTAGTGACAAAAACCCTCCAGCCCTGTGAATTACACACTGCAGGGACTCTCAGCATAGGCCCTTCTAAAAGCTTCTCACATAAAACCTGCCTGCAGGAGCAGGGAAGAGAGGAGAATCAAGACATTTCCCTGGTGTAAATCACTGGATGAAATCAGTGGTATTACCCTCACATAAAACAGATTTGAAAAGATAATCAAGCCCTAAACAAAGAGGATTATTTCACCAGAAAGGTGAGGGGTTGCAATCTCATGAAATTATTGTCTGAATGAGACTGAATTTTTAGCCCTTTCAGCCTACAGCTGAAAACTCTACTTGTAACACATCAGATGAAGCCAATTTTAAGAACACTTCAGTTTTTAGCCAGCACAAGATTTTACATTTGGGTGCTATCCAGTACTTCAAACAATTTTTCTCAAGAAATCCACATTGTCAGATATAGGCAAGCAATGCTGTATTTTACTATTTATTCTTCCAGCAACGTGTCAGTCAATTTGCAGAGTTAATTTCCAAATGGGACCAAACTTTTTTTGCATCTCAATAGAACTGAGTAACTTCACCACAACATTAAAAGGCAAAATTCCTCTTCCCTCTCCTCTTTCTGTCCCCGTGAATGGCAGCAGAGGCAGAATAGAGTAACAAGATCCAGGATTAAACATGTTGCCAATGGAATGAAAAAATCCATTCTTTGACAGTAACAAAGTGGTCTATCATACCTCATGCCTAAGCTACTGAAGAAGACAACGTCTTTTTGGTCAGTCTCAGTTATTAAAAGTAATTGCTTGGAGCCAAAAGCTGGCTAAGACACTCTGGAAAACCATAAAATATCTTACAGGAGAAATGAAATACAGTATCTCATTGTGCAATAGAAAACAAAGGCTTCGGCTACAGCTTTATGTGTTTGCCAAGTCAATTATGTAGATGGTGATCCTGCAAACATGCCAAAAGGGCAAATATCAACTTAAAAGCCCAGAACAAGCATCTCTGCTCTCCCTCGTGTATTTTCACCCCTTTCTGAGGCAGGATGAATTCATATTACATGGGTATTACAAAGAAATACCTTTCTTTTCCTTCTCCATAGCTGTACAAGAGAGGGCTCTGTCTTTAAGGAACAAGTTTCCCAGCCTTTAAAAGTCTAGTTAGGGTCCAGGGAAGTTTTTGTTACACACAACCAAGTGGAATTGGACACAGACCAATCTTGCAAGAAGTTTTAAACACTGCACAGCATCACTGAACACAGCACATGGTACTGAGAGTAAAAACTATATTGGCTGTCTTCTAACTGGGAGAATAGAGCTTCTGAAGCTTCGTAGGAGCTGCAGCTTTCAGAAGATGAGAAAATTACTATGAGTTTACACCTTAAGGATATTCACATACCTCTCTATTGGCTCCCACTATCCCCTAAGCTCTTTAGGCCCTTAATTCAGACAGTTGTGTGATGTTCACTTTCTACCTGCAAGCAGTGAGTGTCAGCAAACAGAAACCAGTCAGATGACAGAACTATGCAGGGAAATGGTTGATTCAGAAGCACTGTAACATTCTTGGGAATTTGCTCTTAATTAGGCAGTGGGATTACAGACATCTGAGTATTGCATGCTGCACAAAAATGAAACATAAAAAACCTCTGGTTTTAAACAAAAGAATAAGGAAACAGAAGAGCCATCTTCAACTAAAGCTGAACAGCGAGTCTCAGTACCTAGTAAGAGATGAGCTGGTGACTGGGATCGAGGAAAAGACACTCAGAGAGGAAGAACAAAAGGACCCCAAATTAACTCTTGATACACCATCACAATTTGACAGACACTCATCCCCCAGCCTGGGCCAAAGCTATGAAGAGTGGACAGGAGTGTGCCACTGAGGATGTGGCTAAGAGTCCTTAAAGACTATGCAGGACAGAGGATGGAGGACAGCCCTCCAGGCACTTGTTTGGACTGCAGGCGCAAACACAAGCACAGGTCAGGACAAGGCCAGACTGGGAATGCTGTCACTTGAGAAGACTTTGTACTTGCCAGCAGAATGGGCACAGACATAAGGCCAATGGACATCTCTGCTACAGAAGATGAATGTGCTATCAGCCTGAAAGCAGGTGGCACATTTACTACTTTTAAGTTGGACACTGGTGTAAAAGCCAGCAGGTTTCAATTATGAGAATGAAACAGCACAGGGAGTAAATAAGTAAAACACAGACTTTTTACAAAGTGTGTCTCAGGTATATCCGCCATCAAGAAAGGGACGCTAAATGCATCTCATACCACTATTGTGATGAAGGTGAAACATATTTTGGAATAGCAAGGGGATTGAAAAAAGGCATAGGAAGTCTGCCATAGGAACTCAGAAGTTTAGTGAGAGTAGAAGACTAAGTTGAAAGAGTGCAAACCAAAGCAGGGGCTGCGCTAGCTTATTGCTCTGGAAATTATAGTGAGAGAAGAACCAACAAAATAACTGTCCTGAACAGATCATGATACGGAAAAGAGACAAAATTCTTTGTTGCTACAAAAAACAAGGACAAAGAGGTTAAATAAAGAGGTAATAAAAGATCATCTTCCATTATCCAAAGTGAACAGATCAGAGACACCAAGTGTTTCTCTACATTTGTCATATTCAGCAGGTCAGCAGGCTTCTGGCCCTTGGAAAACTGCAGAGACAAGGTCTCAGGCAAGACTCGAAGTTTCATCACTCTCCCGTGGGAGCTGTACTGAAGTGGGGAATGAAGAAACCCAGTTTCATAAAAAAGGGAAAAAGCAAAAGGTTTCTGAGGATCTGTGTCTGAAAGTCTAGTTTGAAAGCAAAAAAGCTAATGGGATCTATTACCCACAAACTGTGCTACTAACAAATATATCAAGGTTATTTACTTATTAAACTGAATAATTTGCATGTGAAACGAAAAGGATAGAAGGGGCTTATTTTGTGTCACACCTTGCAACAGTCTTTCCTGGCAGAAAGACAGTGGAAGTAAACCTACGAGACACTGGAAAAGGAAGGATTTGGAACGCCTGGTATTCTGCCTGCTTTAATATCCCTTTCTGCAATGAAGCACAGCTCTTTTGATGATAGTGTCCTTGAGTGTTGGAACCAGACAATGCATGATGCCACTGAAGTCATCTTGGGCATACTCAGTTATACCAGCTGAGTGCCTGCCCTTTCACTCCTGCTCAAATTACTGCTATGGAAATGCAGCAAAGCCTGAGGTTCTTAGAACACCATAGTTCTCTTCATACCCAATTGTTTTGACATGCCAGTAACAAGGCAGCGATTCTTCTAAGGGTGCACTGCAAAACATGGTGTACATACAGCGGCTGAAAGAATACAATAACTGTTAGGTTCCTGGTACTTTCACAACCCTTAAGCTAAAATAGGAAATAATTCCTGGACTCTTTATTATCTGTTAATAGATCACACCTGGGTAGCCTTTTAGACACTGTCAGATTTTATCCACCAGTGCAACTTTAGTAGCAATTCTGATAGATATAATTGTGAATGTAACAGCAGGATCTAAAGCTCTTAACCACTGGTGCCAGCTAAGCACACACACAAACAAGCTGCAAAAATGTACGTACACACTTGTTGAGCTCAATACTCATTGTTTATAATGCGTTACTTGGCTCAGAGTATAATGCCAGCTCTTGGCAAGGCCCTGGTGAGCCTGGAACCTGCGGAAGTTTCGTTTATTGGTGCTGATGATAGGGATGAGTTAAATTACACAAACTGGAATTGCTTTTAACATTATTCAAGGAGAATGTTTCCAAAGAGCCGACTGTTGCGCAAGCCGACAGTAATGTCTCTTCCAAAACATTTGCCATTTCAGAGAACTCCAAGCTGCCAATGTCTAAAGTGCAAGTTTCATTAAGAGAAAAGAACCAGTGTTTGGTATTGAGCAACCTCTGCAGATCCTAAATGTGCTCAGCACCTTGCAGGGTCAATCCCTAAGCAGTTTGTCCTGGCACATTTGGAAATTAACAGCAAGACCAAAGAACAAAATTTCTGTACAAGTTTCATTTGGTGTATGTTTGCATTGAAGGCCACACAAAATCCATCAACAAAGCAATCTTTTCTTTCTTTCACCCCCTTTATTTGCATGGTAGGAGCTCCTCAGAGGCCCAGTCATGAAACAATTATTCTAGGTGCTGTACAAACACGGAACACAGAAATTATCCCATCCCAAAGACTTATTTTGTACACATCTCCAAGAACAGTCAAAACAGAGAATGGCATATCAAACAGGTAATCAGAGACTCTGATCCTCAGCAGTTACATGCTGGTGAATTAATGGGAAAGGGTTATGACTACGTGCTGGATTTCATCGGGTGCTTCAAGGTGTTTCAAACCTTTATGGAACAAGTCAAAGTCTGTAAAGTCAATATAATCCAGAAGATATTTAATTCTCTGTGTCACTGGAGAAAAAATTCAAGTATAAATACAAGTTTCAGTGATGAGAATTGCCTCATACTTAGCAAAAGCTGCCATTTGTAACAGTATGAAAGAACTAGCATTTTCTAAGACTTTCTGACTTTACATATTCCCAAGAGGTGCCCAGAATCATCGGTTATTCAGACAAAATCCATGACTCCCCAGATTACAACTGTTCTTATCAACAGTGCATGGTAACTGTTTTCTGAAACATGCCAAACTGATCATAATAATTCATTTAACATGTAGGACCTGAGCTGCTCAAGAAGATACAGCAATCATGAATCCTTATTTAATTTTGTGGGATGACACATCAGTAGCAAATGAGAAATTAAGACCCGAGGTGAAATCTTTGATGGTAATACTGAAGGAAAAATGAGACTTACTTAGAAATAAAATGATGGTAATATGGAAAACAGTAATTAAAGACAAATTATTCAACAGAGCAAGTGTGAATGTGCTCCTAGCAGACAGGATAGTACACTTTCCTCAGCTCATGGACAGTCATTAAGAAGATGCTGTGGTACTTGTGGCCAATAGGAAGACACAATGAAAAGTCAGTTCTCACTATTAATTTGCAGCACGTTTCAGTGCTCAGCACTGTCCCTGCCCTGCCTCGCCGCCCAGGATATGTGCTTCAGCATTTGCTTTCATCAAGGCCTTCCCAAGGTTCATGCAAGAATCAACAGAATGGAGAAAAAGAGATTTTTGCCATCTCCTCAGTCATACATTTAAACTCACTCCACTAAGAAAAGGGAGACAAAGATTTTTTTTTCCCGTTTCCTTAATATGAGGGGACAACAAAGCTTTGTGTCATTTAGAAAACTGCCCTAAGTGGGAGACAGTGCAGGGCTGCACCAGCCGGGGAGAACGAGATACCTTACTTCTGCAACTTTCAAAGTCAAAATCCCTACTGACATGAGTATGGTCAGTATTTTGTGGTACTGGGAAGACCCCTCCTCCTGATTTACTGTACGCAGATGTGGTACATTCTCCTTATTCAGATAACAAATTATTTCCAGCAGGAGCAAACTGCAAAGCATCATACTTACTCCTTCTTTTCCAAGCTGATCAAGTACAACTCCACTCACATTTCCCATCTCCTCACAACATTTGGTGTCTGCTATTTCCCCAGCCTTTTCATACGGGTGGCCCATTTAAACCACCCACAATTGCAGTAAGGACAATGAGGGTTTTCGTATTGATAGGAAAACATGGAGCTATTGCACATAAAGTACATGTAATAGATGGTACAGTTCACAGAACAGGCTATAGAGCAGCTTTTGCCCAATAACATTATAAGACTAGGACCTATGTACACGCATTAGAGGCACATGTATTCTCACCAAACTTGTCCAAGTCAGAATAAATCTTGCACAGAGAATACTGCACCTGTTGTAGTTGGACATGGAGGCATCTTTTGAACCTGCTGTTTGTTTTCTCTACTCGTTTCGGTAACTTGTCTTAAGCATTTAGAGTACTGTACTTCTAACACTTTACTGTGGTTTTTATTATTACAAAAAGCCAGTTTTGGAAGACCCAAAGATCACTTTTCTCTGCAAGGAGACAACTAAGGTGGACTCTGTAGTGATGCTGGGATTCACATACTAAGCTCAGATGCAAGAAACATGAGTTCAAGTCCCAGCTCTGCTAGTATCGCAGGACAAGTCACTAACACCCATTCCTTGGCTAGTGGGACTGTGCATTCTCCAGCATGGGTGAAATGGTACTATGTGTTTGCACAGCTCCTGAGAGACTCTTGTAATAACAGCAGTGCTGATTAACCTAAGAAACCAGCAGGCATGCAAAAGGAGAACAGAATTTTTGCTACAAGCAGGATTTCACTTGACTCTTCAAGAACAAAGCTTAACTTTTCTTCAGGGGAATTAAATCTTCTAAAATCAGGTGATTTTTTCTTACCTTCTAACACTGTTCCCTGCAGTCCTATTCCTACTACAGGAGTTCTGTGAAATTGCTGCTTCTACAGGCAGCATAGCTTACCACTCACCTTGCTGAAAAGTGTGTCACGGACATTGCTTCAGTCTCTAAAGTCACTCCCTACAGAGTGAGCAGTGTTAACTTTTCCTGAGCTAAGGTTGTGTTTTTTCCTTTTATTGGTTTAGTTTTATTCCTATCACCTTTCTGAAAGCCCTCAAAGGTGCACCTTAAAATATAGTGTGGGTGAATATATCTGCCGGTCCATGGCTCAGGACGTAGAACAACAGCTCCTGATCACAGCCCAAAGAGATTGTCTCATGCTCTGTCACCACCCTGGATAGCAGCAGTATGTACAAGTGACTCCCAGCAGGGCTGATTTCATAGGGCCTGTGAAAGCAATCACGTGTACGGCAGCATTTGAAAAGTTAAGAGGCATATTGAAAAAGTTCTTTAGAACACAATTAAGCACATTAGAATGATAGTCTTTCCTCTGACTTTATTTGTATTCAGAAAATTGTCTGGAGTGGTTTTGATCCCCAAAAAATCTTGTTGGACTGCTAGATTAGCTACAGATATCTAGTCCGTCCCTACCCCCTTTACATTCCTGTCAAAAAGAAGTGGGACTCTTCTCCTGCTCAGAGAGGAGCTGGGTAAGACACTGGGTAATTCAGTCTCTAAGCACTTAACAGCCCACGACATCTCTGCTGAGCATGCCAGCAAGCGTAATGGTTGTGAAAAGAGGTGTTTAAACCCAAGTGATGTAACCTGCTACAGTTCACTCGGTGTCTTGCAGACTGTGGCTTCCATTCAAAGCATTACAATCTCTATCCCGAAACCAATTCAGCCCAAAGAAAGAAAGAGTTGTTACAAAAACCCAAATGGTGCCAGGATTGTGAAGAAGGCTCCAACACGTTCTTTGTTACGATTATTTTTATTTCTATAGCTCAACAATGCCCGCTGCAGGAATACACGGGGACCCACTCTGATTTAATCTGCACTACTAAGAGTCAACAAAGCAAACTGTCACTGCAACATAAACTGGGATAGCTGATAATTATACTAACGTGATAATAATTTTATAGCCAGGTAGCACCTCAAAGCTCCAGCCAAGACTGAAGCCCTGCTAGCTTGGCATTCTACAAACACCACAAGGGACAATCCTTGTCCAGGCATGCTCACAAACTAAACAGACAAGACAAGCTGTGTGTAATATGGAAAACAAAACCACAAAAGAATTAAATGTCTGGCCGAGGGTTACACCAGCCAGTCAATGGCAAAGCCAAAAATAGGATCCAAGTTTCTTTGTCTACTACATGTAGCAATGGGAACTATGTGGCCCATCAAGAGCCTGATTAGTCTACCGTCTGTGGCAAGACCTACTTAAAGTCCTTCACTAATATTTAGGGACATTACTTGTAGTCTGCTCTGTTTTGCTTGCCTTCTTTCTCCTCAGAATGGAAACTTTTTCTGTGAAGGAAACTGGAAAGAGCTTCTTCACATGAGTGGGGGAGGTGATGACTGCTATGGGATGAAGCAGATGAGTAAGTAACTCCACCAAATCAATAAAAAATAACTCCTTTTAATGCAAAGTATTATCCCTCTCCATGTTCATAATTTTAACTGTCAGTTATCAAAATAGGGATGGAAGCTATTGTATTTTTTAATTGTATAATGAAAGCACATAGAGCTAAATGAAGCCATTACAGCAATATGAAGAGTAGTAGTCCACTCAAACATGAGATTTTATGTCAGTATATAGTTTTGAAAATAAGAGCCCATATTTAGACCCAAAATTTCTTTTTTAGGCACTTGTTTGATTCCCAGGTTGTGGGGTAGGGTATGGAGGACCATGGGTAATGAGCATAGGTCTATCAGCTTGACATTAGGCTCCTAGTTTAGAGCCTACTCACATCTGTGTTGCTTGCATTAGGGTTCTGTATGTGCGATTTTGAAAAGCACTCACCATCCCTCCTAACTCTTCCTCTCTTGCCGTTAGGCGGCTGTAACTTGAGGTAGAACAAGACCAGCACTGAGCCCTTCTGCAGTCTCACCTGAACCAAGATCACCAAAAGACACAGAAGCAACAAGATCTCTATATCAACTAATTGAGGACATAACAAATCTCACAGTATTGCTTTCAAACATAATACATATTAGCCTGATTACTATCTGAGAAGTATTTCCTTTGTTTACGGTTAATTTCTGGAATAAGCCCACGTGCTTTATACGGGAATTGAAAAATCAGCCCCCTTCCCCCTATATTCTATTAAGTATGTTAAAAAGAACTTATACATCTTCTGGTTACCAGTCATTTACGGTAAATGAGATTTGAATTCCAGACTTTGGAGTGCAGCCATTTAGGATATGCAGCTTTGCAAAGTATTTTCCACAATGAAATCTCCAATGATTTGAAGGTACCTCACATTAACCTAAAGCAGTTTATTAGTGCAAAACTCTCTAAACTACTGACATAACTGGTCAAAGAAAAACGTGACAAATCCGATGCTGGGATTGTAGTCATTGTACTGTGGTGAGAACTGGATTTTTGAGAGGTTGGCATTTTTGGGGATCAATCAACAGAGCTCTTCACAGTCCAAAAATGAAATTATGAATGCTTTCAAGAGAAATAGGTGCCAGTTCAGTGCACAGCCTTTATGCAGTACAGGGCTGATTTGGAGTAACATTAGTTGTTTATGTGGAATAAGCCCACAAGCAATGTCAATGAACTATCTGGGAAAAGTCCTAACAAAATATGATTTGTAGAATTGGGCCCCTTTAACCAGAAAATGTGTTATTCCTACAGCTATATCTTTATAAACCAAAGCCTCCATGAAACACTATCACATTCTACCTTTTATAGAGGGGCCCAGAGATACAATTAGTCTGTGAAAATTCAGGTATCTGAGATTTGTGCAGCCAACAGTTTCCTCCTACCCAAAACAAAAGCTTACAAATGCTCAGATGATGCAAGGAATTCAAGTTACTACAAATCAGCTGAGCCATGGTAACTGTTTGGATGAATTCACAGGCCCAATGAAAGTTTAATTCAATTTAACTTAGCCTGCTATTAAAGAGGGTTATCCAATATGCATTACATTGCCTTTAGTGCTACTTAATACCATACAGAAATAAATATCATAACTTGGATGATGCATAATATCTTGTGAAGCTGCATTACCTAAATGCATTTTTTTAGTTCAATTTCTGATCTTGTGTTTATATATAGGTGTCACACATTTACAATAAGATGATATTCTATGATTCTATGATAGAAGCCTGTAGACACAAAGTCTCTGGAATTTTGTTTGAAATCCAAATCCAGAAATGCAAACAATTCTATTGTAGCTTCAGCTCGTATCTGATGTTTAATGAGTCTTGTATTTCCCACAAAGCTGAAAGCAAATCCCTTATTAGTTGACAGAACTTAAACACATTTTGCTTTCTCATAAGCTATCTATTTTCTGTTGCTATTTCTGACAGCACTCCCTTTGCTGGCTAATGCATTCTGTGATGGTACTTTGGAGAAGATCACTTATTTTATTCCTTTTTCAGAGGTTTCACTCATAAGGAAAGATCTTTGTGTCTTTCAGAGACAGGGCTGTCCCGATTTACCGTAAATACCTTTACATCCATAACAAAAAGGGGTCCTTTTTAGTGCACAACTCAAGATTGCAGTAGGCCCAATATACGATGCACCTACGGGGAACGTGTGAATCTACCAGCCCCAGTGCTTCTTGATCATGCACGTGTTCTCATGCTATCAGAGGCCCAAAACAAGGCAGTTGCTGAAAATTGAGCCTTAAGATTGGCATTGCTGGCAATTCTCAACACAGCAGGGTAAGAAGTTCATAGGTTTTGTTGTATTAATAGAGAGCATGGCTATACACACTTGAAATTTTATAGTGTGTTCCATATCTTCCATATGTCACAAGCTGCAGAACAACTTTCTTCCTTTCTAGCAAATCTGTTTACACAGATCTGTCAGTCCACTCAAGGCTGCATTGGCTTATTCTACAGCTGAGTGCACTCTTCAAGGACTTCCCAGTGAGGGGAAGAAGGATGTAGACATTATTAGAATATGTTTCAAAATATGTCTATTCTTCAGTGAAGGATGTCAGGCCCTACATGTTAGGACCTTTCTCATGTCTATCAGAGCCTGATTCTCCATGCAACAGGCAAAGGAATATTGGGTGAAACATTACTGAAATCAATAACATATCAACATACATGAGAATAAAAATTAAATCTTGGTATACAAGAACCCATTCCTGCACATTAAGCATAAGATGAACGGCTGTTTGGGCTTGGAGATAATATAACCCTACAGTGGGCCAGCTTTCACACATGGTCACAGAGAGGAGGTGTGAATCATTTCTTGCTAGTACAGTTGCTGAGGGACAGGGTAAACCCTCATCCCAATGTCAGCATCAACACCACCAAGACACTTCCAGCCCCTGAATCAAAATGTTAAATCCTGAGACCCGAGGCAGAAAAGCCTCAAACACTAGCTGTGGCCAAAAGCTCAGAAATCAACCCTTGATTTGCAAGGAACATAAAACAAAGCACTGTACCTTCCTGCATTTTTTTGTACGCACCTAACTTAACCCACTGTAACGGGGTTAACCCAATGCTTAGCCAAATTCTGCAGTCCTTCAGTTCCTTCTGAAACCAGAAGGAATTGTTTAATACCCATCCACTTAGCTCTGGTGTTTGAGGGCAGAAAAGAGTAAGGTTTCCTCAGAAGACAACTATAAGAAAATGAGAGTAGAGCATCTGAGAGACATCTGGTCTTTAGGTGGATGTTCAAAAATGCTAGAAGTCACTTACCCTCACTAGGTTTTTCCTTTTTCCCTGGTATCTGAAGACCGTTATAAGCCAGGGAGAAAATAATTACTCCTCTCCACATATCAGGCTTTTCCTGATAAGACAAATATTGTGTGTGATACACTATTGCAGAACTCAACCATGCTATAATTAGCGGCTGTGGAGAATCAACTCCACAGCTGTCAGCACATCCATCTCGTATCTTCCAAAGGGTTTTGTGATATGACTTGGAAAAATATGGACACATAGGAATTCTGAGCAAGTTGTTTCAACTCAAAGGGAAATACTCATCTGATAAGAATACCACAGACCTTTGTAATACTTAGCCACAGCAGGCCCAGTTTAAAGCATCTAAACATTAATTCTAAAAAATCTTTGTTGCTTTTGAAGTTTCACTCCATCTTTTACTGCCACTTTAACATGATTTTGACTGAACGTAATCACTGACTTTTTTTTAAAAAAGTACTTTGGAAAACTACATCAGCAGTAATATTTGCAAATACCATTTCAATGACCTCTCAAGGCAAGGGATTTCCTTATTAGTGAAACCTAAGTCACTGGCTGGCTGATGTAAAAGCAGAGAGTCAGGAAGGTCTGGACTTTTTCCTATGCTAAGACAGAACAATGGCTGCTACAGAACTGAGGACCACTGAATCAGGGCTTGGGTTCCCCGTCAGCCTCTACAGGGAATCAGCCATAAGCCTGGCAGGTGAACAGGTAGAAGGCAGGTGGGGTTCCAGAAACCCTCAGCCTTTGGTTCATTTAGATAAAACCAGACTGTATTTGCAACACAGTTCAGCCTTGCAGGCTCAGCAAAACATGTGACTGAAAATTTTCTGACCAATCCAGCACTGTATTGTTCTTAGAGGCAACTACAGCATTTGTTAAATTCATCAGATTCAATCAAATGCCCCCAGACGTGGAAGTAATTTGAACCTGCATTCAAACTTCATAAATCCTCTACGAATGGTGGAAAGAAATTATCCAAAAATCAATACCAATCAAAGCTTTGGAAAGTGACTTTAGAACCAAATTAGTGATTTGGACCAACTGTTATCGTACACTGTCCCCTCTGGATATTTGTTATGTTTCTAGATCAAGCACGTAAACTATTTTTGCATTTAACCTACTGCTAAATCAAACTAACACAGTTGAACAGTAACATGCAATATATATATATATATATATATAAAAAAACCAAAAAGTAAACTGCCATCAGAAAAAGTGATCAGAATGGCTTGAGGTATTGAAAGACGCCATAAGATAGTACTGGTAAAGATGCAGGACTTTTGACTGGAGAGTCATATTCCAATAGTGTCAGTAAGATTTTTCCTTGTTAGCAGTTTTTCCTTCTCAGCATACAAAAGTTTATTAGCTGTCATGCAAGCTAAATATAGCTATAATGCCCTATAACATTCTCTGAAATATGAACAAATGTTTTCATTTTAATAACATTCACTCCCTTCACAACACAATCAAGTACCCACATTTTCACAACTGAAATTTAGGATCTGATACTTCCCTTAGGCATCATGCTGTCATTTTACCTAGGCAATGTGGATATAAAACTTTCGTGAGAAAGATTTCTAATCTGCTTTGCCCATGCAGAGATGGCTATGGAAACAGAAGAGCAGAGGGCTACATTTAAAACAAGGGTTGAACCAAAAGTATGGAGTACCACAGTCCAACTGTCATATCTCATTGCAGCTTGGTTTGTGTAGTCTATGGAAATTCAGCTATATCACATGAAGAGAGCAGAGAGAAAGGAAGAAACACTATCAGGTTTTGTTATGAGGTCACTATTCTTCCTGTGAAGGCCACTTCCAGTAAATATGATCTATAAGGCCATACTATTTTACACATTACCAAAGGTAGATAATCTTGAAAGATTTAAAGGAATGGTTCTGTCCAGCAATATCTTGACAGATGTACTCAAAAACGTAAGTTTGTCAATCACTGACCTCAGTAAGAGTAATCTCCAAGTAATATATTTTGCCTTAAGCAACAAAAGCTCCAGATGCAATTCTGTTTGAAACGCAAATACTATGAAACATCTAAAGCAACTGTCAACAATTACTGCACTGTCTTCCATTGACACTAGCAGGAGTTCTGCCATTAACTAAAATCTACAGTTCGATACAATTTTAGGCATTAAATGATGTATAGTATGTTTCTAAGTCAAGGACAATATTTAGGTCAGGGGCAGCAGAAATATCAGAGCAGAGTGGCCACAACAACATTATCACTATTCACGTCCAGCAAATGAGATATCCTGATAGTTTTGTGAGCATGGGTACTTGCTTTAAATAGCTTGAATAAGATCTCACTCAAATCTACTCAATCCTTAAGGAAAATCCCAGTGAGCATCGCTGGGCTTTTACCTAAGACAGACAAAGGAAAAAGGAATAAAATCTAGCAGTCAGCATTTCTACACGTTCTAATTCACTTTACTTTTAAAACTTAATAAAAATGCTAATAAACATTCAGAAGGTTGCCTAAACTCTGCTATAACAAAGTAAGGTTAGTATGAATTGGATAGTTTTACTAGTTGATTGATGAAATTATTGTCCCATCAGCCAAGTTAATTTTTCACATATTTTATAGCTCACTTAATGCTTTTTGACTATGCAATGAAAAGCAGAAAAGTGGATGTGGTTAAAGTTTTATGGATGGCTAATATTTGTGTCTTCAGTACTTTTAATCATCTTAGTGGGTGAGGTCACTGCCACCTCATAGTATTTGAATCATAGAATGGCTTGGGTTGGAAGGGACCTTAAAGATCATCTAGTCCAACCCCCAATGTTAATTTCTTCTTTGCAATAAATCCTTTTTAAAGAAATACTGTGATAATTTGTTTCACTCAAAATCAGTACATCAGAACATCCAGATATCCAGTACAAAGTGTTTATTATGTTAACAAATTAATACTAGAAAGATTAAATCAATCACTAAACTGTAATTTAACTGAAACTACATTATCAGTTCTCTGACTTAATGCATTAAAAAAACCATGAGTCAGAAAAAGGTTTTTAAAACATCTGCATAGCTTTTCCACCCTGTGCTGACCATCATTGTTAACTACTAATAGACTATGTAAGTGGTTGTAGCACATAAGGCCAGGCTGCACTGTCATAACCAATTAAAAAATTTAAAAAATATTTTTCCAAGGGCCTCAGTTTTAGTTTTCACCATGATAATTACAAGGTGATAGAGTGAGAGATGCAGGCTGTAATACCAGATATGGGCTGAGTTGTTGAGACAGGCCCATAAAGTTGACGTAGACTGGTAAATCTTCCTCAAAATTGTGTTAACTGATGGATAGACCATTACTAGATTGAGCCATTGCCACTGGCTAGAAAGGAAGTTAAAACTCTGGGTTGGTTTAAGTTCCAGTTCTCATTCCTTTTTTGTTAGAGAAGTTGCCTCCCTCTGAGAAATAATCTGCTACTAAAATGTATTATTCCATGTTACCTGTAGTACACCACGGATGTACGTGATATCGCAGAGGCAAGTATAAGAAAATTATCACGGCAGAGAAGGTTATGGTTTAAGTTAGACATTAAACAGAGTATTGAAAGCATGCAATAGTGATGGAAGCAGGAAGAAGAGATGCATTTCACAAATAATGGGTCAAGAGACTAGACTGAGCTTTGGACTGGATCTCACTGTACTTCCTTCTGAGGCCTTACTTACTCTTCTTACAGATCCCTGAACACAACAACAGAAATAGTCTCTGATTCACATAGCCCTGTGACTGCATTGGGTTAGACCCAACACACAGTTAACATGCATGTGAAATAGATACAGGTGAGAGAGGGCACTGATAGCTCACACGTATTTTTACATGTAGTCACTTGTGTGCAGTTCTTTTACAGTATGGAAGCAGAGTACGAGTGTGCCATATCCAAACCTTGAGGGTTCTGCAGCATCTGCAGGATGGTGCTGTCAATGCTAAGTGGCCTGGAAAGATAAATGCTTGATGTCTGTGATCCCTGCAGTTATCCTTATGAGCTGGATTTCCAGTTTGGCTCAGTCTCTTGGAGGCCCAATGAAAATGTGGGAAACAAGCTCTTAAGAGCATTCAATTTTAGACCAAAATCCCCAGCTCCACACCATCTGAATTAGAGCTTTTTCCAAGCTTATAAAGTTTACTCATTCATTTCATTCAGGACTTGACAGTATGTTAGGGAAGTTACAAGACCAAGTAAAGGGAGAAGAAAAAAGAAAAGGAGAGTAACACCTGTCTTTGCAGCTGGTCAACAGGCGGACCTTTAATGTGCTGCCTGCTGGGAAACAGGGATGGTCTCATGTTACACTGAGCCTTCAGCAAAGGATGGAGCTTGCAGAAAGGAATCCTGCAACTAGAAGATGTGAGGCTTGGGCTTCAGCCAAAAACAATGGAGAACAGCATTAAATGAAAAGTTCCATAAGTCCAAATGCATTCAATCACTGAACAACACACAGCTTTGTGGTTTGAATGAATTTTAAAAAGAAATTTACATCATTACTGCAGAGCTACCAGTTGTTTCTAATTTTGAAGAACAATCACTATTTTACCCTTAACTACCTCCAAATGCTTCCCAGAGTGACCGTAGTCACCCATAAAGAGACCAAATATCTTCATTTAGGAAGGACAGAACAAACCTGATAAAAGCTGGTATGCTACTCTGAAAATTGTTTTAGTGCCCGAAGCAGAATTTAATCTTTTGTAGACCAAATTTACCCTAGTAAGTGGCACCAGTTTTGCTTTAGGTTACATTCTTAGAAGCTCATTGACTACAATTGAAACATCATTGAAGAAGAGTGATACCAAAAGGTTAGTAGCAAAATACACATAATGTTATTACAGTAGACATTTAGAGAGTATAATCTTAAGAACAGCAAAGAAAGGTTGTGGCAGAAAGCAGTAGAATAAAAAAAAATAAAAGTTGAACTGGAAATCCTAAAGCAGTGAAACCTGCATAGTTCTGCTTCTGAAATGAAACAGTGGAACAGTGAGAACAGGACCACAGAATTTCTCACAAAAATGGTCAAAGCACTACACAACCAGGGAGTAAAATCGTATATTAGAAGCCAAAATGCCCTTTTTTTCAGTCTCGGTAATACTGACTGTTAGAAAGGGATAAAGGTACGTACAGGTGCATAAAGACCATATTGGTAATGATGTGCATTTTCAGCAGTGATCTCTAATTTTAGTTTCATAGGGTGAAAAAAAGAAGAATCTTTTTTCTGAGGGATCTAAAGCATCTTAAACTCCCCCAATTTTGGTAGGAAATGAGAGGACAGTAACCTTCCCTGATGAGGAAGTGAGTGGGGGACATATCACCCCCAAAACATTGTTGAGAAGTGAACTGTTTGAACAACAATTTAACAATTTCAGGAACCTGACAAGATATTAAGGATATAAGAAAGAGTTATTTAAAATCCTACAGTGTCTGAAAGAGGACTTATTGGGTGAGGTAGAGTTTGAAGAATTAGTACATATTTTAAGACCATATACAGATACAGTTTATACTGGCACATTCAAGTGAGGGACAGGGTCCACATTAACAAGGCTATTTGCTTTTTGGGGTTTCTTATTTCATGGCAGACAATAATGATCCTTTAGGAAAAAAGAATCCATAAACTGTATTTCAGGTCTTTGTTTTCAGGTTCATTGCTAGAGATTTAATGACCTAAGATTCCTTTAATCTCTAATTATATGATTCCATTAAACAAATGATAAATAAAATTTTCCTCTAGACACATGGGGCGAGGTGGGGGGGAATCACCAAAATATTGGAAAAGGATCCAAGTTTTCAGTCAGCTGAAACCTCCCTAATTGGCTGGCATGTTTTTCTGCACTTATTACAGTGAATGCTGCCATCTGTTTCTTACTTCAAAAGAAATAGTCAAAATGATAAGCAAGCTAACAGAGAAGGAAGTCTTATGCATATAGAATATTTTAAAAAGCATAGTATCCACTAGCTCCCTGTGGATAGAATACTTTCAGTCTTGACACGGTAATTACTGATAGAAAAATTGTGACAGACAAATATTCAACCAGCTTCCATTTGTGATAACGGTGCATGTACAGATGAGATCATTTTGACTTCAGGTTTTCCATTACTCGCTTTAGGTTCTACCTTTTAAGTATCACAGTGAGAGTCCTTCTTTGTGATGAAGGCTGTGCACTGTCCATCCATTAGATCACAAGTTGTTGACTGAAGATACTGAAAAGTTTGCCAGTGTAAAACATCATCTTTAATAGGCCAAAGGGAAGTCTACTAAGCAACAAGAGAAAAAGCATGAAAGAAAACACACACAATGTTAGAGTAAAGAAAGAGACGCACAAGAGAGAGACTATACATTCACTTCCACTAGACAGCTAATGTATCAACAGTGCCATCATCACAACTGATCAAATATGCATCACGCTGGCTTTTTTCCTGATTGTTAAGCATGATAATGAAGTGCTGATATTTTAGCACTTCAGCATTTAATTCCATCAACCGCTGCTTAACCCAAGGACTGAAAAATTGATGCTTGAGAAAACAGTAGTGTCAAAGATCCCTTGCCTACATTAATGTTGGACATTCACCTCCTTGAGTGCTTGCGGACTATTCAGTGGAACACAGCCTGCTACAGGTGTACTGTAAAGGCAATATCCTGTGCCAGCCTGTACAGGAACAGCCACAATCTGAAACGTCACGGAAAGGAAACTATAGCACACAGGATGAGCAATAAACCACGGTAGCTACTACAGTCAAGAAGTGACAATAGCGCAAGTATGAAATACAGGAGAGGATTTCACTCACATGAAACCTGTAATTATCTTTTCACCCTAGCAGTGCAGTGGAGAGTAGCAAGAATCACAGCTTCTCTCCATCCCGTTCTTTTCCCATCTGACTACAGGAATCCAAATCTGGATTTGAATAGCTTTGTATAAGACTAGAAGAAATAAGAGCTTTCTGCTCTCTGCATCTCATGGCAGGAAACAGCAGATCCCATTGCTACAGGGAACAAAAATAATTTGCAACAAAACTGGTTTTGTATTATTCCAGTTTTTTGGTTTGTTTCACAAAAGACTTTATTAGTTCACCTTTATGCTTTGCTTTTTCTTCATATGTCAATGACAGTACCATAGTATTTCCTGGTTTCACAACCACCCAAGTAACAGAAGCATGAGAGATACGGGCCAGGGCTGAGTCATACCCACCAGTAAATCCTTTCACTTCTATCTGTAGGCCTGTCGTGGTTTAACCCCAGCCAGCAACACAGCACCACGCAGCCGCTCACTCGCTCCCCCCCCACCCAGTGGGAT
>JAVKLA010000084.1:23647572-23717259 GCA_034782735.1 Sagittarius serpentarius
TCAAAAATGTTCAACTGGGATTTTGATTGCTTCAAAACAATCTTTCAATTTACTGACATGATCTAAGAGCTTCTTCAACCATCTCCTGGCTCATTCCAACTCATAAAAGCTCAGAGGTATGAAAAAACATCCTGAACCACACAGGACTTACATGAAAGAAAACCTTGGCATGGATGTTAGGCTCTTTTCCCACCCCTGCTCCTTGCAAGCCCATACATCACAGAAGTCCTGGGTGGGAGAAGCAGCATGCTGGGGACTGGTGGGACGTTGCACTATATCACCAGATACGGGTATAATGTTGTATCCCTAGGATCACCCCAGGCTGCTGTACTGCAGATCCCAGGGCTAACAGGGATAACATAAGAAGTAACTCAGGTAAAGAATGAGTTCAGGATTAGAGTGTGCATGCACAAACACACACAGCTTGGAGTCACCCAATCATCTCTCTACATCTGGTAATGGGATGCCAACCTTGGACTCTGCCTCTGGTCAAGTACAGGCCTGAATCTTACTGTGACACCCCAAATATGTGATACTGCTGCAAGAGCAGTGGCTGCTTTGGCTGAAACTAGATAATCCGTCCGCATTGCACAGATATCCTCTCCAGAGCATATCTATACCATTTCACTCCAAAGCTAAGTTTTTAGACATTGCTGACCATCAGGCAATTTTCCCTTTTATTTCTCATACATTTAATATTCATTAATACTTTTCCAATTTCAAACTTTCTTTACTAACGTCCTTTAAGTTCGGTAATTTCCTAGACTTATTTTTCTTATGTTCTCCACAGATGCTCAGTTATCTTTCATGTGCTGTATTGGATCTCCAAGATTGCCTCTCTTTCTCATCCCCATCTGACAAGAACTAAGTGGGTTCTGGTCTGGACAAGGATGAGTAGTTATGGTGACAGGATACTTTCATTACCAGGTACTTACTAATGCATGTTAAAGATTTTATGGGGAGAAGAAAGTCTGATTTTTACACAGGGCAAGTTAAAGTCTACTGGGAATAAAAGGATTTATGTTGCTCCGGGGAATGTTCAATGTAATTGCCACAGCCTTTGCTAGATGAAGATTTTACTATGTACTTGATCTGGATTGCTCAACTGGTCCTTAAAACCACAGGGTTTCCTCTCGAAGACAACTTTATTTTCCTTTTAGAGAAATTATTGAAATTGCTTTTTATAGTGAAAGAAAGAGTTCGGCTAACACAAAAGTCATCTGACAAAAATATTCTGCCAATGGAGTGTTATCTAAGACAAGCAAAAGCAACACTGCTAGACAGACAGGCCAAAGCGTGCGCTGTGCCAGGCACAGCAGCTTCCTCTATCCCTCTTGCTGTGCGGCAATGCCACATGGTCACAACTCAGCATAGAAGACAGACCAAAGTCCTTGTAATCCTTTTAGAAGGCTCTTGATATCATCTGAGATGACAGAAAATGAGATTTGTGGACAATCTTAGCTCATCTTAGCTCCAAATGCGCACAAGGAAAACGTGACTGTAACCTGCCACATTTTACACACACAAAAATCCCCTTGTCTTTTGCTCTTTTCTGGAATCACGTAGCCCAGGCAAGTAGAAATGCAGTGGTAGTTTCTAGCCCACTGGACTTTTTACAAGTGCAAGAGTACAAATAAATCCGTTTTTTCCCCTTGACTGACCCCACTGGTGGGCTGTGCAGAGTTGTGCTAATAAACCAGAAAAAACACATTTCCGTTGTGATTAGAAACCTTCGGTATGTCAAAACATAGCAACGTGTCTGCAGTTTGGCTGTTTGCTCTAGAGGTTTACAACAGTGGTTATCATAAGCCTTTGGCTTCCAAAGCTGACACAGGAGCTACCAGAAAATAAACCAAAGTGTCCAGAAACAGGGAGGATCTTGCAATCTGTGAAGCAACATAGCACTAAGAAGAGGTGATGCTGCCTTCTCTTCATTTTTTTCCATGGAGTCAATATATAACAAGAAGAAAAAGCAGACTGTCAAACCTGAAAGGAAGAGCTGATTCAGTAGTCAAGCCCTGATCTCCAGTATGTTCACTGAAAGTTCTGATTTTTTACGGAAAGTTTCCCTGTTCTTACATAACCTTCGACAGTTTGCTACAGCAGGCTAAGTCAGGGAACGAGATTAACAGATACGAGATATTTTTACTGCTTCACCCAAAGATTCACAGAATTTTCTGGGAATTTTAACACTTGCTCAAAACAATGTGTGATTCTTCATGTTGCTATCAGTGCTAGGAGAGAATTCTACATAGCCTCTGAGTGATTTGTACTGAACAATTTTATGTAATTACTTAACATCCTTCTTCAAACTAATAAATCTGCTAAATTGGTTTTTGATAGGAACCAAAGTGCTGTTATTAAATATCTCTGCAAAATAACAGCATTATCAAAGCGGAAGTCATTAAGCTGCTATTCCTACTGACTGTTGTGTATGTTACCATGAACTTATACATGACAAATGCTTTCTGAGTTAACTTACAGGAAATATATGAGTCATTTAGCACAGATTATATGACTGAGGAACAAGATCAGTGAAACATAATTAATATAGTCAGTATCTGCCCTAAAATATGACATCTGTTTATCTAAACGCAGTATCTCAGCTTCATTTACTGTATCTCTTCCTGTTTCCTTCCTTTACTAAGCATTTATTAAAAACAATGCTAGTGTAAACAAAGTATGCATCACATTTTTAAATTAACTTCCATTACAACATTGTTACCCACTGTTCCTCTAATACGATTTGCTTGCCTCACTACTAGCAGGATCCACTGTTGATATTGTTACCAGCAAGTCCTCCGAACAGTCACTGACTTCAGCTCACAAGAGGTCCACCACAGATGCAAAAATCAGTAGCGTTTTCCTCACACTATACAAAGAGCTCCACCAAAGTAGAATCCAAAGGTGTGATAGTATCTCAACAGTCAGATGGAGTGCCAGCTGTGCAAACACATGGGCCAGCCTGTGACAAAATCCTTTTTTCTCTCTACAACAGCTGTAACAATGCACAGCTCCTTGGACACAGAAAATCCTTACAGTTTCTCTAGTGGGAGAAAACCAGTGAACAGTCCCGTAACAGAGAGTATCATGGGCTATTAGTTAGCCAGGGATCCGAGAGTATAAGCCACAGGAGATAATTTCTTGTGCCAGTTATAAAGGTCAACATTTCAAAGTCATCTGCCATGCATTAGGCACCAAAATCAGATCCTCAGCCACATCTCCCTAACTTCACCAATGGCGCTGAAGATCTGACACTCCCTGCTCAGTGCTGGAACCTTGTGCAGAGCTTTGCGTCCAGCCAGGACAGAACAGCTCTGTGCAGTTCTGCATGGGTATGCTTTCTGCAGATGAAAACAGTAAAGCTCATGTGCAAGTCTGCCAGCAACACTCTGCTAGCTTGTGTCTGAGACCAGAGCCTCTGCTTTCATTGACTTTAAGAGGGTCAGCAGCATTTATACAGGCACCTGAATCTGGGGTAAGAAGGATAAGACCACTGTCACATTGGATAGGAAGAACTTTGCCTCGGAGTCAGGACCCATACTGTAAATCACAAAAACACGCAAGTCTGGGATTTCTTCAGTTTTCCGAATTTCATGTGAATTCTTTAAGTATGCTACTGTAATTTTTTATTCTGCTGTTACTCATAACATTCAAAAGTGTCTTCCTTTGAGCATACATTTTGAGATACAGGTCTGATTTTTGAAGAGGGCATGCTCAGTACTTTGCAGGACCTCATCAGGGAAATAGATTTAGACATAAACCAAACAGACATATCCCTAACCATCAAAAACTTGAAGATTTTAACCACAAAAGTGTCTGCCTCCATAAATGTAAAAAATCTTATTACATAAACTCCTGGTTTCAAAACATAGCAGATAACACACCAAATTTACCAGTAAATCTGAGTGTAACCATTCTTGTGCAAAGGAAACAAAAGAAAACAACTTCTACATCCTCAGCCTACTAAAACACGTTGCCAAATATTTGAGAGCAAATCAAGAATTTGTTGCTATTGAGAAATGAGACATGCAATCTTTGGAGCCAAACTGGTCACTGGTGAACAGTAAAAACCTAATAATTTCCATATTTATTAAGTAATCTATTGCTATTTACCCCAGAAATCATTGCACACAAAAAAATGAAAACAAAACCAAACAAAACCCTGACAAATCCTGGTGTATGCTGCTATCGCCTTCTGTTGTTCTTCAAGGAACATAACAGAAACTAACATTAAAAAGTGCTAATATTAGATTTCTTACACTGTTATTGGAATAATATGGAGATAAATGATTATAAAAAGAAGAGAAATGAAACTCTATTTATTTATCCTTTTCACTTTTTTCTTTTACTGTCACTATTTCTAGAATTTCTTGATTTAAACAAGGAGAAGGAAATGTTATGTTATAGAGGAGAGAAAAACAGGAAAGTAAGGGAAAGAAATATAACAAAGAAAGGAAGATGTGTATGTATCTTCATCTTTTCTCAGTCAAAACAAAAGATCTTTTTTTCTTTTAGTACTTCATAATAGTCTCTACCACATCTGTTCTAGTCTTAGCATACACCCAATTTCCATAAGCATTAATAACTGATGTGTGCTCACATCAAAAGAAGAATACACTTTAGTTTGTCAAGTCTTAGAACTGGACAACAGATTTAAATGAAAAAAAACTTGGAAAGGCTTGGAGACAAATGAAGCAGCACATAGCAAGTCTATAAAGGATAATAAAGAATACTTAGCGTACCTGAAAAGGTTTCCACCAGTGGTAGAAGGCCTAAATAAATCATACAAATGAAAGAAAGAGGACTATAAAGTCTTTATATAACAACACAAGGAGCAAATAGTAAAAATTGCATATAACATTAAATTATTGTATTAAAAAGCAAGCAAGTGAAAATAGTCTAGAGAGATTTTAAATATTTACAAGATAACTTATCCTTATGAAGGATGTCAGGGAATGAAGACATTGCAATTATCAGACAAAACTAATGGTCAGAATGGCATACTTTTTCAGCCTTCAATTCGTGTCCTGCATAGTTTTCAGTCATTTACATTCTCTTTTTTTCCCCAATTTTGTCTTCTGTATTGTAGCAGTAATTTTCTCACACGTATATCAATGTACAGGTAGATACATTACCATTTGCAAAAATATTTAGGTCTATGGAAAGATGAATAAATACAGATACGGATGAGCAGGAAACAACAATTAGTCAGACGCATAGCATCTCCCCATATAGCATGGCTTTTTCCATAAACATCTTGATGGCCTGTAGGGCCATCAGCTTACATGGAGATAGGACTAGTTAAACTAACTGGGGGTCTGTTCTTCAGATTTTGAAGAGGTTATCACACATTTCATTACAGTTCAGGTCTACTTGATTTTTAGTCATTTTTAACTGATTCCCTGAACGAGTCCCAGAAACAACAAATACTCTACAAAACTGCATAGAGATGAACTAATTGTTTTAATTTCTTTTAGTGAGCTTAGAACCTTACCTCATATTACAGCAGAACCCTTAACATTTTTGCCACATAAAGATATCACCAAAGAATCAGTTTCTGAATATTATCCATCAGGATGCTTCGAGTTATTTAATCACAGGACAAGGTTGTAAAGTTGACCAAAAGATTTTGATACATCCAGTGTGGTGAGTTTTAGTAATGTTTTCAGTTTCACACCACATTTGATTAAATCAAGTGCTTTGTCTGATTACATGTGCATAAAGATTAGGAATTAGAAACTGAGTTCACATCAGCCAAGATTTTTGAGCTTTCACAAAGGTTTCCCTAAGTAAATTGTGCCAAAGAGTTACAACATCAAACTCTTTCTTTAACTGAAACACCTTTGATTTCTTTCTTCTATTCCATCCTCAGATATAAGTATTTAGTTTAGGCCAATCAAAACATTTGTACTTCAGGTTTGAAAGTGCTTTATTTCAGTATTGATTTTTTTTTTAATTATTACTGTTTACTACTATTAACTTCAATTTCAAAAGCAACAGTGGTTCTAAACACCATGTGGAGATTTTCTTTTTGTCAACTTTTTTCAATTTTCTAAAAGTTCACTCACTGCTGAAAAACACAGGACGGTTTTGCATTTCCTCCCAAAAGTGTTTAGCAAAGAAATTTCCATCCAGCCAGATTAAGGCTAGCGGGAACTTTCACACAGAACATCTTAAAAATATTATAAAACACCAAGCAAAATATCAATAGTGGTTTTTCTACATCAATACGACCCGCTTCTCTTCAAATCCATTTAAGAGAGTAGAAGCAGGCTACAGATTACATTTTCCCAATAACAAGCTGTACACAAGACTTACATGCTTTTATTCTAGGACAAAGTTTTTTGTAAGAGGCCTATACACACACTGCTCCTTAATCTTTTCCTGGAGGCAGTTACATTTAGGACTAAAAAAGTAATGAGCCAGATAATAGGTCTCTCAAGTACTAAGTAGGTACCTATGTCTTTCAGTAAGTCTAAAAATTCAGTTCAAATCTCAGAACCTAGTATCTTCTACTCACCTACGACCTCATCCTGAAAGCACCTAATTTTCCTGCAAATACTAGTTTTTACTACTAATTGCTTCTATCCATGATCCAAGCCTTGTAAGTTTTGACATGGCTGTAGCTATATTCTTTTCTTATTTATCAGACATATCAGCATTCCAAAAGTTAGCCTTTTCTAGTCTATCACTACCTTTGACCTAACAGCCCGTATACTCAGGCAGCATCCAGACAACAAACAGAAAACAGTTCTCCAAAAGAACCAAAACTCTCATCTTCCCCCATGCTACAAACACATCAAGAGAAGTGTCTACTCACAGGACCTGCGGGTATCCCAGGGCAGGCTTCTCTCAGGCCTTCCTACTGAAGCTAGATTTCTTCCAACGTTCAGTCTACCCCATGTGAATTATTATAAAGCAACCTCCTCAGTATAAGCGGAGGACTTCAACCACAGAGAACCCAACTTGATGTCAGAAGCATGCAGATAACACTCCAAGGAAACATCAATATTAACAGCCTTCCATTACTAACAGGTCCCACACATTACATTTCAGTTGTAACCTTCTGCATTTGTAATGCAAAGCAAATTGTTCAGATCTAATTGGAATATTACAAAGAAAACTTTTCATACCCATTTAGGATGAAACTAGATTTTGAACTCTCCAAATTTCCAGCAGCTACAAAGTCATTGTCTTCATGAGCCCCTTATTACAGGATCGGCACACAGGGAAAATGGGCTTAAATAGGTTTCCAATGAGATCAAATTTCTGAAAGTTTTCACCCTTACGCAAACACCTGAAGTACCTGCTAATCTAAGTTAACCAGGTGTAGCTGGTTACAAGAATCTAACTGCATATTAATAGGTTCAGGGAAGAAGACTATAGTGACACCTGTATGCAAAAAGATCTACTTCCATCATGGACTACAATACAACTATAAGCTAAAGATGCTGTCTAATGGTATTACCTCAGAGAAAAGTCATAGTGCAACCAGAAGCTGGTAAAAATTTTGTTGAATTATTAAGCAACAGCTCAGTGATAGAAGTTGTGACAGCCACAGCCATTCAAGCGAACTCATCATTGTAACAGCGCTGGGTCCTCACATGCCACATAAGACTGGCACATTTTCTCAACACAAAATCGCAAACACAAGTAAACCTGTAAGAGTGCTCTTGATTCTAGATGCAGGAAAAATCTGAATGTGAACTCTAAACAACAGCTTCAGCAGCATCAACCAGTATTGGTATGGGTGCTGAGATAAAGCTATGTTGTATTATGTGTACATAGAGCAAGCAAGGGATCACAGTTTGCACTACATGCTAAGGAAGTGAATGCATTATGCATACTGTGTTCCCTTATCAGTTGTAAACAGAAGGAATCTGCTTGTGACAGTGGATTTATCCCTGCCAACAAGAATATGCTATACGGGCATTTAGAGATAGTTAAGTATCCCTTAACTAGTTATGTACTGGGTTTTGTAGAAATGGTGTTGAGGAGAATGCCACACTTAACCAGACTGAATTCCTCTTCCATGGGACATTCCAGAAGAGATACAAAGCCCAGCAGCATGGTGCAATTTGCATGGCATTGAATGTCATGTGTACCTCGACATGTTTCCCACACACCCTGACTAACCTTTCCAGCTGTCTCAAAGTCCGTCCTTTACTGTATTCACCCCCAGTTCCAAGATTTCTGCATGGATCAAGGAACAGAGAACAGGTTAAGGGAAGCACAGCATTGCCATTACTCAACCATCTGCAGAGAAATGTTGTTACAGAATCATTTACCATCACAGTTCATCAGAAGAATGAGTTCAGACAGGACACTCGGGCTTGTCACAAGTCTCTCAGCATTGTCAAAGCGCAAGGATATGCAGCAAGCTGCTGTCCTAATCATAATGGAAAACTGACTACTAGATTTCCTTCCCCAGCTCTTGCAGCGTTTGCTAGAGGCATAGCACTATTTTTAATGTTGCAGGGGAATACATTAAATTGTCTACATGGATTTGACAGCCTTGTTTTTTCTAACCAAAACAATTAGGAAATGCATTTAAGAAAACTCCCCTTCTCGTCTTGCAAAATACGTACCCATATGCGATTTTTCTTCAGCAAAGTAAGTTTTGATGGTTGCCTAGTGCTGTGCACAACTCATATTTCAGAGATGAACCAAAATGGCAGCCCTATGCCCCACACCAGAACTTCAGTAGGACACCAGCGTGAATCTCCCTTCAGTTTTGCAAAATGGTTACACAGTTCCTTCTTTGAGAGTTATGCCATTTGTAGCTTTGAATGCAGAGGCATGGATGATGAAATTTCATCCTCTAGAACAGCCTGAATGCCAGTAAAGAATTTGACATATACGATATTACCAGCTGACCAAACACACAAAAACCTTGCATGCTCTGACTTTTCCCTGAGATTTCAAGATTCATAAGAGTAGGCTACATGGAGATGTTCTGATTGACTGAAAACTGATTTTAAAAAATAAAATTCAGGTTCTGAATCTAGGGGACAATTCCACACAAGTTCAGAAAACAGGCAGGGGCTCTCCTCCTTCTGCTTCTATATATGTTACAGGCCTATTCCCACTTCCGAAAAAAACCCAAACCAACCCCCTAGCAAACATATCTCTCTCTCTCAAAATCCTGTATGTACACCTACAAGTTTGTTACTCTCTCACCATGACCTTTCTAGCCTCATGTGCAACTTTCCAGTCTTCTCTGGAACGAGTGTCATGGAACAAGCCATTAGCTGGGAGTTTATTTGGAACAGTCAGACATTTACCAGTTTCATGGGAAATTGCCCTACACTGGCAACTAAGCCACACACATCCGCTCGCTCACTCCCCTCATGGGGAGTGGGGAGGGATGGTGGAAGGAATCAGAAGGGTAATGGTGAGAAAACTCATGGGTTGAGATAAAGACAGTTTAATAGGTAAAGCAAAAGCCGCACGTGCAAGCAAAGCAAAGCAAGGAATTCACCACTTCCCATTGGCAGGTGTTCCATCACATGTAATGGTTACTCAGGAAGACAAAACACCGTAACTCCAAATGTCCTCCCTTTCTTCTTCCACCAGCTTTATATACTGAGCATGATGTCATATGGTCTGGAATATTCCTTGGGTCAGTTGGGGCCAGCTGCCCTGGCTGTGTCCCCTCCCAGCTTCTTGTGCACCCCCAGCCTACTCAGTGGTGGGTGAGGTGAGGAGCAGAAAAGGCCTTGACTCCGTGTAAGCACTGCTCAGCAATAACAAAAACATCCCTGTATGATCAAGGCTGTTTTCAGCACAAGTCCAAAACGTAGCCCCGTACCAGCTATTATGAAGAAAAGTAACTCTGTCCCAGCCAAAATCAGGATGCCTAGTTATCTCAAAAGAGCTTAGCTGTGCTGCTGGTTTTGCCATGGAGACCAGGGCTCCAAAACCCAGACATGATGCAGGGTAACCAGTCCCTACTGCGCTTTCCTGTTCAAAAAACCAGTTCGCAGAATGCTGCTTCCTGCTTTCCAGAGGCCTTCTCCACATGCCTTCCTTGGCATCACAATTATACCTGAGAGTCTCCTCCCCAGTATACTGGCAAAATAAAATTCATATTGAGTTTTACAACACTCACCTATTTCCTGCAAAGCTGGGTACAACTTTCAAGTCTCATTAGTCAGCTTATAACTACATATTTAAGAAATAGTGTCACATCAAGGGCCACTGTGCACTCTGGCCAGCACAGTTCATTGAAACATTTATTTCTGCATGCATAGACTTACATGCAAACCTAAACTCCACCCAGTGCTCCTAACACAGATGAATTGTGTGCAGGTGCATACATAAAGCTTGCAAACTACAGAGCATAAGTTACTACTGCCTTGGGGACATGCTATGTTTATGCAGAACTCCCAGGGGAAATCAAGGTAGCAGCAGTTAATTGCTATGTGTATTTTATAGGAAGCTAGGATAATTTTTCAATGGGTAACATATGGTGCACTTTGCTGTGACACGGTACCTAGACTAGCACAGAGCTCACTCCAGTCTCAGGCAGGTGTGTTGGGAAAATGGGGACAGTGGTAGATGGGAGTGTGTATTTGACAACATGAGAGACACTTTTCGTTTTCAGGCATGCTTGTTCCCCAAAGATGATTTACAAACCTTCCCAGGGTCAGCATCTCCGATTGTCTTCTATTGCAGTCATCACACATTAAGATTCTTTTCATAAAAAAAGAAATGTATCTTTTATAGGCAATCACATTTTCTGCCCCCATAACTCTTGCCAGAAAAGTGCTCAAGATTGCGTAGAAATATTTTTTCTCATTTGCAACCTAAATGTATTCATCATCAATCCATATACTTGTATCTGTACCAGTGCTGCTTTTTAGGCTAAGTAGGTTCCTTGTTCTCTCTGGTAAGCAGCAGTGATGATTTTTTTTCTCATTTCAAGGAGGTAGGTAGCACTGAAGATAATTAATACCTTAACATAGAACCAGGATCTTCTAATAAGCATTTCAAACAAGCATCTTCAAATAAGCATATTCCACCGAACTGTGGAAAGTGAGAACTGGAAATTTTGCAAAACTCAAAATTACAATTATTAATTGTGAAAAATAATAAAAAGACAGGGAGAAGAAGCTGAAGTTTCAAAAGAGAACAGTATCTTTCCACAAAATATTCACTAGGTGTCTTTATGCTCTGTTTTATGGCACTGTGGTGTCTGTCTGAGTGCTGACTAGGATTCCCATTTTTCTATGTCTAAATTCAGAATGAATTAATTTGGGGTGAGATTTATCCCAAGGGCAGTCAGAGACAGCCCACGCAGAAAAGCTACATGATGAACCAATCCAATCATCACAGCCACATTCTCCGTACATTGCCTGTTTGCTCAGCTCGCAAGACATGAACAAGATGTGGACTGACTCTGGATAAATGGTGCTGATGTTCTGATGCTGGTTCCAGCTCTGGCATCGATTCCTAACTCCAGTAAGCAGCTGAGGGGCAATGCTGCAGGCCTGCTGTAAAGCTCAGTTAATGGCATATGGATTTCATTTCCCCATCCCCTTCTTTACATTGCTAAAAAAGAAGTGCTGTCTACTTATGTCTTTGTCTTTTCTTCCTACCGTTAATATTGCCCTTGTTTAATTGTTCAGAAACTAGTTCACTATTTTGACAGTATAAGTGCCACCTCCTACTGAATACAGACTTCTGTGTACGTTGACATAATGTATCCTTTGTGTGTGCTGGGTTTGATCAGTTCTTTAAATAACTAAGAATTACCTAAACAAATCCAATCACAGTTGATTTGTTCTTTTAAGGCTAATTAATTTATTGCTGGCAGGTTGCAGGTTCACCAGAAAGCATTAGAAAGCACCTCTGGCTCTGCACTGACAGGAGAGAGTGGGTATCGGAGCAGGAAGCTGAACACTTTCCCATTGCCTAGCCCTGTGGAGTACATTTGCATCTGAGCTTTACCTCTGAAGTCAGTGGACTTACACCTCAAGAAGGCAACTTTAATGCAGAAACACCTCCTTGTAGGTGCTTTTCTGTTTCAGCTTTGGGTAGAAGGAGCCCAGATTAGCAGCTTTTAGATGGTTAAAGGTAGCAAAGAGAAATCCCACCTTCAGAACCTTCTGAAGATCTTATCTGCAGCAGCACTGCATCACAGGTTTGTGGCATTTACTTATTAGCATTACAACATTATTCCCCAGACATACTGACTATGACAAAACTTTAGAGTCCTAAACCTTAGTTAATTGAGATCAAGCATATCATGAACAGCATGATGTAGGAAGTGCTGTTGCTTAATAACGAGAGTCATTTTTCATTGCCTGTGAACAGCAGGAACAGTTTTATGTTGTATTGGATCCCCACATGTTGCTGGCCACTGGCCATGAGGGTTTTCGGGTTTGGGTTGGGATTTTTTGCTTGCTTACTTTTTTTTTTTTTTGCAGGGGGGGAGGTTTCTTCTTCAAAATCTATACACAGCTTGAAACTCTCTTTGGCTTAGTGCACGCTAAAGCTCAAAGAAAAATAGACAGGAAATTAAATGGAAAAAAATTCTCATAGCCTTATTTTTCAGGTGCACTTGTTCAGATGCATTGTTCCAGAATAAAACTACTTTGCAATAGGGAAAGAATGAGAAATAAAAAAGTAATTTGCAGAATTCTAATTCACCTATGAGGATGATCCTATTAATCAGCTTTCATATTGTTCCCAGTGACCTTTTTCTTCCTGTCACACTATTACTACTCTACTGCTGGTTTTAAATCTTCCTTCCTGCATCACTGAATAGGAAGAAAATAAGTTAGTTGAGAACAGGCCATGACCCCAAGTACATGAGAGACAAGTGCTGACTAATGTTGATGAATTTCCTCTGAATCATGTTAACATTACTCTCCAGACCCCATCGCTTCAGCTTTCAGTGACATATGCAGTGACTGCAATCACAGTCTGATAAGGACACTGGAGTGTAGCGTCAGGGCTTTTGTACAGCAGTCCTTCTTAAATCAGAAAAACATATCTTTGTAGGCTGAATTTTCTATTAAGCATACTTCACCTTCCATTAGCACCATAAAGGCATTTCCTGGTGGTCATGTCAACAAGACTACAGATTATTCCTATGAATATGAACTTGAGAAATATCTGAAAACTAAAAAAAAATCTTGCTAAGAAGGAGTTTATACACCATAAAATGTTTTAAACGAATCATGTCTCACTAAAGTTTTGTATCGGCTGGTCTCATTTGCATGACATATACATGGATGCACTCCATGAAGAGCATTTCTGAAACAGATGAGCTTGGAACAAATAAAAATGAGTGGTTCTAAAAATACTTCTGACTGCATAAATAAAATAAAATGCTTGGAATTGCATTAGTTACCTCATCTTAGTCAAACCAAGAGGTTTTGTGTTCAGAAGGAAGAGATGCAATGTTTTCTTTCAGCTGAGATTTACAATATGTTTAACCATGGAGAGAGGTGTTTTGGTTTTTTTCAGTATCAGGTGCTGAAAAGACCCCTGAACAGGACGAGCAACTTGTTCTTCTTGGGATACTGGGTAACAGACTGAGCTGGGGATTCCGCACAGGATTTCTTTCGTGTCCTGTTGGACTACACTCAGAACTTTCACATTACAAGTTTTCAGCATATGAACCAATTTTATTTTGTAGATGTGACCAAAATATGTCTTCTAAAAGTGATGGACTCTTAATTTTTACTTACAACAGGCGTATTACAAATCCAAGTGCTTAAGCTTGTGGCCAGGTTTGGATTGACTATTTCCAGTCCCTGAGGTCCCTTGCAGGTACAATACCTCACTAAGTCTAGTAAAAAGGAGATTACCTTTAATAATTCTGACTTCTGTTACCTTTAATGATTTGGCTAATTTTGTCTGGGTCTTCTTCCTTCCCTAGTTTTGTAGCTAGACGTGACAGCAGTATAGTGAGGTAATGCAACAACTAAGAATAGAACAGAAAGAAGAATGAAGAACCAGATGGATCAAATGAGGTCCATTTTCATACAGAAAAACTTGGCAGACTAGAAGGTATTACTGTCCTCAAGATTATATCATGTGTTTTAACTGGGCATCACTGACAGAATAAAAGACTAATGATTGTGAGGAAAAGTGCCAGCACTAGATCTTCAGATTCCAAATAAACTTGAAAAAACTCAGAGTTTCAACAATGCAATGAGATTAAGTTGCCATTCCATTCCCATTATTTCCTAATGGTCATATTTCTAACAACAGACCTAGAAAGCCCAAGCCTGACAAATTTTTTTCCCCCTCTTCTCTTGGCAAATACACTGCAGACAGCCTCAGCTAGTTAGGCTTACCGAGCAGGATAAACTGCATACCAATAACTTCTGTTTCTGGGCTCTCTGAACCATGCGGAGACTGCTGTAGCTGAATGGATATTTGGAGTGTATGAGTCGACTAAACCTGCTGCAAAAGCATTTGATTCCAAGCAAACTCAACATGAATGCTTGCCTCACAAATCGGGATCTGAAATGCAACTGGTCCTCACATTAGCCTTTTCTTTATCAGTTGCCCACAGGCTCAACTGCCTATCTCAAGCCAGGGCACTGAGTGGCTGTAGTACAAGGCATGCGCCAGAATTCCTACACTAGACTAACATGCAATATGTTCCCTGTGTGTGCTTAGACTTTTCCTTTTTTCTCAGTTAGATTATCCCAGCGAGCACCTACTGCCCTATGCTACATGTCTGTAGAGATTCATGGTTCCAAAGAGTCTCTAAAAAAAATCTCTCTTTAAAACACGTAAGAAGGTTAGGTGATCAATTACAGCTTCACAGTAAGTATTTCAAGGGGATGTCAAGCTAGACTATAAAGTTGTAGCTATGATTTTACTTTCACAGAGTTATGTTCCATGGGTGCAAATAGCTGAGCATTGATAAAATTCCTAAAGTTTTACATCAGAGATGTAAGTCTGTTAGACTGCAATGCAGCCATATAATGATATGTCAAGGTGCATCTGCAGGGCTAGAACTGATAACAGAAATCAGTGCCTCCGTGTCGGTTATCACTCATTACCTTTCAGGCCCTAGTCCAAAATTCAATCCAGATTGCTGCAGAAAGCACCTACAATCCTTAAGTTGTGCATGTGAAAACTGAGGTGCCACAATAGAAGACGACAAAAAAAAAAAATCCCATGCACTGATTAGGATACAACTGCTTCTTGCAAAAGCTGATGCATCTGACTCCAGACTATAAAGGAAGCATTCCCCTGTTTCCATGATCCACAGACTGAAGATTTGCCCATAGGTGCTAACATCAGTCCTTTCAGATAATTTATAAGGAAACGGAGGCCCTATTTAAACACAATTTTCTGCCACTGGAAGAAGCCGTGCCTCCTTTATTCAGAATCTTCTTTCCGTCATTGACTTGAATTCAGCCAAGGAGGGAGAAATCCACATTTGCTACCTCACGGCAGAGTGCTCAGGCCAGCAGGTTTTAAGTGAAGATGGACATAGGCACATGCACTGAAACAGCCCCTACAATGAAAATGAATCACAGTGGAGAAAGGAAACTCAGGATTCCTGAGGTGGGCTGAAGCCATTGTGGGCAAGCAAAACGGAAAACATCTAAAGAATATTAGAGGCATTAAAGTCTCAGAGAGAATTATTATCTCTATTACTAAGAGATCTGGATGATCCCAAGATTATCAAACGTCTTCCTTATAAACCCATCAGTGTCATCAGACAGCAAAAACACGTAAATCCCAAACCAATATCCACTGCACATCATCATTTTCAAACTTCAGGGCTGCTGTTGTTAAACACCTGCATCTATGTTTAGTCACTGAAGTAAAAGATTTTTTAAGTACCAATTCATCTGGAGATCCCATTACATTTACTGTGAACTGACACTGCTGCTTACCTCTGAAAATCAGATTACTTGGTTAGACTCATACCTTTCAAATTAGCTGTGATTTCAAGATGTTGCTCATCAGGTTCAGACTTATTCCCACTGAGTTTCATGATAAATGTCTCTGAATCAATTAACTCTATGATCCTGAACAACTGATGATAGACGAGATCTTTTTAATCCTGTTATTTGATACAGAAACCTCTTACACAAATAAGGAATACTATCACATACTGCAGAGCATGGCTATGCATCTCTTGTTGCTCCTTGATATTTAGCTTGTTAAACCTCAAAAGGCTTGATCCAGTTCAGAAACATGTACAAACCAATCATACAGATTCATACAGAAACATTTAATTGGAAAATTATCTTACATTGGAACTGTTTTTCAAAAAGCTGTCACTTTGCATTTGGTGCAAAATAACTATGAGTTTTGGTGAAATGATAAAAGCACTGAGAACATCCTGATCCCCACATCTGCCAGTCTGTATGAAAATCTGTACTTCTTTTGTACAAATCAATTCCTAGTTTGTAATTTATAGGATCTTTCTCTCTTCACACCTGAAACTGAAATGTCCATATTTCCTTTCCAGATCCACTTCTCCACATCCCCAAGACTGACATTCAAAAATCAATATACACATGTATATATTTGTGTTCATAAGTATGTGTTTGTATATATTTATGAATATACATATATAAAAAAATATATACACTTATATGCGAACATGACCATATATATGAAACATAAGATAACAGTACTAGAATGAACATAATTCTGACTACTCTATAAAAATGCAGGGAAGCCATTCTGGTAGCAGCCATGGTACAACGTATTTACACGTAACACCTTTTCAAAACCAAAGTGATGCTGTACCAGTGGTAACGTAATTACATTGCAGTCAGATTCCAAATAAATTAGAGCTGTTTTAAAACATCATGAAAAACAAGCATAACTTTCAAGCTAAAAAAACCCCACACCTTGTAGAAAAAAAAGATACATAAAAATATGTGCTAGAAAAGGGCTTTTGAAAAAGAAAAGCTCATATAGACCAGAAGTAACTACTGTATCTTTAATTCTCTGCCTTTACTTGTCTGCGCTCTCCTCTTGAGCTTTTGTGCCTGGCTTACACCGCCTGTGTCTCAGGCATGGAGGCAGCCCCATTTCTGACCCAGGGAGGGGACAAGAGGCTGCTCCCATGCCCTGTGGCTAGCAGGCAGGGTACCCAGCTTGCTGGCGTCTTGGGAATGGGGCCCTGTGAACACCGCACCACAAATCTCCCTCTGATTTTATTTAAGATTATGATGGAGTAGACCCCAGAATCTCCAGGTTACCATTCTTCCACCCCTTGGAAGGCAATAGTATTGAATTCCCTGCCTGTGAGGAAATTCATCCCTAGAAGAAACCTGGTAAATCTTTCATCGTGGGGCTCCTGTTTTAAAATATCAATGATACATTTTTTACCTGTATGAGGAAATTCTCAGGCACTATTGGAAACCTCTGGTGAAAAACAGTTCCCACTTTTAAATATCTAACATTTTTATTGCTAAAATACTAATACAAGTGAGGAAACGCCTAGAGACAGTGGCTCACATTGTGTTACTGCCCATGCCAGGCCACTTTATCAATGGAGACGGTTGTGCAGTCCTGACAGAGATGCCACAATAATGATGATGTGCCAACATGCAGCGACTCCCCTCTGGATGCGAGCCTGCTGTGTTAGGTGCAGGCTCCATATGCACCAAGGAGTTCACAGCTTTAGCCATGAATCCTTGAAAAAGAATCAAAAGGCAATTTGTTAAGTTACACCAGTTCAATAAATGGTGTAAGATCCCCTGTTTCTCTTTGTGAAACAAAGCTTTCTTTTTAGACTGTAGTAAAAGCATTTACATAATTTTGAAGCTATTATTTTTAATCAGTCATTGATCAGCTCTAAGAACTTAGCTTCATCTTTGTAATCCTATATAACAGGTAACATGAACATTAGCACAGAAGTATTTTCATCTTCAGTTAAAACAGAGTTCTAAGGCAGGGTCTGTTTTTACAGGTACTTCATATTCCTTTTTCAAATCTCCCAGCTGTGAAAGGGTAGCAAGTAAACACTTTCATTGATAGAAAAATGTATTTTCTGCAGCCTCTATTATGTAAACAGATGTGTGTGCAAGTGTGTGCCTCTGTATCCATTTGCATGTGATTGGATCTATGGTAAAGATGCAAGCATTTGGCATCATCTAAACAAACATTCTCCATACACTTCCAAAAACCAACTCAGTTCCAGCATGCACATTCCTAGGAGCAGCAGGTGTAACACGACAGACATGGGGCTAAAGCTCAATAACAAATCCTGGCACAAGTAATGAGGCTGTGTAAGCTGAGTAGTACAATCTGGTTTAGCTATGCACATTATCAGCCAGGTGCAGCCAACACTGAACTGATGCTCCCACATGTGTAAGTCTCAATATGAATTTCCTGTTGTCCATTAATCCACCCATTCACTCTACACCACATCCTGTTTCTTTGACTTGGGCAGTGGTACTCGTATTGCTTGGGCCAGCGTACAGGTTAGAACATAGTGAGCTCTTCGATGTAGCTTGTCACATTCGCATAGCCAGCTATAGGGCACAATCTCCTAACTGGTGGCAACTGAAAAGCTCCTGTTGATTAAAGCAAACTTGTACCTAATCCCCTGCCTTCAAGGAAGAATCTGTGCTGCTGTCATCAGGTGGTGTTTTTATCACCAGACTTCAACATCTGCTTTTGATATAGATGGTAACTCAACACATTTTTTAAATAAAAGACTTCTTAATACAGTCCTCCAACATTTTCTGTTTATGAGTATGCACGTCATGTACCATGAATGTGAAAACATGCATGTGATCACTTCAGCAAGGGTTACCATATACACATGAAATCCTAAAAAAATGAAATTAGATACCTATACCTAAATTAGCATGAAGATAAATACTAAAGATGAATGCGACCAAAGCCAGGCCCAGCACACTAGAAGCAGCTATTGTGCCTCCTTAGCTCAGCCCATCCTGCTTCCAGGAGGAACTGCAAACATTCCCAGCTGTGCAGGATTTGAGATGACACCTGCATTCTAGTCCAGGAGCCAACCTGCAGCATGCTAATGTCCTAGCCATCAAGATTTTGTTCATTTTAATCAGTCCTACAGTCCTATCAGAGCTTTTTGTTTGCATGTAATCACTTACTTTTGTTGCTACTTTCATAAGAAGGGAAAATTTTGATTGCTGACACAGTCCCTAGCAGCTGCCATGGGCTTAGCATGCCATTGTAAACAATTTTTAGTTGTTCATTATTTATGGGGCAAATTTTATCCAAAGTGACACAAAGCTGCTCTAGGTTTAGCTTGTCAGCATGTCACAGTCAGGTTTCCAAGTGTCATGGTCATCTACCACAGAGAAGACTATTATTAAAAATGTATTAATAATAGTCCCTGAATATATGCAATGTTAAATAGCATATTGAAGCCTTTTTTTTTTTTTTTAAGAGAGTATATCACTTCTTTTAATTGCAAAGGGCATATGGCAAATCTGCCACGTGGAAATGCAATCATAAAATTTTCATAGATACAAATGTAAGTTAACGATTAATCTAGGGGAACTGGTGTTATTATTTTGGCAAGTAGTATACTGCAAAAAATAGTTTTTAAATACAAGATCAATTGAGCAGATTTTTCCGACTGTAAAAAAGGAATACAAACTAAACATTTAGGCTTTTTTTTTCAAATTACCTTTCTTTTAAAAAAAGTTTTAAAAGGGTAAAGCAATAAGAAGATGGAATGAAATATTTAGTTTCATGACAAATTAAATGCTTCAAGTCAACCCAAAACATTTCCAGGCCAGAAACCAAACAGAAATATCCCACAACACTCATGAGTAATACTGAAATAGACATGGGTTATAAATATGAATAAATTTGAAAAATGCAACACCATGCTATTCTGAATCCATTATCTTGATTTACAAATTGTAAACCTGCATTGGTGTTCTATCCAGATTGTAGTTTGGCTCAAGTCTAATGCAACTTTCTGTTGAAGTATTTGAAGAGCTTATTATAATGTAACACAAAAAGGAAAAGAGCCAAGCCTGAGTTTCCGAAAATTATTTTTAGAGCAAAAGAAGACTAATGGTTTATGATGGCCTAAAAGACAATTCTGCCTGACCCTCTGACTGCCTGTTATGGCTTTACTCTGGACTGCTAGTGAGAAATGTTACTATTACCACGTATTCATGATGCAGAACACAACTAATATTTAGCCCCAGAAGCTATCACTGCAACCACAAAAGCTGTAACCGTGGAAGGGTATGCAATAGCATCAAATCCACTCAAAACCTACCTGCCACTGCTGCTCTCCAATAACAAGGAGGTGAAAAACCCTGAGAATCTTGAGAGAAAGCACTAAGGTGTCAGTAATGGCTGGAAGACCCTGGAGCAAGACAGGGATTGACTGGAGGCACAGGGTAGAGCACAGACAGCTGGGGGGTGTAAATACAGGAGGAAATATGTCTCCTTGTACCTCTGAGAAGGGACAGTTTATTTCACAGTATTGAAGCAGCAAGCTCTTGCTAATACAGAGTAAGAACAGAACATATAGAAGGGACCTATTTCAGGAATACCTATCTAAATTATAGCTAAGAAATAGACAAATGCTTCTAGAAAAGCCAGCCTCCATTCCTGTGAAAATATCAATGGTAAAATAGAAGTTACTATAAGGATGGCATATGGTAAAAAGAAGGAACTTAATGCAAAGAAAATGCTGTTAGGAAACAAATGGATTATCTCGGGAATAGCAGTCTGGACTCCACTGTAGTAAGTTGTGATACACTAGTGTGAAGTTGATGTTAGAATAACTCCAGACCCACGCAACACTCATTACTTTAAAAAGTATGGAAAAGAAAATCCTTTAAATATAAAAACTGTAAAGAAATATTGTGGGCATATTTCAAGGGTATCATACATTACAGGAGGAAATGTAGACTTGAAAGACAGAAATCTCTGAATAAAATTTCACCTGAGCACCACTGCAAAATTACTCAGCAAAGGTGAAATCCTGCGTTCCCATGTCCGCCACCCACTTCCCAAGGAGAGACTGAGTCCTTCCCTCTAACTCAGCTCACAGCACGGCATGGGATTGCTGCCTCTCCAGTTTGCCCCTGCAGTGCAATAAGGTAAGCAAGGGTTTCATCTGCAGTCTTTCTGTCCAGAATACTTTCAGATCCATGTCCTGCTTATCCAAAACCACCCCAATGCTCATGCAGAACTGGTCTGATACTTGGTTTAAATCATGGGCTTCAGGAGGTAGCAGAGCCTCCCCATTTCATGTCTTCCCTAGCCACATCCAGTGCAGTTGTACCGGTTCCACCTTGCTGGAAACCACAGCCATTTTGTCGGAAAGCAATTGCCATTTTGAAAAGTAAATACTATCCTGTAAAATATTGCAATGCACACACCACCAGATCTGGTGCCATTGGATGGTTGCTAAAGATGTTTGTAAGAAACGTTGTGCCCTAACATACCAATCTTATTTCACCCCTAAACATCTTGTTAGAGATCAGAAAAATAAAATTCAAATGGTTTGGTCTTGCTGTGAGACAAGTCAATTCCATAAAAGCTCTGCCTGCCTGGGAATGAGGAGACCAAGAAAAACAAATACCATAGGTAGCCTGGAAACTGAAGAGCCTCCAGGGAGCCACTGAGGTGGAGTGTCATCTGACAAGGCAGCAGGAGAGCTTGGGGACTGTAAACACGTACCAAAAAAGTTGGGAAACAATAGAACTGAATTCTGGGCACCCATGGAAAGCGTGAAGTAATGGGAACCTCAGAAGGTTATCTAGCTAGGAATGGCAAACAGCAGCAAAACAGAGCTATGGCAACAGAGCCCAAGGGTGTGAGCTGGGGGCTCACCAGGAATGTCACACTGTAAGGACACACACAGGCCAACAGGGAAGCAGCTTTGTCCAAAATGAGTTATTTATTGCGTACAGGGGGCTGGAATCACTCTGTGGGTTCTGCCAGTGAAATTCAGGCTTACAGTTTCACTCCTGTCTCTTAGGGCACATCCACATTGCATATTTGGCCTGAAGCCTGAGCTCAGGGGCTTTGGCCTGGCCAATCTCCTGACTGATTGCCATTAGAGTCCAAATTAGCACACAACCGGCATGCCTCCCTGCTGAGAGGAGGCAACTGAGAGCAGAGAGGCAGTAAGGAACAACTCCTTAACCCACTTCTTAGGCGAGTTCAGAGTCCTAGTGTATGAGTGCTCCTCCTCAGCTCCAATGCAAAGTCAGCATGGGTTAGCCCGAATCCCTGCGGCCCATGGCAGGGCAGAGGGCGTGCTTTCCTTCCAGCAGATAGAGCTGAGAGGCACCTAGAAGCTGGGCTGTACTGCCTCTCAGCTGCTACTTTCTGCTCTTAATGCAGATTTCTGTGTTGACATTGCATCAAAGCATCTGAGTGCACCTCAAGTCCAGGAAGGCTGGATCTTTGCTTCTCAGAAGAGAAACCTCAGTGTCACTGACCAGGCTCAGGGCAATGACACTATTTATTTAACACTGTGGATGGTTGGTAAATGGCGACATAAACATTGATTCAGGCCCAAGCCAAACACAGAATGCAAACTTGACGTGAGTGGGGCCCAACTTGCCAGTTATTTTACTCTGCCGAGAAAGCAGAACAGCAATTAAAGACAGATGAACTGACAGTGGAAAAGCACAGCTTAAACAAAAGGATGTCTATAACACACCATTACTGCCACAACGGAGGCAGTGCTAAGAAAGCCTATAAATACTCCTCAAATCATGAAGATACTGCTTGGGTACAGATATTTAATTCATATCAGGATATAGCACAGCTGAATTAGCATCGACTGCTTCCACAAACTGTTTAATTGGGTACGGTGCCCAGCAGCAAAACTGCACATCTTACAGCCTTTCAAAAGAAATCTCTCCAGGCTCCTGCTGCATTTCCCTTACCTTTTGATGTTCTACCAAACAAGTTAGCAGGGAAGAATGTTCCCAATAAAAAAAGAACAATAATTAAGCGTTGGAAGAATGCTGATACAAAGTAAATGTCAGATTAATGATTATAACCATTTTTCCAAAAATAGTATTACAAAAGGGGTTTGATAAGTAACATGTGACCATGTGAACATTTGAATCTGGTCAAAATGCATCTTATTTCAGGCTTTAAAGGGTTGTAACAAACTGTGTGTTGGGTATTTACTGACCAACAGTAACTCAGTGAATAAGAGTAAAATAACAAGCCAATTTCAGAAAATCGTGATGTTTGCACGGGATTAATGAATAAAAAAGAGGAAAAAGTCACCAAATAAGTTATTTTTTTAGAAATTATTTGCTCAGCTCTAGCCATAATTAATTACAAAATTAACAGGCATGTGACAATAGACTGATTAATTTATAATGTGTCTACCCTGAAATACAATTAATTAACGAAAGACAATTGTGATAACAAGTAGCTGAGTTGTACAATGAAATTAGATCTTGTCTTTAATTATAAGAAACTGTATCCTCACCAGTCTGTCCAACCACTATCCAAGGCCAATCACTACATTGCAAAAGAAGAGACAACACACTTTGGCTAAAAAGGGTATAGAAAACAGAAATCCTTGTCAAAGAATACACACTGAATCTACAGATAGTGCATGTCGTCTTCACTGGCCCTGGAGACTGAGTGTTAAATACAGATGTTACGGATCAATAACAACATTTTAAGAATAAGAAAGAAAATACTATACCCAAGGCTAGCAATTTTATTTCCACTTGCTACCCCCAGAGCAGACTGCAAGGAAGTATGGTAATGATGAGAAATGTATCTGATGGAAATCGGATCTGTTGTTATTAGCCAGTGTACAATATATCATGCCTTAGTCCTATTTAAGTGATTAACATGAAGCAAGCTATACCATGAAGGTTTCTCTGCCAGAATTAAATGCAGTTAACTACAATACTTTCATATGAGATGTTGGAAACTGGCTTGATTTTTCTTTAAGACTGACTGTCTACTCAGTGAAACCTTTCTTTGCAGATGAGGGAAACGCACAAACAAGAACAAGGAAACAGTGACATGACATCAGAACTAGCAAAATCGCACTTCTGCAACTGGGTTCTGCAAACTCTGACAGAAGCTTTTTCAGAATTTGGGACACTTATAAAGTATTTCTCCCATATGGACACCAATGCCAAACAATGTATGAGCTCCACATGTAGCCTTTTATGTTGCTAGAAAACTTACAGGACATAATTATGGGATCTCTTTTATGTATACTCCTCTCATCTACTACTCAAACTCTTGGGAGACTAATGTTTTTCTGTTGTCTCATGCCTGTGAAACTTAAATTAACCACAATCATGCAATCCTGATTTCCTTAGGAAACCAGACTACAAAGAGGCATCCAGAATCACCTGCTTCTGAAATTCTCACTCTATTAACATTTCAAGCTCTTCAGTTCATCCCTGCAAACCTAGGCAACTTGAAAATTTACCTGAAAACCAGCATTTTGGGGTTCTGATTACATCACAAACTCAGAAGCTTCAGAGATTCCTTAAATGCCAATGAAAATAGAGCACTATGAAGCAAAGCAAACATTTGAAATGATAGCACTAAAAACACTATCAAAATACCCCAGTATATTTTTGGATTAGTGCCATTCCTATGTTGCAAATTCACAACTACTTTCGTTTTTTGCTTTTTTTTTTCTTCAAGGCTATCAACTCAATAGTTTCTCTTGGGGATTTGCTCATTTTGATGCTTTTTTAAAATGTATCTGCCTTTATACAAATGTTGGATATCTCAGTTTTGCTTACACATTTAGTGCTCAGATGATTTGCTGCGACGGTGACGGTAATCTGTGAAATTGAAATATGCGACAAAAAGCTCATGTAAAAGCCATTCAGAAATAAATCTGAAAACTGGAACCAAGGCAAGGGATGATGACATGTCTATATCCACCTTACAGAAACACAGAAAGCATTGGTGGGCTTTAGTTCATCAGCACTCACACATACAAAGCGTGGGAGCTAGTTTATTGTTTAAACTTAACCATTTGCTCCAGCAGCCTCTATGGATCAAAGCAGATCCAAACCTAGAAAACAGTTACAAAGACTAAAGACATTAGGATGTTCTACAGCAGTACTAGAACAGCTGGTACAAAGAGCTGCTGCATCTCAAGTGAGCACAGAAAACAAACTATTAGCCCCCTTTTCTGAGTTTACAGAGGGAGGAGGATGCGGAATAAAATCAAATTCCAAGAAATGGTTGTTAATAAAAGCAAACATGCAAAAATATAAAAGGCTCAGAGATTAGATTCTGTCATGACTTAGTTTTCTGGAAAGCTGAGATCTTCAAAATCATCACACTTCTTAAATGAAGGCACACTGAAATAATACCTGCATATTTGTTTTTGGGGGAGTGTGATTTTCACTTCAAACATCATTAAAATGAGAAATGGGTCATTTAGACACTGATCAATGGACATGACATTAATGAAATAGTGCACCTCTTTTCTTTTTCTTTCTTTTGACATCAAAAGTCTTGTGACAAGCATCTAGAGAGAAACAGTGCGCACTATCAATATTATGTGATGATGATGATCCTTTCTTTGATAAATGCATGAACTGAGAGATTTGGGTATTTCCATGGCAACTTGAAGTCTGTCTAGTAAAAAAAAGCATCATTGGGAATATCAATGGCAGATCAGCTTTCTTTACTTGCATGTAGCAAGAAAGAGGGATGGACAGAGTGACAAATATGAAGGCTGTCACACTTGAGATACCCATTTTTTTTTAGTGGTATAAATTGGTTTCTAGCTACTGTAAGTACAGTTATATGCTCTCTGTTGTATGCAACTTATAACTACCATCCATTCCCTGACCACTAACGTAAAAATTAAAGATGTGTAACTTATCTCCTCAGTCTTGATTTGCTTGTACACACTCAAATATAACTTCAAGACTCAAAATGCTAAGTGCTTAAGAGAAAAAGGATCATGATATCATTAACTGCATGAAAACCCCTTCATGTCATGATCCACTAGCTGCAGCACTGAAGATACAGATTACTGGCTTCATAGTACACTGTGCTTTGGTAAATGACAAATATTTTCTACAAAGGAAGGTCCAGGCTTTTTTGAGAGTCAGAATAAGTGAAATACGAATGATCAGGAATAAGAAAGCATGCAGTTGTTACTTTAGCAAGGTCTTTGTTTTTTACTTAGAGCCAATGTTTAATAAATAACCCAGTTACAATAAGCATGTAATGGTACAATGGGTCTGGAGGTAGAGCAAATGAGACTGCACACATGCATGGCCCGTGTACTAAACTGGATCATGCCCTGCAGTACAAGATTTAATCTTGCCATGTGCAGCAACAGTTTTTGGCCAACTGGAAAGAAATGCCTTGCCATAAGCAGAATAATGTCTTTAGCAACTGAAATGTTCTAACATTTATCATTCTTGCTGTGGTAACATTCTGTATGTGTACATTTCTTTTGATGGGTTTTCCCTGCAAAAAGTGTCCTAGCAAATTTTAATTAATTTCCTGGTGCTGTGTGATGAGCATGTTCAGATGATTCTATTAAGTGTTGTCTCTGATTTGATAAAGGAGACATACACCAGGCACATTTAATTTTTTTTAAACAGTATTTCCTCAATTTGCCTTATGAGCAGTTGTAAGCTTGGAGTACAATCTGTTTCCTGCCAACTTTTCAGTCTTGCTCCCCATCTCACTCATTTATGAACCTGATTTATTATGGGTACACTCCTCAAGGATATGCTCTGTGGCTCTTGTTAGTTTATTTTTTAGTAAGAGTAATACAATATATTTTTTTTTAATACTTGAAAAAGTTAAATGGGGCCAAGTTGTTCAATGGTTTACACTGGCATCATTCTGCTGGGCTTCAACAGAACAGTGATAACTTAAACCAGCTGCTGATTTAGTTCATAAAAGATCCTGCACAGCAGGTATACAGGTAGAAGTATTAATTACTCATTGTGAAAAATTAAAATGAAGTCCAAGAGCTCAAATCCTTCCCTTTAAAACCAATAAAAAGGGGAGCCTGCTTTAGATACATTTTATGATTAAGGACTTAGCAGATAGGGGCAGTACTTGCACCATTGTGGATGATCACAAAAGCATATTATCCCTGGAAAAATAAATCAACACAACATCACGCTCTCTACAGCTCAAAAGAGGGAAGGGGTATACTAGAGGAAGCAGTCTTTGGTTTGGTGGAGAAGGAATACCTGGATTTCAGCTCATAGCTTAAAAGCTTTTTTTTTGTATTCTGCATTACCCAGCAGCAAAAACGCACAAATTGTTTCTGGAGCTACAGATCCCCCTCTTCCTATGTAAATACACAGAATATCTGGAGAAGAATAAGAGTCACTATTTCTCTCTGACCTAAGGAATATGAAGCAGAACAGCTCTGAAAAGACGGGGAGAGAGAGACTGCTAATCCTCAACCTCCCTGTACCAAAACAGGTTAGAGCCTGCTGGACAAAGTAGCTGAGGGAACTCCCTTTGAGCCACACATAGGATCCAATTTCACAGTTTGCAACACAGGGCAAGAGCTCCATCCAGGACAGATTTACAAGTAAAGCTAAATGAGCGTTCTCCTTACTACTGCTTTCCCCACTTGCCTTTGGAGCTTGCAATAGCTGTGCAGTTTGTTTCCCCTCACATGTGTCACTGAGGCTGCATCTTTCCTATCGCAATTATATAGCTAACATTGCAGGAAAGTTTTTACAGATTGACTGTGTTTTGTGCACAGCCTTCAGTTTGCTGAGCTTTCAGCAGGCAGGTGAGCTGGGCTCTCACAGATCACCAGGTGTTTCAGTTCTGTCAAAGCACAAGCACCAGACAAATTTCTGGATACCTGGCGGCAGCAGAGCTCGATGTGATGCTGCCATAGCAGAACAGTAAGTGTCAGAGGAGTTTAGAGTCGGGCACTTCCCTGATGCACTGGAAGTAAAATGGGGTTTTGAGAATTGCAGTTTGTGGTTTAGGAACTTAAATTTTTGTTCAAAGGGATGCATACTCTTCAAGCCACTGTTAGTGGAAACTTAGGCCCTTACTTTGTAAAACAGTCCTAAACAAACCAGAAGTGACCTAACCATTTTAGTATACTTGTTCCACCTGAGCCAGTTTACCTTGCTTATGCCAAAAAGAATTCACACTCATCCATTTGTCCTGTCAGACATGCATCCTTACCACCAGTCTATAACTGTTCATTGTGTCTCTTCCACCTCCTTTTTCTGAAGCTGTTGTGTAGGCATTTCTACCTACCACTTGGACTAAATTAGAGACACCACGCTTAGCGACAGAGAGGCAAAGTCTCTTGCTGTGGACCCAAAAGCTTTGCTCAAGATTTCCTCACCTGAAAGTCTAATCCCAGTTGATTCAGCTGTCAGTGAATACCTGGTTATTACAGCTGACCACACATCATTCCTCCAGGTGTTATCATCCCTGATGGGCCACCTATTGTAGGGTGGGTCTTTGAATTCTGGAAAACACTACTTGCTGCTGCTTCTAACCCCTGCATGGTGGTTACGGACCTTCTTAAATCCTTTTGTGGAGTTTTGTCCTTAGGGAGCTACATTCTGTCTGAAACATCTGTATTGCTGAGTTTATTGCACAGTCAATTGAAAATACTGCCTGGTGTTCCAGAGAATAACTTGGATTCAGACTGGAGGTTTCATGCATCTGTGATACTCAGGGGGATGAGCCAAGATAAGCAAAGAATAAACCATTTTATCTGAAGCTGATGAAGTGAACCCTGTTCACATATTTCTGTGTCTCCCAAGAACAGCAACATATCTGCATTTATGAATTCTTCATGAAATGACTTGGGCAGGCTGGGGTGGTGTGTGGAGTATCTTTGAACCATCACACTGCTGATACAGATACTATTACTACGACAGCCATGAAAGTCAGGGCTCTATCTAGCAGAAAATTTCCATCAGCTCAATTAACTGCTGTTCAGTAGTCTCTGCAGATAGGATGATAATCAGCAGTTGTTGCTGGAGACAGAGGACAGTTCATGCACTTAGAGATCTGTTAAAGCCAAACACAAATACTAGCAGTCAAGAGAATCAAGCAGATTGCAGATGCTCTTTGGAGAATAAAGCCTTCAAGATGCTATGCAGCAATGGCTACTTGCTAAAGAAATAAACCAGTGTGTGCACTGTATAGCTCTTACTAAGCAGCAGGAACATGTCCTCATACTCCTTACGCAGAAAAGTCCAGACAATCATGTCTCAGCCTGAAAACCTCTTAGAAACACAGATGAAAATGACTTTCCATCATCAAAAAAGTATTCACACCTCAGCAAGAAGCTAAATAAGGACACTGTTCTGGGAGTGTCCCAGACACTGAACTATTGTTTTTAATCCTCTTACTTAAATACGCAAGAGCACAGAAATCTCCTAAGGTGCTTAGTGCTGTATTTGACAGAAACAATCCATGCCTGTAGAAAGGTAAGGGAAAAGAAACTAAGCAGGCATGCCTGCATTCATGAGCAGAGAAAATTCATGGACTAGGTCAGCAGACTGTATGCACAGAGCAGATTAGCACACAGGGTAACAGGCATCCTGACTGCTTTCTGACAGTATGACTGGAGACGTCTCAGGAGGCTCATACGCAACTTGGGTTTCAGATCTCATGAGACACTGAGGCCTTATGTGCAATGCTAAGCTGGCCTTTCCTGGTAAATCCACTCAAGAGCCATAGCGTGGAGGGGGATCATCCTATGAAGCAGATTCTAGACTAACAGCAAGCTCTCTTTTATTCTTTTGTTTAGGTTTTTTTTATGGCCTTTTGTTTCTGAAAAAGGTCATCTGAACCCAGCAGAATTTCTGCGTGCAAACTGCTACACGAAAGCAGCTGGATCCACCCAGTACATCACTGTTTTCCAGAGCAACTTAAGCAGCAGCCTAAGCAAGGATAAAAGCACACTTCTGTACATCTGTTTCCTTGTCTTCTCTCCCATTCTTTTCTTTTTTCCTCTTTCATTCTCCTTTTATCTTTCATCCTTATTCTTTACCCATTGTATTTTTTTTCCTTTTTGCAATTTCACCTCCATTGCCACCTCTAATTCATCTTCCCTACCTGTGCTACTTCAAGAATAGTTTATGCATGCTACAGAGCTACCCTGTAGCTAGTGCTATGTATATTGGAGGTACACACTTTCCTCTTAGGTGTTGGATTCTGCTTGGGTTTGCACCAAAATAGCAGTCTAGATTACTAAGATATAATGGGACGGAAAAGTGAGACCAAATGCAGGTGCATGCCTTCAAATAGTAAATATGATTTGTTTGTTGGTTTGGGGGTTTGGTTTGGGGTTTTTTTTACAGGGGCAGGGGGGAGGATTGTGTCTGTTGGTGTTTTGGTTTTGTTTTGGGTTTTTTGTTTTGTTTTGTAATCTTTTCTCTAGCTATAATAGGTTAATAGGAAAAACAACAGAATACACATCCATGAGCACATAAAGTGTCAGAAAGATATAATTTAAGGAAAATATGCCATGCAAAGCTAAAAAAAGAGTAAATATCTATAAAGTCACTACAATATACTGTGAAATCTTGGGGTTTTTTAGCTGGTTTTAATATCCTAATTTAGTTTTTGTACATCTATAAAGATTTTATTTTTCCTTGGCCAAATTCTCATTGTGAATATCAGAAACAGCAAAAGTATATACAACTAGGCACTATGAAGAACATTTGTGCAACTCTGAATGTCAGAAACGAGCAGAAAATAAGTTATGTGTGATGAGACCTAGAAAATCTGTTTGTTCCTGGTAGCTACCCCTTAGCAGCCATCAGCTCTTCTGTTAAACTAAACATCAAAGGTCTGAAATTCCACAATGACTTTTGATGTCGGCACAAGTTCAGTAGTTAAAGTTGAAGACTTGTCACATGAGGAGTTTATGCCAATTATAAAGCATAAAAAAGAAATCACACACATGCAGGCATATGTTCATTATTAAAACAAGTCCACCAACTCTCCTTCTCTTCTGAATGTTTGGCTTATTTTATGAGAAAATAAAGATGAAAAATAGCTCCAGTTTTCAAGGTAAAACCCTTGAAAGAAACAAATAAACGTCAGTAGTCGCTTTGCCTACATGTATAATCTTCCTGGACTCCTTTTTCAACTGAACCATGCTGGTACATTCTTCAAGCTTAACCCTCACATGCCCTCCCCATTTTTCTGCAAGAGATACTTTTTTCTATTCAAATAGAAGAGCCTGGTTTTCTACTTTTTATACCATTGCCCAATGGACAAGTTGGTTCCCCATGACACACAATGACATATAATAATTTTCCATATGCATAAAAAAAAAAAAGGATTGTCTAGATTTGCCTATCATGCATCATTTAACTGCCCCTTAATACAGCTAACACTTCACAAGGCTGTAATTATCCCCTAATGAGTGAGTGAGCAGACCCCCAACTGGTGCAAACTGGCATAGCTTTTTGAAGATCATTTTCCAAATGTTTTCACAAGCAAGAGCTATAATGTCTTAAAGTTTATGGGTATATAAAGTACAGGAGTGAGGATAGATAAGCTGCAAAGCAAAAATGCAAACTGAATCAAGCCCAACTGCTGCACTTCCCAGTGAGCTGATGGGGCAGGGTGGGAAGGACTGTTTACCTGAAATGATTGTTAATGTACCCATTTTTAGCTTCAAGTGAAATTTTCCAAAACATCATAACAATTTAGTATCCAAACCTCACTGCCTTTTCAACAATTGCTGGTGAATTTCTTAGTGAAAAAGCTTTCCCATGGGGAATACTGATGTATTAATATCTCACAGAAATGGTGTGACATCTTCCCAAGACAGGCAGATTCCTGTTGGGAACACAACTGGTTTCCTTCCACCTCGCCTGATACAATGCTGCAAACTCACCTTCCCAGATTCTACAATGGACAACAACCTTGTCACAATGACTGCCAGAGCAAACCAGCAGGATAGTGCTTGGAAGCCCTCAAATCATAGCTAGTGTATTCAGGGCTTTCCGATTTCCTGCCACGCATTTTGGAGCCTGACAGCCATCATGGCTCCAACCTGAGCAACCCTTTGAACTTCAGGGAGCTTCCCAGGGTGCCCCAGGGAGCTATGGCAGAGCCAGGAATCAGAAGTTATGACAGCTGTTGATTGTTTCATTTAGGAAAACTCAAAACACATTTCTTTATTTTCCTGAATTGAAAATTTTCCCATTTTCCTTTGACTGGAAAATTTTGAAATGTCACTTTTTGTTCCAGTTCAGTACAAAAACATACTGGAATTCATGTCTCCTCCAGCACCCCTCCCCATCATAAAACTTCTGAGTCTCAGCTAGTTCTTCTGTTTTCAATGCCTTTATGCCTTTGAAAATCACCCTCTGAGCTCTCTCTGATGAAACAGCAAAAGCAAGCGTGTGCAACTATTCAGTCAAATACCAGATGTTTAAGTATTCTCATATTCAACACACAACTATCTGTTCAAGTTTTGGTTCAGATTATTGTAGGAATGAGTCTTCTTCATACAACTCCCCATATTAGAATGCTGGAAAGATAATTCATGCATAAATAAGAGCATTTATGGTTATTCATTGTTTGCTACTTGTTGTTCATTATTCTTCTTGTAAAACAATTTTGTTTATCAAGCAAATAACGGCCTAGGATTTCTGTGACCAACCACACACTACACATAATGAACAGTGAATGAAGCATGCAGCCAATGTAAGTAACAATTTGGAAACTTACTTCCCCAAATTGATCTGTAAACACTTACAGAACAACAAAGTTACTCACAGAGAGTTGGATGTACAGAAAAATAGCGAAAACTAGCTGCTAAACACACTACTAGCAGTTCTTCAAACCCGCTTTAGTAAAAAGAGCTTGCAGCAGTGAGGAATTAGCTCCGCCACCTCTTCCCACTACCAGGGCATGCCCTGCTGCCTCGGCTGAGGAGAGGCTTTTTCCACCAGCTGGCTCTGGTCTCCCACTGCTCCCTGGATCGTGGGAGCTGCAGGGCTGCTGAGGGACACATCATTTGTGCTGGAAATTATCCTAAGGTTTTTGAAATCCCAGCTGCCTCAGGCACGTCTTGGGAAAACAGGATCCATACAATCTTGGTACAAAATTGTGTCACCACAAAATAACACAAAAGGTTTTTGTGCCACAGTAATTGGATCTCATCTACAGCATTCACTTTAAGACAAATAGGAAGTGATGAATGAGACTCACATTCTTTTTGGTATGCACCAATGCAGCCTGGATTTCGTTAAGACCAGAGATACGGATAAGGAATGCAGTGTCCATGGCTTCTTTTCCTATGAGCTGCTCTGAGTGGTTCTCCTTCTAGTATTTCTTTAGCAAAGAACTCAGGTCTGCTATTTGGTGTTTGGGCAATTGCATTATGTAGGCTAAGATGAAGACAGAGACCAGGTAAGGGGCAGTATCCTCTCTAAGCATCACCCAAGAGTAATATACTGAGGGTGATGTAACAGTGACATCTCTGTGCACTCTGCTCCACTTCATGGCAACAGCCATTCCTGGAATAGTTACGTATTCTTGGCCTCACATCTTTCAGTACTGCTGAAAAACCTGGAGAGCTTGCTGGCTTTTATCAACAGATTAAGGGTGCTGAGCAGTTCACAGGATTATGCCCTGTCAAATACAAGAACCACCAGCCATTAACTAACATTTCTGTTTGCTATCCAAGACCTTTAAAAATGTTCCCCCACCCTCATTCTCAGGAGAGGAAGCCACTGAGATCCCCTTGCACTGGGAAGTCGTAAAAGAGAAAAAACTTGCAGGAGGCAAAAAGCAGGTAATGAGACAATGAGCTCCTCTGCCTCAAACACCACCTGAAAAGTCTTTGGGGAATAAGAAGGGGAAGCAGAAATAGCATGTTTCTGTTGACCTTGGAAGCCTTCCAACTTTGGCTTTTCAACTGATTCAGATGCATTGCACAGTATTAATTATGGGGTTTAGCAGGGACATGTCAGGCTCCAGAGATGCAGTAGCAAGCTGCGAGGCTGTTTGGCCGACTCTGTGCTCGCCTGTCTCACGCAAGGAGAAACGGAGCCCAGCCACTGCCCCAGTGAGCCAGCGCAGGCTCCTTCTGCAGGGGATCCTGGCAAGCACCAGTGCAGCCAGTGAAGCGGAGGTCAGTGTGTCAGAAGTTAGTTTGAGACTAAGCTTTATATATCCCACAGGAAACACAAGCAAATTTTCTATCATTCTGAGAAATACACATAGCTGTCTGCACCACAAAAGCCTCAGAAGATTACTTATCACAAATCAACAAGTCCATCCCAGAGCCACAGTCAGAACAGATCTGGGCTCAGTCACAGCTCTTCAGGGGCCATTTTTGGTAATGTATGAGTACTCATCCCTGTTTGAAAGACAGCCTCAAGTACAGCATCAGTGTCACATCAGAGAAGGTTCTGGTTGACAAGGGATAGCAAAACTTTCATACAGGCTTTCCCAAGAGCTGGTATTAGCTTTTAAGCAGTTGTGCTTATGATGACCCCACAGGAAGTACAGGAATATAGTGTAGGAAGTATTTTTGCTGCTTAGTATTTTAGGCACTTAAGAGTGGCTCTAGTCCCTTGTCAATTTACAGTTTAAGCCTTAGATTGTCAACGTATTATCAAGCCAGGCATATATTTGCAGCAGCAAAAATAACATGAACACAATATGAAACTGCAAACTCAAAATTCAAGTGATAATCAGGCCGGCTGGAATACTGTAAAAGATATTTGTTAAATATATTATTCAGCAAGTTTGACAGGTTTAATAATTTTGCTGTAATGTAATATATTTATTATTCTATTGCTGAAAGAATTATCTGTTGAAATGTTGTGCAGGTATTTTTGAACCATCAGAATAATATTAGTCAAGACCAAAACAATTATTATAAATCTAATTATTCTAAGAACTAGAACATTAAAGGTCACTAAGCCTGGCTGTTGGCAACTACATTTATTTACCATCTGGTTTCCAACAAGTGACTTTCAGAAACGTATTAGAGGTGCTTTCATTTTCAGAAGTGTCCTGTTATGAGACGCAAAGCATGCTCATTCTTTACTACCACTAAGGGCAACTTCCCAAAGAACATTAACGTGCTTTCACTGTTGAATACTAAAACCGCTTTTCCTAAAGGATGTTATGCTGTTACTTATTCACTTATACAGCAATTCTATCATTTTTTTGTGGTATTCTACTACTCACGTTAGTGTGTTCTAAGGTGCTTCTAAGAGCAGAGAAGTTCCCGGTGGACTCAGAGCATTTTTGTTAGTTCCTCAGGAAGCCACTATATTGGAGCACTTAGTGTAGAAAATTAGATTCTATGCCCTATTTAATATGTGTTTATGTTCTATCAGAATAAAGAGATGCACTACAGATAGTGAAATTCTGTTCATTAGCTTGTATTTACGATCAGACTGCAGCTGTAGCCTTTGGGCTAGCTGACATACTTGAAATGTTTTCTAAAATAATAAGTACATTGGAGAAAAACAGAGTTAGCAACATGAAGCCAAATTCTAAGACAGTTACAACAAATGCTACTCTTATTTACTCAGTTAACTTCCTCAAAGTTTTGCTGACTTAATTAAGAGCAGAATTTGGGTTGCATACTTAAATGTTAAATGTATGTTAACACATAGAAATAGAGCATAGTACCAACCTGTCTGATATTGTAGACTCCCACTAGTGAACCCACATGACATAACACAATCTGTCATGTCAAGAAGATTTAACAGCACAGGTCCAATCCAATCCAGTTGGGATTAGCCTAACCCAGGAATCTCAGCAAGACCTATAGTTAAAGAGCCCTTTGCTGCTGGAATGCAGCATACCCTGACCTGAAACATGAACCACTCCACCAGTGCTGTCCTTCCCCCTCCACTTCCATGTTCATGTAAATGCAGTTAGCTCAGGCTCATTTTCAACAATTAATTTAGACTTGTCCTAAACTCTCAGAGGTGTGATCTGCCTTTTTGTTGTGCAGCTGTAAAGCACACAGTAGTCCTGGCAAATAGTGACAGTTCAAGATAGGACTCAGGACAAATACTGCCTAGTGGTAAACGAATGTCACCACCGATCGCTAAAGAATGTACAAATCTATGATTTATTACAGATGATGTTAAACATGTTACATCTGCAAATTCAACCTACCAAAAGCTAGAAAATGCCTGAAATAAGACTGCCCAGGAAACAAATTTATTAAATGAAAGAAACAACAACAGAAACTATCATGCAGTTCCAAAGGCAGGGTGACTGAACCACATGAGCACTACACTGAGCCAAGTGCAGTGAAAGCACAGCCTATATAGAAGTAGTATGTTGGCCATCTATATTGGCCAGCCACTGGAGGGAAGATACTACAAATGCTTTGACAATGGATCTCAAAATTTTTATGACAAAAAGAACAAGTTTAAGTCTCAGGAACACTGGATATCACCCTTGCAAGACGTGACTTTTCTATGATCACTCCCTGTATTTGTCATAGTTCCTGCCTTCTTCCTGACACAGGTGCCACTCCATCTATCCAAGCTCTTGTCTCACTCCACTGTTTTCAGCTAATCAACTTCCACCCCAGCTCTCTAACTCCTTATTTGTTCTCATTTCTCCTTCATTCAGTCTTCCTGACCATGTCCTTTTCTTCCAGTTCACTCCCCACCATCACTTCAGTCTCAACCTCACCTCATCAGAAGTGAACTTGCCTAAGCTTCCTCCTACCTTGCATAGACCTTAATCTGGGTCTCCTCACCCTTGTCCCACTAGTTCTGCCCATTTCTTATCCTCCCTACACCAGAATCAAAATTTTCTGTCTGATATGCTGTCCCACATCTGCACAGCCAGGAGAGCTGCAGGCTGCAGAACAAGCACAGCACCTGGATGCCCTGGGGTGATGCTTAAGGCAGCACTCAACCTTAGGTGAAGTCACCTGCTTCTACTGAGCAATTCTGAACCGAAATGTTTTGATATTTAATTTTGACCAAACTCATACTAGGTCAATGTTCTTGAAGGAACAGCAAAAGCTATCCCAGATCCCAGAACCACCTCTGCCAGATTTGAAGTTCTCAAGTTCTCCTAAAAACATATCAGTAGAAGAGAAAGTGAGCAAATTCCTTTTACTTGAGCAAATAATAGGAAGAGATTTCAGCTGAAATACAATACAGGCAAGGGGAAGACACCCTCCCTCCCCCCCCCCCCCCCCTATTAACCAGTCAAGTATACATTTATGGTGGAATTCAGAAAGTTTATAACTATCAGAGAATCAGGATTTTAAAAACAACTTCCCAGCAGTTTCCCCAACCTCCCCACATGCTGGAATGAAGAATTATAGGAGGTACTTTCCTGAATGGTTTGTGGAAAATCAGACTCAACAGCTTAAGACAACCTTTCCTTGTTCCAAGAAATTCAGCCTATAGCAAACACTCCGCATGAAAATTTTTACCCTAACAGATAATGTAATAAGCCACTTGTAAGGGAGAATTATGATGAAGAGTGTTAAACAATCTTAAATACCACTGTTGCCATCAGGTCTGTCAAAAAGATGCAGAAGAGCAAATTGCAAATGCAAGAAAGAGGGGAAACATACTACACAAAATCATCAATGGTTTTTGAACAAGTCCCAAACTGCCAGTGCTAACCTCTGATCAACCCAATACTGCCAGGGATGTGATGATACCGTGACATAGTTAAAGTGTATCCTGGATGCACAGTATGTAAAGATGCTGTAAAGATGCACACACACTGATCAAGAGGGAAAAAAACCTCTGAGGGGCCAAATAAATAATACTTCATTGCAGAATTCAGCATTAAGCAGTAGGTCATACTGCCTCACTGATTGGAAAGGGTCAGGTTCAAAAGAAAACCAGTAGGTTCGTCCATTGCCTGTTTATGTTTGACAAATGCCTGAGCGTTTCCTGGAGATACAGAGATTGTGCTCAGATGTCAGGTACTGTAAGACCTGGGGGACCTTGTAAGAATTAGTGGAATGGTGAAAACCCCAGAGGCATGACCACAAAAAAAGCTGAGAAGAAATCCAATACACTTACATTAACATCTGACTAATTTGAAACAATTATTTAGTATTTCAGATAGAAAACACTCTCATTAAAGATTTAGCTGAGGCATAAGAAATCACAACAGGCATGTTACAAGACCTAACCCCTCACTAGCAAAGAGCAGGTTTAATATTCCTGATGTTTTTCAGACAAAACAAATGGGGACCAGATGTTATTTTCCTCTTTCCAGCAGGGAAAATGACCGAAAGTTGAGCACACTGTTGTGTTTGAAAAATTATTTTCTAATCAGAGATTTTTCGTTTTGCTTATTCTTAAGCAAGCTATTCATGCCTCTGGATTTGAAACAGTTAGTATCTACCATGCAATAGTTCAAAATTTACTCAGACTCCCTGCCTTCCATCCACACATCATAATTTAGGAGGAAAAAGCTTCTCAAATGGTCAGTTTGATTTTTAAAATGGCTTGTTCCTTTTAGGTTTTTCTGGCCATTAATGAAGCAGAAGCCTACGTATGCCAGCTTAGGCCATTTGGACTAAGAAGCTGATACGTACACCTGTGATACTGGCACTATTTACTATTACATTTCTTATAGTTTAACCTAGTAAGGACCAGACAGTATATTGTCCATATACTGATGTGCACAAAAATCCTTTGCATATGCATGTGTGGCTAAGATCAAAATCCTCATTTCAGTCCGCAAATGTAGGCAAGTGGCAGGTATAACAATGTTGGTCAGCAAACACTATCAGTGTACCAGTTAATTGCAGAGGTCTACACATTTCATATGAAAATACTTTGTATTCTGAAAGGAGAAAAGACATGCAAAAGCAGCGGCAGTTCAGTCAACAGTGAACAAGAGGGGCTAGACTGCAAGCACAGGCTTCCCCATCCACCAAGCCTTCCCTACCGTACCTCTCGCCACAAATACCTATGTGCACAAGCACTAGTCTCCAAGGGGATTCCTGTTTTGCAAATTAGACAGGCCCTCAAGCCTTTTCTTGTCCTTATCTGCCCTGGGCCTTTCTTGCCTAGACAGGGGGCTCTGCAGGGGGCAACCCCCCGCTGCCTGCAGAGCAGTCAGCACGCTGCCTGTCCTCTTCTGCTTGAGATCCTTGTGCTGTTCCCATTGCCACATATGGCTGCAGAATAAAACAACCTTGCTGACACTTCTGTGTGTATGTCACTGTGATGATAGCGTGGCAGGAAACTTACCACATTCTGAACGTACTTGTGAAAATCCCAGTCTCTACATGCTGCCATTTATAACGTATAACATTTTTAAGGAAGCCAGTTTGACTACCAAGGGGAGGTCACAGTGCTCTGGGTACGGAAGCCTCTTGTCCATGCAGAATTACACCACTTTTTGACCTTCTTCACTTCAGATGCTACAAAACTGCAACAGAGCCTGCTACCTCATCCCTGCCACCACCATCTGGAGCCCTTTTCTTCTTTCCATGTTACTCGGGAGACCCTCTGGTATTTTTAGGAATATCAAATTACTCATTTCAGAAAAATATCTATAGAAGTATGCCAAAGAAATACTCCACAAACCTAGCAGATGCATTATGCGAAGACACCTTGCAGCCATTAAATGAGGTGACTGCTCTCAAGCCCATCACTTCCCACTTCTTTTCACATCATCATGATTTTTCAGCCTCTCAGTCTATACCCTTTAACAAGGCTTTAAAGACACTAAAAACAGCACACCACACTCTGCCTGTAGTTTGCCTTAAATCGTTTCCAATTTTCCCACTGTAGTTTTCATTTTATTCTCTTACTCTCGTTTCTAATGGCTTCTTGGCGTCTTGTTTCCTAACAACATATTATTAGCACTTCTCTATTGTAATCCCCTCTTTAGCTGCCTAACCCAACATTAGTATTAGCATCAGTGTTATCGTGTTATCATGTAACATAGCTGCATGAAAAATTACAACAGTTGTGCAGCAGTTACAGTGTAATTACTTAGTGCCACTCAATGTGAAGTGCTGCAGTAATAGGTCGCATAACCAATTAAATTTCTGAATTCTCCTCACATAAGAAGCCACTGAAACAATGTCACTATAGAGGTTTCTCAATCCTATCTGTGACTGATTTGAACCAGTGGTGCACGAAGCAAGCCAAAACCTGAGGTCTGCTCATTTTTTCTAGTACCTCCAATGGCAAGGAGAGCATTCTACTACGGTCTTATGAACTGCTACAGCTATTAAAACTGATGTTAATATGGAAAAAAAAAATGCTTGGGAAAGAAAAACAATGTTAGATGACTAAATTTACACTCTCCAGGGGTGTTCCTCAGCCTTGGACACAGAAGTCAGAAGGGAAAGAGTGAACTACTTTTTCCAGCAGACTTTTATAATCAAGTCACTGTTTATGAAAATAAATTGTATCCAAATGAGAAATGACTAAGCATTCTGATGCCTGTTCACTTGACTTGACTTGTCCAGTGTTTAGGCATATCTACAGAACTACTGCAACAGGCTGCTTTCATACATGGGACAGTTTTCTTTCTTGAATAACAATGCTTTCCATTTTCCTGCCATGTATTTGTTAATAAATACTGTGTAAAAACTAAAATGTAGCATTAATTATAACACAAATGCAACAATAGACTTTTGTAACCAAATTGCGTGGGTTAAGATTTAGTTACTTTCTTTACGGATTAAAACTTCCTACCAGCTTTGTAATATATGAGTCTATAAGATTCACATGCATCATTCACAAACCTTGACAAAATATTATTCTGAAAAACCAGAAAGATGCAAATTACAGTTATCTTTGGAAAGGCAGAAACTGCAGTATATAGATTGTCATACCATGGGAAAATGCCTGCATCTGTATTTTGTTATTAGAAGATGTATATACACATACAGAAGACACAAACACACACACACACGCACACTTTCTAGAAGATAGATACAAGTTTAAGTAACAAGAAGATTCACAGCCCCCAGTTTCTTCTGAATTCTTAACCTTGGATTCCCAGTTAGTAGCAGCAATGGAGAAAACAATAGAGATTTTACTATCCTTACCAACAAGACGCTTGTGATCTTTCCTCTTAAATTTAGCACTTGCCTCATGTAAATTGCTGCAGCATTTCCTGGGCAACTGTCAAAAGCTATGTAATATATCAGTCCATTAGAAATGTGGTGGGTTGTTTGTATGAAGTTGATTTTTCCATTTTGCTTAGATTGGATCCGCTTCCCATTGGTTTTTTGGTTCAACTCCATGTTTGGTTTATAGAATTTTATAGTAGACTACAGTAACAAACAAATCTTTATCCCTAATTGGTGCAACACTATGTTCAAGACAATAACATTAGCTTATATTCTGAGAAAAAGGAAAACCATAGTGTCTGTAATGCTACCTCATGGAAAATTTTTGAAATGCTAACACACCCAGTAAGTCTCTCAGATTGAAGCATGGCTGCTGTTATATTGCTGTGATAGGAAGTTTGAGACCATTCTCTTGTTGAACTTCTGCTCTCTCCTCTCTTTGGGAACAGATGAGAGATTATTTTTCATTAAAATAAGGGAGAGAAGTAGGAACTTACTATCCACAAACTAAAACTAAAACCTTAGGACTGCCAAACATCAAACGAGGCAACACGGTTTGTGAGGGTGTAGTTTGGGGGGGGGGGGGGGTAGTTGGTTGGGGTTTTTTTTTGGTTTGCCCCCAAATGACATAAAACTAGCAGCTAGAAAAGAAAAATTTTTAGAAATGTTTCATGGAATATGCCTTTTCAAGTAAAAAAAAAAAAAATCCCACAGTGAAAATATCTTTCAACAAAACTTGAGTTTGGCTAGCAAAAAAAAAATGTTGCCTCCTCTCCACCCTCCCCTCTGTAACAAACACAGCTTTGAATTATTTGCTGTACTGCTGGTGTTAATAGTACCTCATTTTGAGGGATCCCAGTGAATTAAGAGTGGCCAGTTGTGAGGAAAGCTGCTACAGCATATAAGCTTAGCAGAATCAGCCAGAAAATTTTTAATTAAAATTAGATTATTGATTTGTGATTTAGAATAGGCAGTCAGTATCTGACTAAATCAGAAAGTATCAGGAAGAATTAAGGAGTTTTCTCTATTGTATTTCCCATTTTTAACAAAGTTCTTCAAGAGAAACAGTAATCCTTCTATAAAAATTAGGTGCTGCTTCTTGAAGAACACCAAGACTAAATTTAGAACCTGGCCCAATACAGAAACTCTTTTGCACATCTATGAAAATACAGCAATGGCTGATGGCTAAAAGAGAATTACAGAAATAATAAATTGAAACAGAGTGAGACTTCATATCAAGTTCCCTAAAAAAGATATTAAGTTCAGTCTCTGGGTTAACTGAGTAAAATAAAATCACCATAAATGGGTGAAGAATCAACTTAGTCAGCAAGTTAATTTGAGAAGAAAATTGTAACCTCTATGCTTTAAAGTGATCATCTTGCCCATTTCTCAGGGCAATCCAGTGACCACTCTGACCAAGTCAGTAGACTGGGTCTGAGGAATTAAGAACATTGCTTTAGTTTATAGAAAAACCTCTCTGTTTTGCTTACAGAACAGAAAGATACAAAAATAAATCATATGGAATTCTAACTACTGCAGAGTTCAAGGAGTTTGGATGTGTCTCTTCCTTCACCATTTATTTCTGAAGAATTATATTCCTAGGTGAGATCTCTCCGTGTCCCCTTTCTTCAGTATCTCAGCATTTCTCCAATTTCCACACTAATCTTTAGTTCATTGGTCCTCCGGTCTCTGTGTTTTCTGGAAAAGTGCCAGGGTAGATGTCCTTCCAACACCTCCTTGTCTTTTCAAGTTTACTGCTGCTCATTTATGCCTCTAACCAACACCTCTCATTAGGTGCTTATATGATTTTCCAATTCTCAAATCAATCTCTCAGGGGGCAGTAGCCTTTTCTATCATTCTTGATACTAAAGCAATCTGACTGATGCCCAGTATCCAGTATTTATAGATCTGCTGCCTTTGACAGTTATCACAGTGGTACCCCATAACCAACTTCTTAAATCAACACATTTAGTACTTTATTACCTTTGCATTATTTAGAAAGCATTTTCAGGAACTGGGAGGGCTTTGCCTCTTACAGACTTCTCTGGGAGCTGCAGAACCTGATTAGCGTAATCTTTATCTTGTTGTACTCAACTACCATCTCCTACACCCTCTCTGTCCTGTCTAGGCAAGGGCTACAAAGTGATTTATTATTTTTATTCCATTCTCATTCAAAAATGAAGGGTCCAGATCTCCAGACTTTTGCACGCAAGATGGCATTTCAAGTTCCCAAGAGTAGGATCCAGGCTTCCCTAGGGAAATTCACTCATTTTGTTACAAAAGGTCTTTGGATGCATAAAGTTCCACTTTTTTGCATGCCCAGAACATATGCTCTGCAGATGCTACCAGGACTGCTCTGCCTGGTGCCTAAGCTCGTAAGCATACTCATGCTCCTGGTAGGAGTTCTTCACTTATCTCCCAAGGAACTGCATGCAATAAGCAAGTTATCACGCTGACTGGAGACACTCCTATGGAAACTGGTTTGCAAACATGGAGACCACAACTCTTTCTTTTAACTGCACAATGGGAAGTGTTACAGTCATTATCCAAGACATAGTTCAGTATACAGCTTAGTCTGAAGAGGAAAGATGGAGGGTGAGATCCCAACCTATCACCTGCCAGGACACCACCTTCACCACGTATCTATAGATGCATAGTGAGTGTCCTCATGAACCCGTGAAGAGCTGTGGAAGCCATGCCACTTTGCAAAAGAGGAGTCAGTATTTATTGGGCTAGAGACAGACATCACGGCAGTGCAAACAAGAGAGCAACGTCCATGAAAGAGCTTATCTGTATTTCACTTATTCCTTGAAGAAAGTCTTGTGCATTTTTGCCTGCTGAAAAATTCACAAGACAACTAACGCCTGTCATGGGATGAGTATTTCAATCTTTCATCCTTCCTGTTTTTTCCACTCCTGTTGCATGAGAAATTTTGCACCAAGAAGAAATTCTTCTTTTCCACATCACTTCTGGTCTGTCCTAAAACTCAATCTCAGTTAGTGCCAACAATCTCTGAACTGAACACTGCCATGCAGAGACTAAAAGATTAAATTAAAGTCAAAACCAAAGTTTTTTTCTCCCCATGACTTCTACATTTGTGCTTTATATGCCTTGATAACTTTTTCCAGCTCTTGCAATTACATAAAGAGTGGATTTGTATATTAAATGATCTGATGATGTTCTATTAGACCTTATTTTAAAAGCTTTTAAACAATTACAGATAACACTTCTATTTTGCTGTATGACAGACACAGTATTTCTAAGTGATTCCAAAGAACAACCTGAAAATTTTACAAAGTTATAAAAGAGCTACTACTATTTGAGATCAAGAAATTGTCTTCTGCAAGCTACCCTGAGTTAACAACTCAAGGTCATCTTCTGCACACAGTATCTTTAGGCAGCCCTAAGTCAAAGTGCGGTAAAATGTTCCTCTGATTTGTTCCTGTCTGTACATCTGACTAGCAGCAGACATCAGTAGCAGAGAGACTCATTAGTGTGGAAATCCTAGGTTACAACCTTTATTTAAAATATTTTGCCTTTTTTGTCTGATTGCATTATGCTGGCCTTGTTGCCTTAAAAATGGGGGTGGGGGTGGTGTACACAAGACACCCCCCTTATGTCTTCAGTTGGGCTTGATTTGCCATTTCTTTCCCTTTACAGCTGTTCATTCCCATGCAAAGTGAGAGTACAAAGCCTTACTAAATTAGAATTCACATTCCTCGGGCACATTTTATGGGTATAAGGAGGTAAAAAACCCAAAGAAACAAACAAAAAAAAAACCACAAAGAAAATGAGCCCTGTCAGTTCTGATGAACACTAAGAACTTTTCAGTGTTATTCCACAATTCAACTTTCATCATTGGTGCAGACAAAAATATTATTGTGTTACTGGAGTAGATTTCTGTGACTAATGTAGTGACTTTAGTCTCTTTTGCTTCCTCTCTCCTTTGGTGCAAATATGAAAATAATTTTAAAAACAAACCCAAGAAAAGCAGCTTTCTCTCGCATTGAACTGTTCAACCAGAAGTTCCCCAGAGGCTTCTGTGATAGCTCATTTATAATATAATTCAACTAGAGCAGTTAAGTGATGCTGTTGTACAGTTTAAGTGCCTTTGCTAATTTTCCTGGCCCTACAGGGTTTTGTATCATATATTTCATTTGAAGCGATATAAATATCAGAGAGCAATCAGAAACATTCCCTAAGGAGTGCAGGGGGACATCTGGACAAAGAACTTCCTTTTATAAATATACACCCTGCATATTTTTGTAGTCACTCTTGTAATAATCTCTACATCCAGTTTGCTCCACTTCTTATTTGGGCTTCTGCTACAGGCTTAAATACGAACACACACTCATTACGGAGATATACGTACTTATGCTATTAACACACTTTCGTATTTATGATCAAATACATACATGAAAATGAAATAAATCTTTTTCTTGGTAGAGTCCAAAAGCAACCAGTCTTCCTAACTCTGTGAACCCCATAGCTGAAAGCCACACACAGGTAACACTACCTCAGAGATAAAAGGACGAGAAGCTCCAGGAGTGGTTTGCAGATTTCCCAGAAGATCCGTCATCCTACTGTGGGAGGATGGCAGGTTGGACATACAGTTCAGTCCCAGAACAACCCAGCAATACTGATCTCACCAACCCTAGCTGGTTCACATCTTTCCACAGCTAAACATTCAGATGACCTAGAACTCCCTGGGTGTGTCTGTGAACACCAGGTGGTCCACCATGACCAAAAGGCTATTGAGCTAGAGTACAATAAGTGTCATCTAAAAAGACATATTCTAGTTCAAATGGGTCTTGCTGAATTGGTCAGAGTTACTCGTTAAAATTTATGGCCATCTTCTGTAGTAGACCAGACAATCATTCAAACAGCTGTAAAATTTTACATTGCATGAGAGACCAAACGCATGGATTAAACCACGAAGTATCATAAATCATAAACACAGGTCTGTAGTGTAACACAAAGAGCCAGTAACTCCATTTCCACTGACAACACCTAAAACCATACTAGTTTCATATTGTTGTATTTTCTTTGATATGCTGGATACCTAGGAAAGTAGGTATCCCACAGTCCTAGGCCTAGAGAACTCTTCAGAGTAGGTGGGGGAGAGAGAGAGAGAGTGAGAAAGAGAGGGAAATATTTATTGTGTTTATTAGCTTCCAGAGCTCAGTATTTTTCATATTATCTAAAGTGGAATCTGGTGCCACCCTACACAAAGTAGCCATACACCAAGAGCTCAGACTCTAGGATATGCATTTAAGGTATAGAAAGGCCTGAAGTGTTAATGTTGCCTCTGAAGGTGGAAGGACATCTGGGTCATTGGGCCCCACTCCTGTGAAAGGACTGGCAGATATGCCAGGTGATAAAAAGTGTTGTAGACATATAGACCTAAAGAAGCTTAAATCACACAGATGAGATTACATGTACATTAAGGAAGGAGGCCAAATAGCATCCAGCCAAGGACTGTGGCAGTCTAGCCACTAGTAACATTATTTAGACTGCCTTGTGTACTTAGGTCCATTGTAACTGCATGTGAGCAGATCCAAACAGAAGAAAACAAGATGGGAAAATTGTTTTCTGTCCTTCAGTTAAACCAAGCCAGTAGATCAGCAGTATCCAAATAAAATATTAATACACAATAAATTTCATGTCCTTCTCTGTTTTCCTTTTAGAATCATGGGAAAACAGATGGGGTCTCCTGCATGCCCTCTAGGTCAACGGATACGTTGAACCAAAGAAAGAGAAAATGCCAACAAATGCCCTCTAGTAGCTTTCTGTGCTTCTCAGCCTGCTGTATTTTTACTTTATCCCTTTAAAGATCTAGCTTAGCAAGCCTGAAGTACCAAAGTCTAAGTATAAAAATAAGTGAGTTTTGGCAAACTTCCAGTATCATATGAGAAATGTACGTGAAGGCAATTTCAGAACTAAAGGGAACTCCTTGGGTGTCAGGGAGCATATTGAAAAAGGAGGGGATTTTTTTTTCCTCTTCTTTTTTTTATACCTGCAATGGTTCTGAGTGGTACTGGCCTTTGAGATTAGCAAGAGCCAGCATTTTTCTAAAGCAGCTGCAACATTTCTCTTCATCATCTCCCTTTCCTTGCAGATGCTGGGGGGTCAGACCAGTTGAGACCAGAAGCGTGAAGGCTGAGATACCATGAGAATGGCTGTTCTTGCAATAGTAGAAGTGAAATGCATTCAGAAGTCACAAGAGATGTGGCAGTAACACAAAATGTCCTTTTCAATTTAAAAAGTTCATTGCTTTTGGATGTGGCTGTTCCAAACTTCTGGGAACTTACTTGAACTAAATATTTTAGTGTTATAAAAAGTGCATGGTATCAGCCAGAATAAAGAAAGTCTCTTGATTTACTTTCTTTTTGAAGTTTAACACTAAGACCATCTCTATGTAAGTTGTTTTGAAAATAATTATTTTCACGAAATAATGGCAATTTGCTCACTGAAATAACTGGGGAAACCCCTGTGTACTTCAATGAGCACTGACAGAGGCCTCCACCACCAAATTCTATCATGCTTAAAGACTTGACCCTGCACCACTAAACATTACTGGGAATTATGCCATTGGCTTCAAAGGGAGTAGGAACAGGCCCTAAATAAGCAAAACTTCTAGTTATTACTCCAATGGGAGTAATCCTGTCAGGCCACAGAACGCGCTTACGTAAGCCAAAAATTCAACAGTGCTTTATAAATTATATCCATACACTTTGCATGACAGCATTCTGTATTTACATATGCACAAACCATTCCAATGCGTGTATCAGGTAATTGTAAAGATGAAGGGCACAGGGGACTCCAAAGAGAGCTTGTGTATGAACCTTAGCCTGTGTGCCTGATGGGTTCACAACGCTTCCACAACATTATCCCTCCAAAATACACAGGCACAGACAGATACTGAAGTCTCCTCACAGACCAAATTGCCACAGCATGTCACAGGAGTTTTATAATTAAGTTCTCCCCATCTTCTGCCCCTCCCCTGATATGAAATCAATTGAAGAGGGGTTGGAATTGTGTGAGGTTTTTGTTTGCTTAGCAGTATTATTTTGACAACACCACTGATGAATGTGCTGACAAGTGATGGAGATTGTGTTTGAATCCACTGCCTTAAGCAGAAAAAGGCAGGAGAACAAACCCCATATACAAACACGTGAATTGCCTTTGCAGGGTGGAACCTGATATCTTTGCAATAGTGCTCACATAGCCACACATGGTAGAACACTGAGACAGACATGGCAAAAATCTGCAAGATTCATGTCTGGGTTCTATGATTGTAGATATTTGACACTAGGACTTGAACTTCAACATCGGGAAAGCAGTTATCAGTGCTCTAGAGAAGGTTCCAATAAGCAGCTAAAGCTGGGGGTGCTCAAATTGGATCCCAATTCTGATAACCATGGTTTAAAAATTACTACAACTCTTTTGGGGGGTGGGGGGGAGAGGAAACCATTATGATACCTCACCCTCCAAACCCCAAAAGTCACTAAGGTCAGAAAGCTTTATTGAACAGATATCTAAGCTGCATTCATATGCAGTTTCCAGAACCTGTGATGCTGAAACAATCTAAACCTAAAACACTTTTGAGAAGTCATGCATTGCATTTTGTTTTTCTAAATCAAGTTAACATTTCCTCCACTTTACCAACTTCCACAAAGCTTAAAACATCTCCAGAATTTTGAACGTTCAGCTTTCTTTTGGATTTCCCATTTCACTACAAACATAGTCTTATCCTGCACAGCAAAGGAATCAAGGGTGGAAACAGGCCAGGATAAACTTTCAAAATATCTCATTGTGGGTTTTTCCTCCTCATTTCAGAATTCATGACTGTATTTGAAAACCACAGATACACGAAAGAATGACTCTTGGTATGAAACGGCATGTTCAGGTTCAGTTTAACCTAAAGGAGTTCAAACCTGGTGTGAAGTGTTGGCATGAAGAGCAGTGATATCTAACATGCTGAATGAGCAGAGGAAAATTTCAGCAATACAGGAGACAGGTAGAGAAGAAGCTTATATATTTCTGAGATCATTATATACCTCTCTTGGCAGAAAATATGCTGATTCATCAGGGATAGAAAGGAAATGTAAAAGGCCTGAATTCAGCAGCTCAGGAGTTAAACCTTAATTAAATAATGAGTTCCAACAGAGATGATGATAGAGGCTACTAGATCTTGAGACACCTACTGCACCAAAACCTAGTCCTTTGCCACAGATTTCTTTTAGGTTATTGGTTCACTGAGAGTGCAATTTTTAAAGGAAATTAAATCCTCTTAGAGAAGGACAGTTCCAAAACTGGTAGATAAGGTTTATTGTAAAGGGAACTGAACATTGGAAAGGGAACATGCATCCACCCTGAGCAGAGGGGATAGCACATAGCTGCCTGGAAGACAAAGAAAGAGGCGGGGGTGGGGGGGGTGGGGGGGAGCAAAGATCTTGTTTGATTTTATCTGAGACTTGATGAAAGAAGTGTGCTCTCATCTAGGAGTTTTTGAAAACAAAGAACACAATGGACACGTGCATATACTACTCAAAGGAGAGCACCTTCTCCTCCTCAACAAAACACTGAGGTCTCCACCCACCCTGGTTTTATTAATCAAGACCTTGCTGGCTGACACAAGGAATCTGCCAGCTCAAACCCCTCCCCAGCCTTGGATATATTTGCTTTGCTGGTAAGACAGAGGGCAAGGATTTTTCCCCAGTAACTCTCCAGCTGAACTAGCTGGAGGCCTCCCATGGCAGGAAGTCAATTTATAGAGTTCTGACACACAGCAGCTGCTGTCGAAAGCTCCCCACGGCTTTTGAAGCCACATTGACCAGTCTGCTACCACTGGCTCCCTATTTTAACAGGCTTTTGAGAAAGAGAAGTTTATGCCCAAGGGTTCAGAGACTTCCACGGCTTTCTCTTTTCTACATCAGATTGCCTGCATGGAGACTGTCACCAGAAACACCTCTGTGGATCTGGAACTCTTGCACTTTATACCACCCCCAACTATCACAAAACCAGAGAGGTTTAAACTGCTATTTAAAGCCATTAATTTTCTGAGCAGACTGATAGTTAGCATGGAAAGGAGTTGGGATCTAGTCCCTTTAATAGTTCTAAAGCCAGACCATGCTGTCTCCTGCTTCAAAATAAACCCATATATCAGTAAGGAACTGCTTGTCATCCATACATTTTACTAATAGCCTGCGTTTTGGATTCCCTCCACCTGCCCCCCCATCCAGCTTTTCTGCCAGTACCCATTGCATTATGTTTTCAACGGTATACGGCCTGCCACATTATTTCTCTCGGAATGCAAGGTTCCAAGAAAGTGAGGAATTCCAAGAGTTGCTAATGGCCTTTTTCAGTTCTGCAAAAGTCGGAAGGATTTTATCAGTTGGCATTTTTTGTTATTCCCATCTCAAGGAACAGCTGCTTTCCCCCTCTGCTGGCATCCTGCCAGAATACCAAAGCTGCCTAGTTAACACAGAACTGTCAATAACCCATAGACTTTAACCTGATAAAGTAATCAGGGAGGATATCATCAAATGAAGTCCTAAGAACAGTGATAAGTAATTGGAATTGCTATATCAGGTAAATGAAGAAGAAATCTCCCTGAAATAATTTCAATCAAATTTGTGGAACACTGATCAAAACCTATCACATAGGGCAGAAATTCTCCATGCAGGCATTCCCCATTAGGGCTGCTATTCTCTGCATCATGTTCAGTGTGCTGATTAGATGAGAATCTGTTTTCTTTTCTCTCCTCATGAAGCTGGCTCTTTAAATGCCACAATTTTGCTTCAGTAACATACTAATTCTGGACAAGCTCTTTGAAGAGTACCTTTTTCACTAAAATGCTTGTGAGGGAGCAAGGAGAACACATCATTATAACAGATCAAACCATTTCCAGCAGACTGACTTAAAATCTTCTGAAAACATCTAAGGGTCGGCATGGTCAAGGCATGCACCATTACTCTTGATCAGGTAAACGGCCAACTAAGATTTCCAGCACCTGAAGCTTTCAGAAAAATACCTACAGATTTTGCCAGAACAAATCACTAGCAAATGCATGGTCAGAGTAAATCTAAATTTATAGTTGGATAGTGCATGCTAGAAACTCCTGATGCTGTAGACTGAATTTCTTGCTATCCTAGAAAGACAGCAATGCCCTTGCAGAATATTCTATGATCTTGTTCTCCACAGATATCTCTATTTTATCCACACACCCTCCATTCTTCCCTATTGTTTTAAGTCAGGTAAGCCCTTTCTCCATCATTGCTTTTGTTCCCTTCATCCTTCACTTCTTTTAAAAAAACAGTTCCTACATAGAATCAAGTTACTTCTTTTCCTGGCTCTGATAATATTCTGCCACAATAAGAAAGCACTTTTTTTTTCACCTGCTTCTACTTCAGCTTCTTCGTCCATGAAAATGAGTACACATCTTTCCCACTACAGTCACAATCGCTAACACTTCTGGATGAGACTTGTTCACAATGCTATTATTGTAGTTTATTACAACCCATCCTCCCTAAATACCATTTTCCTTGCTGCAAACCAAAGATATCGTTTTCCTGGCATCTAGCAACCCTGCAGTATCTTTGCTGACATCCTGCCAAGATCTTTGCAGGTTCTCAGCAAATCTGTTAGTCTCTGCTGGGGCCAGCTGCTGTCTACAACCCTCACATATTCTGAGCTTCGTTCGATTAGAAACACCCCTGAATATATTATGTGCTTCTGACCTCAAGGGTAATCACATGGAAAGACACTTCTGCCGACCATTGCAGAAACTTTAGCTCATGAGCCCTGGAATTCAATTTGTATAATATCACAATGGGTGAGAAGAGATAGGGTCAGAAGAAGAAAGGAATTTTCATCCAAGTCATCTTAAAGATTCAAGCTTGGCATCACATCCAGAGACATTTATCCCACCCTCCCAAAGAAACAGATGAAATCTCAGAAGCTGATGAGATTTGAACTCTTACCAAGTTTTAAAAAATGCTTCAGAGTTGTCAGCATTCCAGTTCTGATCCATCACAGACTGCAACGTATTCACATGATTCAGCATTGTTTCATTAGATGTCAAATTTTATACACATCAAGAGTTTGGTGGGGTTTTTTTAATATGGAAAGGTTGGATTGGCTTTTCTTTATTGGCCAGCTAGGCTGCTCTATCTGTTGTGAAATAAGACATCCAATGTAGTATGGATATGCACTAAACACCAGGCTGCCTGATAAAGAGATAACCAATTAGGCTACCTGGTATCCGCAAGGTATGCTGCAGACTCCCGCTGGGTCAGGCTCTGGTGCTGAAAGGGCAAAACCCATCCCTCAAATCACGGATCATGCAAGTACATAATGTGACTTTGCTTGTGACAATGCAGGCGCTATGAAAAGCAGTGGCTCTAGGACTAGATGAAAACTGATCAGGACTTTAAGGGTCATTATGGTGAATCTACATGCCTAACCTGGTAGTACAGTGTCTCTGTTCTTTATAGGAACCAGCCCAAAAGACCTCACTCTCCACAAAAAAACATGAATGTAACAGAACAGGAATTTTTACCACAAACCTCAAAGGAAAAAAAATGATCCCCAATAAACAGGTGCACACATGCTCTCTAGCCATTGCCAGGGATATTTGGATACTACGAACATGCCATGGTCCCACAGCCTCAAGTTCAGGGAAACTGGAGGTTTGTAGCTGTTGCTGGGATCCAGTTTTAAGATGGCCTATTTGTGGTCTTTAAAGTGGCATTTGGCTTTGAATGTAGCATTTGGGTATTCTTTTAAACTAAGATAATTCTAGGATAAACCCACACACTGCAGTTTTTCTGTTCTTTGGATTCCAGGGCTGGATCAGACCCCTGTGTGCCATCCTTTCTATAAACCAGGTTTTGACAGCTCTACCTTACCCTCTGATTTTTGTTGTTTTGTGAGCATACGAAAAATTAAAGAGACCATAAACTTAGCAACTGAAGGAAAAAGCAGAGAGACTGAGCTAGTGCTTGGAGGGATGTGAAGACGCTTGCTGCAAGAGACGGTCTTTGGACGTTCTGGTTTAATGGCTCAGGGTGTGAGAGCACCACACGATAGTGAGGTTGCTATCACTACTCCTTGTTGTTATGCAGTAGCAGTTACTGCAAACGCTTGCCTAACTTGTCAGCACTTAACATTGCATACAGGCAGCACCTTCCTTTAGGCAGGTTGTTCCAGCTTTGGCTCTTTTAAATGAAGTTTAAGGAAACTTTCAGGTTAGCCATAATGCTTCACCACACAATCTTTTGTCACCACACTTTTCTCTGCCTCTCTTTACTATCTGTCTCCAGCTTTGTCTCCCTCTTATCCCATGCCCTGTGCCTCCCAACACCCAGTCCAGACACTTGAAGAAGAGTTATTCTCTAGTTTTTGGAATACATGGAGAATTACCAGGTCAGAATCTCAGTGGAGAACGTCACAAAAAACTGCATTCATATACCTATCTCCAGATCTTTAGGAAACTCATCACCTTACATACTTGTTAAATATTTAAAATCAAAATGCAGTATAGTTAGTGATGCAAAATACATCATTAGTGACACTACCAGTAACAGTGCATAAGCTTAATGCATGGCATAACAAACTACACATCAATACATGGTTAGCATCAGCTCTTGAGCCCTGCCACGTAAGTTTATCCTGTAGGTATGATGACATCATTTGAGCTAAATACCAACTGAACTCCAAACCTCAGTTTTCAGCTGACTGAGCAACCCCACAACATATTGCAGGGGTACCAAAGGACATGCACTTGCTCAGTCAACTCACAAACCTTTGCTAACATGACTTCCCCTTCAGTCCACATTAGTTCCAGCTAGATAGCATTTGTCTCATGTGAGAAATGAACAAGGCAAGTGGACTAAGGGGAAAAGACTGTCTGTCTTTAGTGCTGTCATATTGGTATCATGAGCGTCAATGCAAAAGTGTTAAACCTGATAAGTTAGGTGCAAGACTGAAGTATTACTTCTGCAGAGGAATGCACATTGGTCACTAGAAAATGTTTCAGCTGCAATAGTGTATCTTTCTTTAAGCATTCCACACACAATTGTATTTGCTGAGTGTCTAGGAAATAAATTGTTTATTCACTGTGATGATCTATTCCTAAATTAAAAAGCTCTAATGACATCTCTAAGGCAACACAAGTATACCCAGAGAGAAATCTAGTAGTCCTTGTATATTCTTGTGGAATTCTGTAATTCTGCATCTTGAAGCATTAGGACACAAGCTCTTAAAGGAATACTGTTGAACAAGTCTAATAACTGTCTAAAATAAATTTCACAACTTCAACAATTAACCATTAAGCCAGAAGTTTGACCCTTTCACCTCTCAGCCAGATAAATACAAGACCTAGTGACTTCATTTGGGTCTGACCATGCCAGTGTTCACACAGGTATTTTAACAGGATACACATGTGCATTTCCACTCAAAATTTGTTTCTATTACCTTGTGACAGTATCTTTAAAAAGCAATATACAGTAAACACTGCTATACAGCTAGAGGATAGTTCAGATTTTTGGAGTTCAGGACACGTTCATTTACACAAGCGTTTAATTCTTCTGGGCAGTTCGTTCTGCAGCTCCTAACCATGTATACATCGTTTGCCACCCTGGGGATGCACTGACTCTCAGCATAGGTGCATACAGCAGAAAGGACACAACTATTTAAAAAGATTATCTCATTTGTTAGACTTTGGTCACTGGCTACTATTTTCCAATTTTTCTTTTATAATGCTAGCACTACTCTACCGGCCAGATACAGACAGGTGCTTAGAGATCTAAAAGCACAATTTTTATACAAAATGTATTAAGGAAGTCAAATTAGCGACTGGGATTGGGGAGGCGGAAGGCAACAGTATTCCACACAAGAGACTTGCTGCTCAAGTAAACAGCATATTACAAGCTGCAGATTAGTAGCAACACTGCCAAGGAGAATCCTTTTATAGGGTTTAGTTCAGGGAAAATTTTAGGTTTTAGTTTTAGGTTTTAGTCCAGGAAAGCATCTTTGATACTAATTGTGTTTTTTATATATGGAAGAACCTTCACCTGGGAGAATGTCAACCATGGCAACAATTTTGTCCTCATCTTTTTTACATATATTTCTCTCAAACATTTAAGCACCTTCTTTTTGCAAATTTACTCATTGGGTAAAGTCCTGGATTCATTTTTGTTCCTGTAAGGTGTGACCTCATTTTCTGGGCCAGAATTTTTCCATTCGATTCAGCTATGTTCACATGCTAAGTTTACACACATGTTTAGGTATATCTTGGATCAGGATTTAAGAGAAGCTATGTGAATATGCTTGCATATCCAGCACATCCAACTTCTTCCCTGTGCTCTGATCCAATCAGAATGAAAGTGCTCAAGTTTCAGATCAATTGTTCCAAAGATTTTTAAGCGTATTAGGAGGATGTCAGTCACACTAATTTAAGTCACCCTACTGTGCAAAAGAAATTGTTCCAAAAAAGTCATGCTCACTTTGAATCACAAAGTACTATAAAGTAATCTAGCGTAACAAATTCAGAAAATATCAGACCCATAACTATACAATGTGAAATGTAGTGTTGATAAGATGATTTTTAATTAGAATTTAAAGCTCATTTTGCAGTTACTCTAGAAGAGACCCATTTTCATCTTTAGCCACAAAGTACTGAAAATTAAAGATTTGCTGTATGCATTAGTTAATAGGTCAAACACAATGAAATTACAAATGTAGATGTGAGGGAGAATTCCTTAGTGAAAAAAAAAAATCAAATCTAGAAAAGACTACATACAGAGCAGAACTGGTTGGAAAGCTTTCATTAAAACAGGTGTCCCTGCCCTATTCTCCTGCTTGACTCCCTCCCAACCCGACCCAGCAAATTAGAAAAACACTGGAGGCAAAACTTTTCAGAGGAAATGATTATCTGGGAAAAATTACACCTTTTGAAAATGAAATAATTTGTTTCATTTCAAGTCAAAACTACTTGAACAGAAATAGGAAATGCTACTATTTTTTCTAGGAAAAATGAAAGTCAAAGTGTTTTTTTTACCAAGTTTCTTGAACCACTCCAAGTTTATTCTTCTCTAGGGGTAGAGTAAGGAGGACTAAGATGTTTTTGGTTGAGGAGAGTTTGAGATGATGGGTTTTATTACAATTTAGGATATACCTGTGTGTCATTTTTTAATAAATCTTAACTTTTAAACTATGTTTTAAATTTAAAAATTTCCATGAAAAAAATAATTTTTAAAAAAATGTAAAAAGGCTTGAGTGAATTAGTTCAGATGAAATTTAAACTGAAGTGAAATCAAACTTTGGTTCATTTTTCTTTTATTCTTTTCCACTTGTACTTACTGCCAAGTTTTCACATGGCTGGAAACAACAAAATATTATGAAAAAGAAAATTGTTCAGGAGGTTTAAATTCACCCGCTCGAGACATTACAAGAATTCATATATCTCCCACTCCTTCCAGATTTCCATCCTGCAACTGAGAGAGTTTTAGGCGAGTCTGGGTCAATTTCAGACCATTACTTTAAATTTAAACAAACAGCAGGACACCACGAAGTAGAATTTAATCATAATGTCTATCCTCTTAAATGCATAGCGCTTAATAATATAATCTGTTTGCACATTTCAGAATCATGTGCTCAAAATCCCTTTTGATCAGGAAGTTTACTAACACCGTCACTGACAAACTTCAATAATTTCTCTGGTCACAAAGTGAAATCATATTGAAATAGTGCTTTCTAAAAACCATAAATATCCCAGGTACATGAAAAGAAATTGAAAATTTTGCTTATTTGAAGACTTCTGGTTTGATACTTAATATAATAGTTACAGTAGAATCCAAGTTTCACAATGTCAGAAACAGGAACTCAAAAAGCGATTGTTGAAGAGCCTGCTGTGACTTGGCATGAGACAAGCATAGAAATCTCATTTGGGGAAATGTGATAGTTTAGTCTTGTAGAAAACAGTTGGAGAAACTCGTATGACAAAAGTGAGAACATCCATAACATGAAAGGAAATCTCTTTATCTTCCTTTTTGCCCTTCCCTTCCAACTGTACAAATAAAAGTGATGTAAATTAATGGGAAAACACTATTTTCATTCTTCCTTATTTGGTTCCAAAAGATGTAAAAAGGGTTTTTTCCCCAACTGTTTCCCCATTCCTCAGTTTGTTCCATACACCCTCTTTCTTGCATCTTGGTATAAAAGAAGTGGAAATAAGAAAAGAGAAAGGAACAGGGCATAGGAAAAAGCCTTCTTCCCTGATGAAAAGGCAATGCTTTTTGGTTTAAAAAAAAAAGTTGTTTAAATTGAATGAAATTTTGTATCCAGAAAACTTGAGTTAGTGGGAAGGGAATCTTGCAGCAATGAAAAGTGTTTTGCATCAGTGTTTCAAAATAACATTTTTCCTACAAAAAATCCATAGGCAAAACATCAACTTTTGCACTGGATCTCGTAGTTGGTTTTGGCACTTAACACTCCACTGGGAAGCGCTAATTGTGGGGACACTATGTCAGCATCTGCACCTGCCTTCTACCACAACTCCCAGCTGCTTCAGTGAAGAGAACAAAAGGCAATTCCCAAATTCAGCCACTCAGCAATGTTGACATCTAAGGATAAAATACATTCACCTTTTATGAGCTGGCACAAAGCTTATACACTATGTAACTTTCACTTTAGTCTGTTAGGATTTTTGTAAGCACTCTTCTCCATCTTTCCATAGATGTGATTTCCCTCTTCCCCAGAATAAGATCCTGTACATAATAACTCAAGCAAGAAACTACTTATAGGAAGGTCTCATTTGGTTTGATTACACCAGAACATTACTGACTGCCCTCTCAGATCATTCTGGCTCTGCAACTTTAAATACAGTTACTAAATATTGAAAACACCTAGGCTAGCAGACCTTTGTGGCTTTGCACATTGACACATCTTTCCAATTTTCTTCCTTTTTGCAACTTTAAATGCCTGTGAGGGGATTTTTGCCAAAGTGTGTCAGTGGCAAAATCAGGGCACCAGCTTGTTAAATAAACAATCAGCTCCTAAGCTGTTCCAGAAAAAGTACGAGATTTCTCATACTTACATCTTTTGTGAGTTAAGGTTTATTTAGGTTTTGAATCCCTCAAGGCAAGCATGCAATGTGTAAAGCAGAAGCCTGTAAGAGAAACATTTTACTCCTATTGCTTACTGAGAAAGAACAAGGCTTTTAAAACAGATCAGAATGCCACACTTCATTAAACAACATTAGCCTTCCTTGTCTAATAAACTTTCTCCTTTATTTTCCAGTTACATTCATTTGTACCTATTTTTAAAAGATAGCTTAACTTCCATATAAACAAGGCATTTGGAGACCAATGGCTTTTCTCACACTGCAAGAGTAACATCTAAATGGAAGGGAATTTCTCTCCCTTTATTTTTCTTTTCTTTTGAGTCCAAGAATGCCTGGGTATTATTCAAAAACAGTCAAGGCTGTGTAGTTAAATGCAACAGTTCTGGAAGAGACAATGAAGAATTTACAGAAGGAATTAATTCTTTTTTGTTAAAACACCTAGGATTTCACATACTAAAGGTTTTACTTGATCATCCATACCTAGATACATGCAAAATATATTAACAATGTTAATCTTTTGTATGAATGCAAAGGTTTTCAGAAGGATGGAAAGAAACCTGACACCAGAAACCTTTTCCTGTTTCAGATTTTGTTAAAAACCTGAAACTCACGTTAATGGAATGGCTGGCTGAAGTTCACAAAGCTTGAAAACAACTCCAGACCTGTTTTCAAGCACTCATAGCTTCTCATTGCCATTAGAGATGGGTCTGAAGTTGCTTCAAGCTGGAGGGTATTCAGAGTCGGGATGGAATGATAAGATATAAAAGTGAAGATAGGCTATGGTTCTAGATCTGAACACCACTGAGTTCAAAAGCACTTGGATACTAGCTGTATATAAAGAGCTCCTCTCTAAATAAATGAAATATCAGAAAAGTTACTCAAATGCCAGTCTAGTTGAAATGTATACATGAGGTAATTTGAATTAAAACATTCTTTATTTGACTATTGAGGCAAAATTCACAGGGGAAAAATTAGGGTTCCATTGTGACTTCCAGCAGAAGAGCTGCACCTCTTTCCTTGTTCAGTGGAAGTTAATGGCAACCCAACAACAACTGGGGCACAAGTATATTACCTCATGGTCAGGAAAATAATTAAATTTTTTTCATTTTGCGGCAAATAAAGCAAGTTGTGCAGGTCTGGTGTGCTTATAAAGGAGCAGAGAACATGAGTGGTTCTGCAGGAAAGGAAAGCCACATCTATAATTTAATTTCATTTCCTTATTAAAGAATACCAAGCTTTTCCAGAAGTTTCCCCGGTGTCTCTTGTGACCACTGACTAGCTCTATGCTGCATTATTTTGTGAAAAACAGAAAGAAACTTTTTATAAAGTTCACCACAATTTGTTACTGCTCAGCAGGAACATAATCTGGGCTTCTTGCAGCGCTGTAACCCAATTTAATTTCCCTGTCAGACTGCTTGATGGATGTGTCTATAGAGTTTTCAAATGGGAGATAAAACTTTTTACACTACTGAAGGCAGAAAGTACTTTCCCTTTCATTTGCTATGCAGGGGTTCAGCCATCACCTGCTCAGCAGGGCTTTGCTAATTCAGCTCTCTGTTTCTTGAACGATATATTTAAGCCTTATTCATTTAAAATGAAAACATAGAAATAAAACATAGAAATTAAAACCTTGCACAGGTGAAAGTCTCCAATTCACAGACGCTCTGGAAATTGCAGGCTGTACCGTTCAGTATGTTATTCCTTCATTTTAACTCACAGCAATACTGACCTTAAATACTAGCCAAAGAATAGCTATTTAGCCAGGCTGCACTGAGGCTCCGAGTGCGATGTATGAGCCAAGAGGGGCTGAGAAAGAAACACACATGCCATCTGCACAGTGAAAGCAAGAACTTCATGGTCTTCAGCCACAAGCAAATCAGAAACCCTGCAGAAGTGGATATAAACTCAAGGAGACCAGAAGTAGCACCACCTTTTTTCAAAGGAAGTAAATCTGAGTGGTTTCATGGATTAACAAGCACTTGTACTAGAAGATTCCCTGAAAAAGAAATAGATACATGCACTCAAAGTTTTCCTAATATATTCCCCTTTATAAGGGTGCTAAAATATTTCAGCTCTCATTGCTGTCTTTATCAAACTTGGAAAAGTACAACCATACCTATATGCAAATGGGAAATCCCCTCTGAAAATATATTAAGGCATTTTAATAACAATAGGTTTATGATTATTCTTCCCGTCTGCGCCAAATACCTCTTTTTCTAAGCTTAAATGCGGGTAATAGTACAATGTCATTACACAGTGTGTTATTATTTAAAACAGTATTTCCAATGTGTACCATAAATAATTCAACCTTGTAAATCTATAAAACTGAAACTTTAGAATTAAAATTTTGGAAATTTGTGATAGATTGAGTTGTGATGATAAACTTGTTTCAAGGGAAACATAGCTAAAGGCAACAGAACCTGACACAGAGCTGGAGGACAGAAACGTCTGGATACACATTTTTATACTTGAAGTATCATATGTTGATTATTATCCACCATTCTAATTTCAATGTATAGCAAGCAAACATGAGAGTCTAGTATTCTCCACAAAAGATGAGAAAGAGCAAAAACCAGCATCAACATTGCTGCAAGAGTTGTTTTAGGGCCCAGAGAAAGCAATACCATAAACAGTCTGGGACATTTAAATAAGACTGACTTTGCCATCAATACATTGATTAATAAGAACCCTAAGTCATTGCAAACAGGACCTAAATGCAGAGATAACAACACGAAGAACAACAGCATCCTGACAGGCACGTATCATCTGTACATGCTATGAAAGCTACTTTGGGAGGGCAGCAAGCTGCTGTAATCAAACCCAGAAAGTCATTAACATGTGATTCCAGCATTAACCTCTTCCCATCCCATCACTTATGACTGAAAAGACACAATGGAGTAACAACACTGTATTAACCGAAAACAGGCAATCATTTCTCAGAGCACTTTACTGGAAGGTATAACACCTTCATGATCATCTGTCACGACTTTAAAGCAAAAGGGCAGGTTTCAAATGACAAAGAAAATTCATTCCAGGCAGTTGCTTTCAACACTCAAATGTTTTTTCCTATTTCTTGAAGGTTCCCCAGCCCTTTGTTTTCTTTGAATCCCTTCAAGCACTACATTATGGGATGTAAGACTCACATACAGTTCACTTTTCCTTACAAGTTACCTGCAGTACACGTTCTCTAATAGAAGCATAAAACCTGTCTGGTGTGAGTTTACCTCAATACAGGACAGAAAAGGATGCTGGAGATAAGTGTTCACTGTTCTGTAAGTACATCTATACCTACTATACTAGTATTTGTGTCAGGATCAGTAGGTTCATTTCTTTTGAGTGGGCAGAATTGTATGTCCCAGTCTCAGGGCCAGAGTCACAAAACCAACAGCTAAGACGTATAGGAATGCCACATGTGCCATCTGAAGCAACAGCTGACCATCCTGAGCTACTGTTAGCCTAGATGAAGTTCTCAAAATTGTGTAAGGTTTTGTTACACGGAAAAGAGAAAAAAACACGGAGTTAGTGGGAAACACTGAGTAATAATGTGAGGAACAAGTCTTACATTTATCTAATAAAGCAGAGAGCAACTGGCACCACAGGTAGAAATCACAAGATGTTAGACGTTTGTGGACACTTCTATCGCCCCTCTCGCCAGCTTGGCACACTGACTAAAAGTCCACCCTGTGCCTACACACTGCATCAAGCCTTCCTCAGTAACATAACACTGATTTTTACAATCGCTGAGTGGTGCCCCACTTCATGAAATCAACCCCTTTTCCCAAGGACTCAGATATTCACTTAAGGCTGGAGGAAAGGAGATCAGCCTTTGGAAGGAGTCTGAAACAGGGATAAAATTGCACAGTGTTCTGCTCTTCTCCTCTTCCCTTAATCCCCTTCACCAGCCCAATAGCAACACTGAAATTGAATGCAGATCAAACTCCAGGAATATTTTTATTTAACATCCAAGCAAATATAAAGCACCCTTGCCTTTGTCAGATCTGTGTCTAGTCTTCTAAATCTAAGAAAACACAACCCGTAACTTTACAGGTTATTTTACTCCCATTGGAATGAATGCCTAATGAGTGAGTGAAGAGTCCAGTGGCTTCACTAAGTGCTAGATCAAATGACACCTTTCCACTCTTTCAGATCTGTTGCTTTAATGAGACATTTGCAAATATCTTCATGAAAAGCATAAAGCAGGCAATGGCTAATAACCAAAAAAGAATCTTTTTTCACTAGGACACTAGTTCTTCCACAAGCAAGTAATTGCCTTCTGGAGTGGGAACTTTTTCAGCAGGCAAAGTTATAGGGTACTGTATATGGAAGTCAAGATTAAAGCCCCAAAATAATCATATGTGTTTATATAGAAACACACTTAGTTAAAAAAAAAAAAAAGCCAACATACTAACTTGGAAATCCCCAGAAAAATGCATGCTTTATGCAAAGAATATCCTAAAAAAATGTGTGGTAGATGATCTGATGTTCAAACCAAAGACAAATCGTCCCAGAAGTTGAGCTCTTGCTGTGCAAGCAAATCACATTCAGCATTACAGTGACATTTCAGTGTCTCCAACAGAATATCTGAGTGTGTATATAAGGTGTTCCTCTTGTTCTCAAAAAAAAAAAAAAAAAAAAAAAGTTGAGTGCTTTTGATATCATATTTGTTTCTTGATGAAAACATTGCCAATATATAAAATCCAGCATATCAACTGCTGGATAATTTTCCAGACTTCTCTTCTTGAGACAGAAATAACACGGAAAAGATGGTTAGGTCACTGGATTCATTGCATTAGAGATGATGTTGCAAAATTGGAAAAAACCTTAATCAATTTAAGTGGCTCAATAAAGTTTGACCAGCAGTCAAGACTGAAAAGACTATGAAAAGACTGTAGTTGCAGAAAACAAGACAGCATTGATTAAGGTGTTAAAAGTGGAGATTTCCTTCTCATAATACCCAAGGACAAAACTTATTTAAAGCTAAAAGCAAAAAGACAGTATGAGACAGCAATTTCTCAGTTTTCTAGTGTAAACAGAATTAGCTATGTGTAACTGTTCTTTCTGCCCAAAACACCTATCATCCCTCCAACCTGGCCCTCTACTGTTTTCCTTTGTGTCATTTCTAAAATACTTTGTCCTCCACACCTACTGAAGGTTCCCACTCTAGAAATCCAAACTTGCTCTCAGTTCTCTTAATCCTTCTCTAAAATGTACTTCTCTGAGGAAGTCACCTCACAGCAGAAATTGCACCTCACCAATTCCCCTCTTTATTATGCATCTGTCTTAATCCTGAATCTGTTTAGCTTTCCTCATTTAGGTAAATGGGAATCAGTTCAGTATAAAACGTGTCCTGCATGAAGCAGGACGATAAAAGCAGCTCTTCATTTACCGACTGTGCGCTATTTCAGTACAAACTTATGTTTCATTTCTATATAAGAGCGACCCATAAAATAAAATTTAACTAATAAGAGATCTTGCTAATTAGAATACACTTAATCTGAAGTAAGAATGGCCACACAGAACTGCATAAAGTGAAGGTGTAAATTAAAACAGATTTCATTATTTTAGTTCAAGTGTTGACAAACACTCACTTTGGAACACTATTAGGTACACTTACAATGCTATAAAAACACTACTTGCCACCAAAAATATTATAAATAGTCTGTTACTTTCTCAAAATTTAATTAAATTTTGCTATCAATTTTTCATAAGCATCTGTGAAGTTGCATTCAATATAACAGATAAAACTGAAAGTATACTATTTTCTACACTTTTATTTCAAAAGTCAAGAATTATCATAATGTACCTAGAGCTTAGAATTAGTGAATCATATTTATGAAATACATACTATTTCAGGTTTGAGAAGCCTACAAAAGCAGGTTTCTCAAAGAAAATAGAGTACATTAACTAGGTTCAATATCCATCAATATACATACAATACTTTTAATCTTTTCACATGGCAAGTCCAAGTTAAAAATTTAGCAGGTTTATTACACTTTACATAGCTGGTTATTCCACAGTTAACACCAAATTCTTGGTTTTGCTTTTGCAATGCCAGCAGCTATCGTAAGAAAAAGCTACATTACAAATCACTAACAGCAGGATTTTACAATAGATGAACATGGGTATCATTTATAATGCATTTGCTGCTATTAAAAAACCAATAAACATTTACAGTCGGTGCTAATTAACTTTACTGCTGAATTAGTAGTATTCCTTACTTTTCTTAAATAGAAGAAATATAGCAAGCATGACACTAAAGTCAAACACTTCAGTGCAGTAAAGGCTGACGCATTTTAAAACCTCTCTCATCCTCCAAAACACATGAAGCTTTTGGAAATCTCAAGACCTGCATGCACCAGGTTCAATACTGATACCCTCCAATATGTATGAACATGTGACAGAGCAGTTTAAGGAGGACATTCTTATGTCAGAAATAAATTACCACATTTTGAGCATAGCATCTAAGTACAGCAGCTTAGTAGACCTGCCTCACCAACATACAGTACATATTCTCTAGAGTTAAATTCTCTCCTGGTACAAGACTAGGAAGTGAATATACTTAAATACCAGGGCACATGCTGCCAGCTCATCTGTCCACGTAAGTGGAAATTCAGCTTGGCCATGACTATGATCTTCGTGAGTTGTCACAAAGTACATGAAGCATTTACATCTTGTATCAATAAACATTTCACAGTTTGTGTTGATTTTTTTACCTTGTATTGCTGCTGCCAGTCCCAGTAGTACTGTGGCAAACATAAGGACATGCCCAATTTGTTCTCATGAGGGGAAAAAAAAAAAAAAAACAAACAAAGCAACAAATCTAAAGTCTTACCTTTACTGAAAGTCAACAGTAACTTCAGGATCAAGACTGTTTGAAAGCAGAAAAGCATCTCACAGCAGAATCTCTGCAAGGTTTTTTCCTCACCTTAGTAAACAGACTATTTACAAAGGTCCAGGCTGTGCTCAGTGTGTAGGAAAGTGCCTGTCGAAAGAAAGAAAAATGGGTTACAGTTAACTGAATGAACTCTGTTCACCATGCCCATTAGAGAAAAGGTTCCTCAACTTTTTTAATTCCTTCAGCTTTCATGAACACCACGTAAGTCATTAGTTAAAATACAGAATGAGATTCTTTTCTTTTCTAGACAGTTATAGTCTTCATCTCTTGACATACGAAGTCCCAGTTATTCATTAAAAACTTATTTACCTCTTAACTTAATCATACAGTAGTAAGAATTGTTTATAATGCCTAAAATATGTCTGCACAATGTGGGTAATACTCAAGTTTGGCCAACAAGTTGATTTAAAATACAAAGTGAAACAGTTTATCACAGCCATAAAGTATTAGCTGGTAACCTTATCTGGCAGGAGTCCAAAATTTAGATCCCTGCACCGTATTTTATGTCTTTAATTTCCTGATTTAAAGACATCCAACCTCCTCCATGATAACTGTATTTCTGTTGTGCTACGAGGTAGAATGAGATTCTAACAGAGACAAACACAAAAGCCACTGCTTATCATGACACAAAAGTATTCCAAGACTGGATTCCAGGCATTTTCTTCAACTGAATTAAAACACTATGATTTGTCATTTACAAGTCTCCTAATTTTTTTCAGCCTACCTACCAATACATTTTTCAAACTCTGTCCGTGCCACTGAATATTTTCAAGCATGTCTTTTTTTCTAGATGAGGAAAAGCATTTACTCCCAGCTTGCTGAGTGTGTGATTCTGTAAGTACCATTTCATGAGCACTGAAGACCACAAGAGGCCTCATCACAGGTTCAGAACCTTGGAGTCAACCTCTTGCTTGCGCTTTTCTGCTCAGTTTCATGCCTTGGAGAAGGATGTTGTATTAGAGCTCTAACACTAAAGTTTGTTCCATTTAGTTTGGATGTAATGGTTCTAGGCAGAGCACCACAAATTTTGAGGGCTTAAATGGGACCTCAGGCCTTGTACTGTCCCTAAATCCACGGATCAAGTGCTTCAGAACTGCACCTGTACTCATATTGCATAAGTCCTTGCAAATGTTGACAGAAATAAACAAGTTTGCTTCTAAACCAGGCAAAGCTGTTGCTATTACCAACACAAATACATTGCATTGAATATATACAAAAGCAAGTGCATGTGAGCATATTTTTATATGACCATCTTCAGACAGCTTAGAAAATGTTTTGTATATTGAGTTTTCTAGTAGCTTGGCTGAGGATACCCCCTAGTAAAAAGGATACACACAATTGCTACTACTGTTAGATTAGACAGCAGAATGCTAGGAGAAACTGAAACTGGGCAACTTACTGAGATTTTGTTTCTGAGCTAACCATGGTTATAAGTCAACATAACTAAACTAGTGTTTGCTGCATTACTTCCGATTTGTTCAAGTGTGAATAAATCTAGAGTCCTGTCCATGTGCCTAGAAGATTTATATAGAGAAATACCCCATGGACCACTTGACAAAGTAAATTTAGAGTTCCTTGTAGTGTTCAGCATCACAGTTCTACAGATGTAGATCCTGATTTGCTGCAAAGAAGCTGATCAGCCCTAACTATGGTTAACAAACCAGAAGCAGATGGGTGACAGTGCAAGCAACAGAAACATTCAGAATGCCCAGGCACAGTAAGCTGGCACCACTTGTTCCTTCTAGGAGATGGTAATCAATGCAAATCCATGCATTAGTTATGAGGTGGTTTAATTCCAATAATAAACATTCTGTGATTGATGAATTTTTCACAGCTGTTGTCTATATAGCTGTTTAATTAGAGCACGCTGGCAGAGGCTGTTAATTCTTCATCAAGTTGCCGACTCCAGTGCATTCCACTTCCTGCAAGGGAGGACGACAGTTGGTAGAGTGACTTGGGCGGCTGGTCAGGGGACCTGACATTTGGCAAAGGATCAACGCATCAGATGACAAGCCAAATTCCATCAGCTTCCTAAAAATACTAGCAGACTGACAAACAGAAAGGGCTTTAATTGCTGGTGCTACTGTCTTTGATTTTCTGTTATTGATGGGTACTGGATCTAACTACACAGGAGCATCTACTTAATGATATTGTTTGTTCCCAGAGAAGAAAAAAGCCAGCCAACCATAACCTACCAGGACAGAAACAAAATCAGCTGCCTTAAAAAAAAACAAAATCAAAAAAAACAACTGCCAAAAGTTCTGGCATTTGCTTTAAGTATTCAACCTTCTGAATCCATACAACTCCCTTGCCGGATTATTCCATCAGGGAAAGGGAATCCCTATCTCAGGTAAGTATCATGTGACATATGCCTAACTGGGGCCTTAGAGACGGAGATTCTGAAAGGGGTACAAAACAGAGGGAGGCAACACTTCTTTCTTATTGAGGCATCTAAGACCCGACTCAAAGAATTACATCCAGAGGTCAGCAGGATGCTTGTTTTCACTCACCCTATGCCTGCATCAAAAGTGCCAACAGAACTGCCAGTCATGAACACAGCTCCTGTACCACAGATATCTGCCCATTAAAAGCTGAGATTTCCAAACTTACTCCACACATGCTACCAAATAATTTTTAGACACTGTCAAGTTCAGCAATGCTCACGCTGGTCACCTACAGATGGAGGCAATCTATTCACAATTCCCTGAGCCAACTGGACATCTAGGATACTGACCTAAAACCAGAAAAGGCAGTCCTGTTTAATCTGCAGAACAGATAGTAACAAAGCTTCCTACCATTAACCTTGGTTTTGCTTTAAAGGGGCTGTTACAGACTCTCAACTCTTCACAGTCCCAAGAGGGTCAGAATTCAGCCACAAAACTGGATCCTTGAAATCAGTCAAAATTCTTGTGACAAACAAATAAAAACACTTCTTGTATTGCAGCTGCAGGGAAAAGTTACCTTGCCAGCAACATAATCTTTGATACTGAATGGCATGTTCAAGTTCATCTGTTCATAATTACAATCATGTTGAAAAGTTTATGAAAGATTAAAGTATATCTGTTTAATATTGAGTCTCAACTTTTCAGTTCTGGGTGTTCTAATCTCACTTTGACACTAAGTTTTTGATCTCAACTGAAAACTGCAAAAAGCATCCAAAAACTTTTCCCACTTATATAAATAAGTTTCTTATTCCCTTTTTCAAGAGGAAGATTACTCAATTAAAAATATTCATGATTTACTGCTCATTGAATCATGCTAATATACAGTAAAATACCTATTTAAAAGAACACTATTTTGGCACAAGACACATAAGCATGAATATCTGAACTGTGAAAATATCATTTGAAATGCCACTGATTCACTATAATCATGTCTGAGGAGTGAAGGCATTTACAAAAACTAAACAGTTTACTTTAAACTCAGACAACCTAGTAGCAGTCTTTTGATGTAATTTGCTCTGAGCCTCCATAAGACATTCTCTGCTCCCCAACAGCCTGGCATTCCAATATGGAAAGGTTACCACAAGTCAGTCTGCCACACTGAATTTTTTTTGCTTCTCCATGGTAGTTTTCCTCATCAGGCCACTCATCTTTTTCACTTCTAGAGGCAAGAGTCCCTGTTCTACTCAACTGGAAAAGCCTCCCACTCCCAGCCAGTGTGAAATTACCCTGTGACTGTGTACCCTACTTCACACAAAACACCAGAACTACCCTCATGGATTATGGTTCTGTACATGTGGTAGATGCTTCAATATAGTGAATTAAATAAAATACTAGTCTCACCAAACCCTTAGCCAAGTATTAGACATTTTATCCAAGGTAGTGTCATAACACTCTAATTTTAAAGGAAAGTAACTAAGAAATACAGAGTAGATAGTTGTCAGGAGGGGCTTAGATGTCTGTGTCTCTCCTTCTTTCCCTCATCCCTAAATCTAAAACAAACAAGACAAAAAAAAATAGATTTTAATCTTTGTGATTATTATTTTAAAGATGGGGTTACAGCAAAAAGTCTTTTGATTGCTTATAGGTTCAGTAACCCAGAGGCAGATAAAACAACTTTGCTCGCTACTCTTCCAGTTTTCTATTTGTTTCTAACAGAGTTGTGGAAGACAAAATTCATATGATATGAAGAAAAACCAGGAAAAAGCCTGGCAAAACCTGCAGAAACTGACAGTGCCAAGTCTTACACCATGCTGTTCAGCAGCTCTACTGGATGCCTTGCTTACAGCAATTCAAATTTTGCAAGCAGCGACACGGAGTTTAACTTATCATTTGTCATAATCCCTTCCTAAAAGGCAAATGATTGAGTTCACAAGCTTAGGAGAGTGGTTTTCTGCAGTTGCATTCTCTGGTGAACACTTTACTGAACTTTCTGGTAAGTTGAAAAAAAAGAGGCTTAGGACATGACAATTTTATAACCAAAGAAGAGATGGCAAAACTTTCCCTGGTTTTAGCAATAATAGGATTCTTCAGCAAAGTCATTTAGCATTTCATACCTGAATATAAACTCTATATACACATAAAAGCTGGGAGCCTGACCCTATAAACAGTTATTCCAAAAGTTTAGCATTTACTCTGTGCAACCTGTTTGCATACTTCATGCTTTTTCTTTCTTCTCAACTGTTCAGAAAATAAAAGAGGAGAGAAAAGAAAGCTGGGGGGGGGGGGGGGCGGGGGGGGCTCA
>JAVKLA010000084.1:23717504-23743952 GCA_034782735.1 Sagittarius serpentarius
GCTGAATTGTTTTGCACTTTCCCCTACATAAACTAGATTACATACATCTCCTGGTTTTACTTAAATGACTTAATAGACAGTACACCATATTTAAATTGAGTCTTAATACCAAAGAAACCACCACTTTAAAAATTAAAATTTAAGATCTATACTAGATAGATAATTCAAAATATCATAACACTTCAGACTACCTCTGCTGTTCTTCACCTCCTCCACAAACGCAGGTTTTAGAACTCCTGCAAAAAGTTGTGGGGTGGTGATTATTCAGTAGATTTTGAAACAAGGATCTCCCATATGCCTACTGTTGCCTTTTAAATCTACATGCTGAACACCTGTCTAGAAACAATTGGTTTTGCCAGAACACCAAAATTTCTGCATAAATTGGTGGGTGGGTGTAAAGTTTTTCTAGTAATCATTAATGTACGAGTGTGTCTTGATATCTTTCATTTTTCTAGCTACAGAGGCATGCAAGTATTATCAATAGTGTCAGCTCTCAAAGAAAGAGATACAATTCACGGCTATGTGCCATCAGCCCCAGGAGAGCCTGGGGACTGGCACCTGCCCACACACGGACACCCCCCCGCCCCCTGCCTCCCTGTGCTGGCCATCACTCCTCACCTTCCCGGGGCTAGAGCTGGGAGCAACAGCAACGTTAGCTTTCCCCAGGATAGGATTTCTCATGCCACTTAGGGCCATTTTGTCACCCTGCTCCATAGCATAAGCCAGAATCATGTTACTTGCCACATACTGTTCAAAAGCATGCCATTCCTCATATCCTTGTATCTCCTTATTTATTTTGTATTCTCGCTACTCATCTAAGCCAAAGCTAGTGCTGATGAAAAGCAAGAGAAAAAAAAAGTCTGAGTATGCTGTGTAACATTACTGAATGGTTAGGTGTTGATATTAGCCTCACAGACAAGGAGAGGGACAATACATGGAGAAGTCACTCTTGGTTTTGGGTCTTTTTTATGTCTATCAAGATACATAAAGGTCACGACAGTTTAATTTTTAATGCAATCAGGCCCTTCCCTACCTAGTAGCTTTGTCTCCACTGAAGCATGAAGTTTCTCCTCATAAAGCACAAGATTACAGTATTGCATAAAATTTGCTGAGAACTTCGGGGGGGGGAACAAACACCAAAACCCCAAAACAAAACCAAAAACCAAAACAAACAGAAAAAGCCACCATTCTTGCACATCACCTACAACACACCAGGACAAGAGGCAGAATTTTAAAAAGTCTTCTTACTGTAGCTATTGGAAAGCAGAGCTGAAAGCCAGCTTTGGTGCTCTGACCTAGCCTTTTTTTTTTTTTTCTTTCTTTCTTTTTTTCCTCCTCATTTCTGTCAGAGCTATAGAGCTTTTTGCCTTCTCCCAACACAATTCAGCACATTTGTTAGGCAAGCTCAGATGGAAGAAGATTTTCATCCATCTCAGAGCCTGGGCAGCCATGTTTTCAGAGGAAACCCTACAGGACTAGAGGGAACAGATGTTCCCTCTAGAAGTACCCTTCTGTTTTCAGTTTCCTTCTCTCTTTCAGAGTCAGAAAGGAAAGATCCAATAATCATCCCAAATTCTGAATTCCCACAGGAGGGTAAAACAGCCTCTGAGGCAAATTTGTTAGGAATCCGAGTTAAGCATCCACAGATCCAGAAACATCCTAATAACATTTGTGAGGAAGAGAATTTCTGACTTAAATCTAGATTTTGCACTAGCACGAGATTTAGAAAAACCTTCATGAAAGCAATCACTTTGCAAATACCAGGCAACAAAAATTCAAGGCCAAAACAAAAGTGAGAGTTGATCCATTGAGATTAACGCACATCAAAATGTTACGTGCAATTACAATTCATATTTTTAACACCTTGAGACTCAGTCTCTAAACTTTCATGCTGGACAGAGAGGGTGAGAGAAATTCTTTTCAATTGCACTCGTGAAAGACTCCATAAAGCAACTTACACATGTGCAATGCAGCGCTTACTCTGCAGTGGGCCAAGAACCTACTCCAGTTGCTATAATATATTAGGTATCACTCCCTCACCTGTAATAAAACTTTGTGATCTGACAAGCAGTGCTTAAAAATCACAGATAACCGGTTTGGCCCTGGATGCCTTCTTATACACTCAAAGTTTAGAAGAGCCTTCTCTTCTCTTCCTATGGACATTGCTTAAAGTCACTGAGCTTTGCAAAGAAATCACCAGTAAACGTGTGTGAAGAAAGGTAGTGAAGAGACTGTCAGCAGATAAATCTTGAGTAATTCCTTTAGCTTCAATGGAGTCACTACAGACTTAAACAATGCAAGTGGAAACTGAATTTGTTGTTCCAGAATTATCATTAAGCTAAAGTAGCCATTCCTATTATTCTCTATTTTCTTCAGGATGAGGCAGTATTATTATTTTGAAGTTTTTCTACGTACAAGTGTCCTTTCCATAGCCAAAATAATTTGTTTTCCTAAGAAATCATCCTTATAATTTTTGCTTAATTGAATTTTTCAAATTCATAGCTTCTAACATTACCAAAGTTACCTACCATACAAAAAAAGCTACTGGATTTTTTTGGTGGAATACAGAAGCATTCAACTGAAAAGATTATGATCACAGCATCTGAAGATGTCATAGCAAGAAGGAAAAAAAAAAGGAACATAAAAACAAAAGCCAGCAAGAAAGAAAAAAAGCAACAGTTATTTCTCACAATTCTGTATTATAATGGAACCTCAATTCTAACCACTACCAGATGGGTATTACATGCTGCACAAACTGGCAAAGTTGACACCCAAACATTCTCCACATTAGAGAAAAATACTAACAGACTGGCTTTCATGCATATATATTGAGGACTTCAAAAAAATGCTACTCTTCTGGAAGTGATAACTCAAAATAAATTTATATTTGCAGGTTTTATTTAATATAAATATATTTATGTAGGTTTATGAATATACAAAGGAGAAAAAAGCAATTAGAGCATTTACACACACTCATATGTCCATATGCATACAGGCTTTTTTTTTTAAAGCATCTTTTCTTCATCGCTTCCCCCTACCAGCCCCCCTCTTATTATATCTCATCACAAGAGTTTAGTCTGAACTGAAGGCTTTCTCCCATGCCATATAAAAATACAAAGGCCACAAGCCAAATTCCACTCTCAGTTACACAGATTCAACCTTTAGCATCAGAAGATTTGCACTAGTGTAAACCAATAATAGATTTTGGCTGCCCTTATGGACCCGATTTTGGCAGGTGGATGGAACAGGATTGGAAAGTTGTATTTATTTACCTCAGGAAACTAGAATTCACATCCATCTTAGAAGAGATTTGAAAGAAGTTTTATGGTCCAAAAAGCTAATCTCTAATGGAATTCCCCACAGCACAAAATCACTATAAAGAAGAGTCTTGCACAATTCATTTTTATGCCCTTAATCCCTGCTTAGAAGAGATCCAGGAACAAACAAACAGGATATTGCAGAGCAGAGCTAAGGTGTAACTGTAGCAAAGGCATTGGCGTAGGACTTTGAGCCAGCGCTGCTTGTCCTCAGACTGCCTGCTTGTGGAGGGTTGCCATTCCCCTGTGGCTTCTGAGAGCACTGAATTACAGATACAACAGCAGGGAAAAGGAAGGGAGGTAAAAATAAAGTGCCCTTTGAGAGTTTATAATAAGCCTGACAAAGAAATCGTGCAACTTGGGAAGATGTAAATCACTTCTCAGCTAAAAAGCTTGTTATTTATGCAATATATACAGCTATTTCAAAATTACCATGGAAGTCATTAAGAACACAATTTTTAATCTAGTAACAAATGCAATACACGACGTATATAAATAAAATTTATAAATTGGAGTGAAGACAAAATTTCAATGCCAACACATCATTAAACTGCAAGTAACAGTCACGCTCTATATTATCATCAGAAGGTGGGCTGCTTCTTCAAATTAGTGCCCCTGGGAAAGAAAACAACACATATTCAAAAAGGAAGCTGCTAGCCAGTGCACCCTAAAGGGTTTAAGATCAACCAGTGTAGGATCACTGCAGTGAGGCCATGTTTCAGCATTAGCAGAAACATAACATTACTTCACCAAAACAGATATTTAATACTTGATAGTGAGGGCCCCCTATGAAAATGGATATTTTAAGGCAGAATAAATAATAAGCCTGTATTTTAGGATACGGGCAGCAGAGCAGAGGAAGATACCTGTAGGAAAGCAACACAGAAAATGGGCCTAAGAGGAATGTGTGGCATTAGCAAGAGCACTTCAGAATTGTGCTCTGAGTTGCTCACAGAAGTTTAGTGTCTGGACTCATTTAAATAAGCAGCTGATTAGTAGTACTTGGATGGTGACCGTCACCCACTAAGCAGTGTTGCATTGAAATTCAATGTTTAAGTCAAGAGATTCATGTGGATTATGCAGACTCAATTCTATTGAGAAGGTTGGTGTGAAATTGTTTAAATGAGCTTTTATAAGACACCTCCTTCACACTGCAGGTAAGATCTAGAGGCAGGTTTGCTTGACAGAGTTTTGCACCAAGTGAAAGTTATTTAGCTTGTCAGCATCAGGGAACTTTGGTGCAGTAAGTCAGAGCTGTTTCAACAAGTGATCACAATGGAGCTTTTGAATTTATTTCCATATAGTAAGGAAACGCCTGTAGCTTCAGACCACATAACTTACTAGACCTGGGCAAACAAGAACACTTGACAGCAGAGCCAAGCCAAAGAGCTTAGCTGGGATCAACGAGCCGTTAGAGCTGACTATACACATTTGAAAAAAATATTACATAAAGTGATATGTATCTAAGGTCACTGTGGGAGCCAGGAAGTAGTGCCAAGACATTCTTGCAGGCTTCTCCCTTCCTTGGCTTACCCTCATTCACGGACAGAGAGCCCAGCCTGAGCCAGGGCTCAGAGCAAGCTTCCACCAGCTTACCCACCTCTGACAGCTAGCGGGTCATGTTGCAGAGTCACTTATATTTAGAAGAACAGGTGGGCAGCCCCATTCCAAATTTAATCCAGTTAACACTATATTTCTTCATGGCTTTCATAATTCTAATTAGCTTACTGTTGCAAACTAGGAGATGGGCTACCCCAGCCTGCTAGAAGTTACAAATGCTATTTCTCTACAAATATCAAGGGTTTTTTCCCTCTTTCCAGGAAGAATTTTTAAAGAACAAATTTGAATACACTTGGCTTTTCTTATACCCCACATGAAGATTTATCAGTGAAGAATGCCTCAAACTCACGTTAAAATTGACCTTAGTATGACAGAAGAGATGAGATTAGCATTAGTTTTATATGCAGAGCTATGTCTTAACCCCATATGCCAAACACTCATTTTCCCACTTCCTACAGGGAATTCAAAAAGGGATTTGGCGTCAGTGTAATTACAAAAGGTTCAGTCCCCAGAAACATATGGACACCATGCCCTCCATTAGAGATCTCCACAAAGGCCAGGGAGCCATCCTTGGCCTCCCAGCTCCCTGTATCTGGAGATATGCCCTGAAGATTCTCCCCATAGCACATGAAGAATTAGACTAGTATTCCTCACTATATCATGCCACCAGGCTGGCAGAGGCCAAGGACCTCTCCACCCCCGGGCTGCCAGCATGACACCTTTCATGAGCAGAGCTGCTGTGACCCACACATCTTTCTAAGAGGTTCAGAGCCAGACAGCATAGCCAGAGAGGTAGCAGACATGCTCATCAGACACACTCATCTCACCTGAGTGCATAACAGCAGACCCACTGGCCAGCTCTGCTTGTCATCATGGTCCAGGTCCTGGTTTCTGTTAGTACAGTCCAACACTAGGGGTAAATATTTACCTCATCCTAATTACTGGAACAGATACATGGAGACAAAAATGAAGCTAGAGTAGCTTTTTCATATGAAACTCACCAGGTATACCTCTTTCTATGGTATGCCAGTATTTCTTCCTGCCCATATTTGTGCAACATCTCCATAGAAAGCAGAACTGGCGGTTACAGCCAAGACTAGCTTTCCAGTCTCAGGGATCTTTTTAATGACACCATCTCAGGTTCACTGTGGCAAGTTGCTCACAAGGTTATCTAAGGTGTATATGCCCTGTGGGAACTCTGGAGCCTAACTGATGGCTACTAACATTTTTCCCCCTGCATTTTAAAATCTGAGAGATATGATCATCCCAAAGTGTTGACAGAAAACCACAGCTGACAGTCTCCATTTTGATTCATTATGTTTTATGATAATTTAAAATAACATATTGGTAGCAAATGTGTTCACAAAATGACCTGATGAGGGGGCAACTCTTCCCATAGACCTGATGACAAGTAGGGTTAATGTCAGCAACGTAAAGGATAATTAATCTTATCTGTCAGTGCAGCTGCTTCACAGAATTTTACCCTAATAGTGAATATTGCAAATCTTTGCCAAGTTAATTTAAAGGAGTGGAAACAGAATATTGCATTCAGATGTAGTTTGCTATGATCACTTCCACTCTCAGTGCAATGAATCCCCTAAATTCATTAATTTAGAGCTTTCTGGCACTTTTTTGTTCCTGTGAAAGTCTGAATAAGGTTGCTAAATTTACTGCCTCTGGTGAAAGGAGCCTCCTCTGGGCCTTCTAATAAAGGACATGGCCTTTGGAAATCAGGGTGAAGAATCTAAGTTTTCATTAGAAGTCTTTGCAGAATATTTTTAAAGCAACACCCACATGGCATCCAGCTTGTTCATACACTCTGCGAGACAGGACCTTTGGAAATCTCCTACTCTTACTAGAGTATACAGCTGGACGCTAATGTAGCCAGTGAAACTGATTTCTAGCACGAGAAAGAACAGTATCTAATGGCTCCCACCATCCTGATGGAGCTTTTGCCTAATGGAGAGTAAGTTCCTCCTCTATTAACAGCTCCATGAGAGGTAAAGGGGACTCATCCTCCTTTTTGCCATACAGGCATTTATTAAAAGAAAGCTGTAACAAAAAAGGTAGAACCCTTGGAAAAAGCCTTTGAGATGCAAACTTCATACACCATCCCAAGACGCCTGAAGCTGTAGGATCCCTCATGACTGCTCCTGTCACTATTTTGCAGGAAGGCAGATAATCAGGATCCCAGTCCCCATGTTCTCTGGGCCATCCACAGAGCTGATAGCATTTCACTTGGCAGCATATTTCTTTTCTGTTGTATAATTGTGCAAAATACTGTGGCTAAAGTAAAAAGGAGAAAAATTAAACCTCTAGGGATGCAGAGTACAAAGAAAGCGTTTAGAAAGATCCAGGGGAGCAAGATAGGGGAGCAGAAGCTAATGAGGATTTAACCTATGAAGCTCCAGTAGCTCTGCACAGAACTAGAGAAGCAGATGAGAAAGAAAGAAATGACCAAAGAGACAGAAATAGAGCAGCATGGAAAACTGCACCAAATGCAAATCTATTACCTACTGGGTGGCCTGCATCCAAGTTCATGGAAAGCAGCAATCAGCTTCTGAGAGTAGCATTTAATGTTACTTAGCTAAGTGGCAGATTCATAAGCAAAACTAGCTTACTGAGAAAGTGACAAACTCAAACTTTGAAGACATATTAATTAAGAACTAATCTGAGAAGCATTTTCAGGGAAGGTCCTGTTCAAAGTTGCAGCTTCGGGCATTGCTCCTGCAGGATTTAACACTGACCCCATGAAGAATGTTTTCTGATGTTAACAAGTTTTCCCATAGGTACATACAGGTGCTGATGGGTCCAGGTCCCAGTGCAGAGGTGAAGCCAAGTTCCTGGTGTGAGATTACGTGCACAGTTGAATGTAAGCACTGTCATAATGCTTGACAATACTACCAAGTTATTTTGCTGAAACATGGAATTTTCACAGCTGAAGAGCACAAGATTAGCTAGCACCAGGATGTAAAACTGGCCTGACTGACTCTGTAGTCTCACAAGAAGTTTAACATGCAAGAATGGACTTTAAAAGAAGTAGATGCAGGTATACATCTCCTGTTACTGAGAGTGGGAGGTAATGCAAACAGGAAGTTTGAACTGATGGAGAGAACTGCCAGATCTACAAGAGAGGCCAATTAAATGCTTGTAGTAATGCTACTGTGAAATGCCAGACTCAGGAAACTGAAAAAAGTTAAGGAAATACCTAAGCATGTCATTTGGTCTTTTAGAAGCAATTCACAACAGTAGAACCTGTTAAATATATCCAAGGGTGTGTTAAGATTCCCCCCCCCCCCAAATTTCCAAAAACATTTTAATAATTCTAGCTTAAACTAGCAAGTATCTGGTACAGCTAATATTCCCAGGAATATTTTCTAAGCTAATTATTGAGGCCCAGGTATTGCCAGAGTTACCAATCTATCAAATTTTTATTTTTATTTTTTCTTTTAAACACATATACTAGGAGTTCAATTTCCTCCCTCATCAGATGCCAATAGTTTTAATGATGTTCTGGTCCAGAAGGTAGTCTTTGCCTAGAAAAATCCCATTCTTCTACTTAGGCATGTGCTCTGATAATTCCTACAAGAAATAACAAACCTGAACAAACCTGTCTTCTAGAGCAATGTCATGTTCTAGGTTGAAAAAAGGGTCTCCTATCCTCTACTGGTATCTGTAGATGCAGAATTCTGAGCCAGGCACAGATGAATCACTTTGACTTCCATCACTTATCTGAGGCAAAGACCACCAGACCCTACATATGGCTGGGGACTTGAATTAATGCAAGACTACACAAATGGACAGGAGATATGAGAGGGGCACAAATAGAAGTGAATGATACAGGTTCCTTTATGCTCAGCTCTCATGGCCAGTGTTTTCCTAGATTGATGTACATGTATTTTATGCTATATGCAGATTAGCCTGCAGAACTCGGACTAGATTATCAAGAATTATGAAAAAAGAGCTATTGCATAGGTAAGCACAGTAACCATCATTCCTTTAAATATGATGAAATCTCATTTTTAAGGGGTACAAGTTTAGCAGGTATGAAGGTGCTTCTTTTGCAGGCACATTGTTCTGCACTCATGTTCACTGAGATTCACTGGACATTTCTAAAAATCAGACCCTATACTTCTGAGAAACACACTGCTGCTCTGCTGGATATTCTTAATATTTAAATGACTCCCATCACAGCAGTATTATAGCACCTGGCAAACATTAACCACAGCACCCTGTGTAACTGTAAACACATTGCAGCTAAGGAAATTAAGCACAAGAAGCCCTCATCCAAACAGGAAATCCACAGTAGAGTAGCAAATTGATCCAGGCTATCTCAAATCTTCAGCTAGTTCTTAAACATTGGATTATACACTTCCCTAAGCTCTTATGTAAACTGTGATATTTGATTCACATTTTTCAGTATTGATAAAAACAATTTCTTTAACTTCATACACAAGAATACATTGCAATACTTTCACATGTAAAGCAAACAACAGGCTTCCAGAGAAAAATGTGCAAAGTAAAAATTATTTTCTCAAAACTGAAAACATGACATATTAGGAATTCTCCTGAACAATGAGAATATGCCATTGTTTCTCCCCCAAATCAAACCACTTAAGTGAAATAAACAGCAAAAATGCCTGTGATTATGAAAAAACAGAAGTCAAAAGTTTTTGTCAGAAACCACTATCAGAACTAAAACATTATGAAAATTCTGTTGATCAACAAAATATGATGTTGATCAAACATTTTTGCTTCTCAATTTGATAATGATAAAACACTGAACCCACAAAATAAAAGCATCTTCTTCCACATCTGGCAGCTTTTGGCTTATGCATCTAGGGCAGTAAAGAGATGGCTACTACTCAAAGTCATTACAGAAGGTAGCAATAGCTGAAGCAACTGAGATTCAGTTTTGTCCCCGCCAGGAACAGTATATATATGAAGTGGCAGTGGTTATTGTCAGGATTTAAGAAACTAGATACAGTTCACAAAGTAGTCAAAAAACAGGAGAGAAAGAAGGGAACAGAAGCAATATGAATGAGGAAGAAAGGGTTGTGCATAAAGTAGTCTGCAATCTCACAAAGGAAATACACTTGGCCAGACTTGCTGGAATGCACACAGAGTAAACATCATTACTTGAAAACTGTGTATGATCTACCAACGTCACCTTATTTGTGAAACAGAAGCCACAAAAATATGAGAATTGCAGCTGAATGAAATGCGGCCATAAACACTGCATTTTAGCAGACCCAGACATTGATGTGTCTGGAGACAATGGAAAAATGAATCTAGCAAACAGTAGAGACAGATTTCAAGTATTTTTTTTACATTATTGCTTTGTTAGCAAGAATTCTAGACCAAACAACCTAATATTGCAAAGAGAGCTCTAGAAAGATACCTGACAAGGACAGAGCAGAATTCACTATGAATCTATGACAACCAGGTAAAATAAATCTTGAGCTCACCAACTATGCAGAGGTTAGAAAGGTACTTAGCCCTTTCTTTCTGCTATTTGTAACAAAGGAAGAGGAAACCTCTTCACTGAGTTTGTACCCCAGGAAATACCACTTTCCTACATGGGCAACTGTAGGAGTTTTCAGCTTCTTCCTCTTCTACCTAAACCAGAAAACATTATAAATATGGTTCTATCTTACCTTCCGAACTTCAGTTCAAACTAGTTTGATATTCCCAACCACAGACCGTTTTCTGGTCTTTATGGAAGGTCATGAATAACATAGCCTCACTGCACACACAGAAAACAACTTCAAGAAACTGAGACGGCTGCCTTTTAGGAGTCTTCCGTTGTCTTGCTCAAAAGATTGACAGGTCAAGTCAGAAGACCTGTTTTCGCTCCATCTTTCAAAAAAGAATTCCCAGCACACATCAGAAATAATTTAAGATCATTTCAAAGCACAAGGAAGAAAATTCCTATTCAATAGAAGTGTCTGCACACACGGAAGAACAGCTACATTTAACCTTATTCCATGAAGGTGGAAAACCATATGCATAATTTAAATGTTTATTTCACACTTCGGAACACATACCACACAAGAGTGGAAAAAAATATCAGGATACATACTCATTGTGATTAACAAAATTAGATTTTACCACTTCAAAATGCATTCTCTCAGATGCATTGCATTTGCTTTAATGTTCTTGGGAGAACCCTAACAGATTAGTAGTTGTGTTTTGGTTTTTTTTAACTAATATATGCAAATTTTGTTGATGAATAATATGAACTGACAAACTGCATACAAGGTGTTGATAACTGAAATGGGTATTTAGAGTGAAAAGGTATCTGAACTTTGTAATTGGGCCTCAGGAGTTACATAAAAAACCTTTTACATATTCATGAAAATAATTATTTTATAAGAAAAAAAATAAACTCACCTGAACAGCACATACCAAAGCAGATGGAAACATGCTAATAAATCTGCTGTAATAGATAGTAAATAACTATGATCTTAGATGGAAGTCATGTTTTCTTCTGTCCTTTTAATAAGTTTAAAGTCTAAACTCCTATGGCAAGAAATGCTACTTGTCCACAGAAGGAGCACAGTCATCACAAGCTGCCTAAAAACACACAGAGAAAGGATCACACCATTTCAGGGTTTTTTTCTTTTTAGTGCCCAATTAACAGTGCCCTCTGGGTGCCCATTATAATGTTACTGTGGTACTGGTGTGGAAGACTTATGTGCCCAGTAGGGATTGAAGTCACTCTACCAATTCATATTACCTACTAGATGGTCATCAACTTGCAGAAAGTAGTACGTCCTCTTGAAGCAGTTACATTTGAACAGATGAAAGACTGGATATTCCCTTCAGAAATCTGAGAGGTATTTTTAGTTCTATCATTTGGAAAAATCAGTACCACAGGTAAAGAGTGCGATTTACAAAATATAAAATTCTGGCTGCAGTTCAGATCACCTCCCTTTTTCAGCAACAAATTTATTACTGAGGTCAACCTTTAGCGTGCTTAACATGCTTCACTGAGTAGAACAGGCCTCCTGCAGAAGTGATAGAAAAAGTAAACATAAGCATGAAATAAGAGAAGCATTACTGCTGCACAGATTGCTTTAAAATTCCTAGCTTAGTCTAACATTTTAAATCCAAGTTCCCTGAATATCATCTATAAAGCTAGCCAGGCAAATTCTGAAGTTAATTCATTGGAGGAAAGAATCTTAATGACATGTGGGTATAAAATTTTCCACACATTTCCATACATTCCCATATACATACTTAAATGCAAACAGGCATTAGAAACAGTTGAGAACATTCTTCAGGAAACAAGTAGTTGTATTTCAGAGAAATTCTGCAAGCTTGATGCATCAGAGAAGCACTACAGAAATATTAGAGCTGACCATGTCAGTCCTCTCAACAACAATATTTTCCACAGATGTCTGGTAAGCCTTTTACGCCTTTTGTTAACTGGATGTTGATGAATGGATGTATTATTCCTTGGAATAAAATGCTATGCATTAAGGCTTTGAAAGAGGTAAAACAGGTAAGAGGGAGAACCTCCTATAACTGTTTTTAAAAAAAGCCTGGAATAAAAATTGTTTAGAACCATTTCTAGGCAATAATAAAATCTACCCAACTGCAATAGCATCTCCTTTCTGCATAGCTCATCGGATGCGAACACTGAGATTACAGTGCTACAGGTTTTTCCACTTAGAAAAACTTCTAAAACCAGGAGTTACACTTCCTCCCTTGAACTCTGTTTTCATAATATCCAAGTGCCAGGCAATGCCTTCCCTGTAATACTGAGGTGGGAAAAGCATAAGGAACTACCACCTGACTGACTGTATTGGAAGCCACTAGCCAGTTGTCAAAGTGCAATGAAGTTTTTAAACAGAACCTCCAAAATAAAGTGTTGCCCTGAAGCATATCTAAAGACTTGTCCTGCAGGTCTTGTAGAGTAAAACTTTCCAGAGTTCTAGACAGCTGCAGGCCAGAAAAAAACTCTGCCCAGGCTGCAAAGTGACCATTTGAGTACGTTAGCCTAGTGCTAAACACATGCTAAGATAACCTCCAGGACCTATTATTAGATACTGCTGCACGAACATACTTCTAGGACTGTCACATGATAATTCAAGCCTGAATCTCCTTCCAAATAACCATATAAAATATACACTTTGCTTTAAGCAGGAGTTCCACTGTAAAAAGATGGCAGGATTAAGCTCGTAAGGTCCAGACTGCTAACAGCAATATAATGTCTAATTCCCCTCAGAGTTGTAAACATAGTACTCAAAAAATCTACTTTCAAATTATTCACCTCTAACACACACGGCTGGAAAATCTGTGAAAAAAAAGATTTCCTTGCAGGAAAACTAACACTTCTATTTCTGGTATGACCAGAGACAACAAAGAAAAAAAAAAGTGTATCGTAGCTGCTTAGCACTTCATTTCAGAGCGGCACAAACTCTTTTACAGACAAACCAATAGTTACTCTACTCAGACCCAAATAATAGGTGGGACCTAGTGGGTGAGCGTCCATGGTCCTTCTCTTACAATCTAGTCTTTTTCCATCAAGTAAAATATGATCACAAACCTTTCAAAAGTGCCAGCAGAAACTCTAGAATTCAGCCTGCATTGTGACTGTTGAATGTTTTTATAAATGGGTTGGTTTTAAATTGCCTTTTTCCCTTTAGCTCAGTAGTCTTTAAGAGGCGTTACTTCAAAAAAATGATATCTCGCTGGCAACAAAACAATGTGTCTGAAGCTGAAACTTGGACATCAGATGTTTAGCTTGTGTGCACTTGGCAATCACTCACTCACAGGTTTCTCTGTCTACCCAAAGACTACCCCCCCCACCCACCCCTTAAAAACCGATGAAGGTGCCCTCAAAATTGAGACATTCATATGCCTGGTTAAAACCTATTTCTGTTTGCTGCATTCTTTGTCAAGATACAGAATACTATACAGGTGCTTTCTTATGTGCAGGAACAGATCTGGGGCAGGCATAACATTTCCACAGCTTGCTCCATCTCAGGTATAGAAACTGAATTTAAATAAATGGAGTATAACTCAAGCTTGAATTCCTTCTATGTGAACGTAAACCTAGATATGTTTCATGTGTTAAAAAGGATTTTTAATCAGCAAGAGATGCTGCTACATTCCATTAATTTCTCTACTGAGAAATAAAGTCCTCTGTAAGCTGCTAATTGAAAACACCTACTTCAATTCACTTTAAATCACCATTTTATTGCAGAATACAGAACCTGCTCCATATGGGAGATGAAATAGGAGCTACAGCTCAGACACCTCCTACTAACCTATAAAAATGCTTGTGATACTTTGGGATTTGTCTGGAACTATGGGTTGTCTCTTTTACCCATTTCAAAAAAGGGGGAAAATACTCAGTTGCCCCTACCTGGGGGAACAGCTGCTCACAAGCTAGCTTCTGATACTATTGCCCCCCATGATGATCTCCTGCAGATCAACAGGAAGTATTGCCCAGTCTCTAGGTTCCTGAATCATCTGCACCATTGGATGTGTTTAGAAAAATCTCTAAAACCATTGAAATTTAACTGTTGCCTCAGTGGAGGCTGTTTATTCCCAACCTGTTAGCTTTGACCCTTCCCTCAAGTACCCAGCACTTCAACAAAGGATAAACTTTTCTACTGAGATTGAAATACTGTGTTACAAGTGGAAGTAAAAGATTACAAGTTTAAAAGACACAGTTAAGGCAATATGAGCCTTTACTTGATAACAGGAATCCTTCCCAATTGCTACAATATTTGTCATCTCAAATACCTAGAGCAGCTCAGATGCAAAAGCCAGAGACACAAGCTAGAAGAATTTACCCCATCTCCCATACGTAGCTTCCTACATTCTACATGCCTTCCATCTCCCTCTATCCTACTTAAATTCCTTTGAAGATTGGTTTTGAGGTTAATGCAGATACTTCTTGAGTGATATCTAAGCTCTCATGCACGTAAATCATCTCTAGTTAACACCTGAATAGCTCAGATGGTCTGTCAACTACATTGGCGTGGATTTTTCTTTTGTGGATGAAAGAAAATTTCTTCTCCATCACTACTCTTACGGCTGTAGACTGTTGCATAGTCAGTAATCAGATAAAATAAAAAGCAGTTATCAATTCAAGAATAATCTTAGGATTTATGCACTCACAGCAAACTGCCATTTTATTACAACTATTCATTTGTTGCAAAATTTGCTTTGTATAACAGTAAAGAAATATTTATGTGCTAAAAATGTAAGGAATGCCATGGTTTTATATAAAGCTATCTTGGCCTTTTCTGTTTTATTAACTTTCCACTCTAAAAATTAGTTTTCTGTCAAAAATGGGATTAAGAAAAATGTTTATGCCAAATTTTCTATGGCAGTGCACCTGGTTTTGAGTTCCTAATACAATGGAATATAACATCACTAGAACAGACTTCCTGGAAAGGTAGCTGATGCCCCAAACCTGTCAGTCCTTAAGAGGCATTTGGACAGTGCCCTTCAAATGCTTTAACTTTTGGTCAGCCCTGGATTGGTCAGGCAGTTGGACTAGGTAATCACTGTAGGTCCCTTCCAACTGAAATATTCTAATGCGATACTCTGTCCAACACTACTAAAAAAGGCAGTGTATACTTTATAAATCCTATGCAAGTCAAAAAAGATTTATACAATTTTCTTCCTCTAAGTAGCATAGTGAAATACATAAAACATCAGCAATCATTTGTTCAGTCCAGAACGGAATCTTGTTATACCTAACAGGCAGATAGCTTTTTCAAGCATGAGACAGTACTTCTGAGTGGTACAGAGGAAATACTTTAGGGCTTGTAAGCTTCATTTTGACCACACCTAATATTTTCAGCAGAGGTTTTGGTGAACTTTTAATTTTTCTGCAGTGTGATATTGACTAATTTGGAAAAAAAAAAAAAACAAAAACAAAAACAAAACAACCCACACAAAAACACCTTTTGGGGCTTTGAAAGAGACATTTAATGCACTTCAGCTTTCTACATTCATTCAAAAATACTTTGTCCTAAACAAAATCTAAACATAACAATCTGCATCTGTTTCATTAATTGTCCACCTTGGGGGGGGGGGGAGGAAATCTAACTTTGTTTTTTTCAGTGTTCAGAACTTCTGTTTGTATGATCCCTCAGTATCAAGTGACATTTATCTGTACAATCCCAGAGGAAATTTGCATTTTTTTTCTTCTCTCCTTGCTTGGGGGCAGCTCTGTCAAAAGCCATAGCTACTATAATAATCTCATACAGTATGTCCTCTCTTCAGCAGAGCACTTAAGTACATTATGAATTTTAATGGCAAGTTAGCTTTCTATAGAAAATGATCCAAAGTTTCCATTCATCTGGTGAAAAGGAACAAAGTACTTGCTGTCTCAAAGTGCTTGGTCATTTCCATGGTGCTGTATCACTGGAATATATTCTTACAATTACAAATGATTTTGAAAGCTCTCATAAAAGTAAATAAAGAAGCTGTAAGTGTCTATAATTTTCCTATCATGCAAAAAAGTCCATCTGACATCACATCTAATTCTCAATGTACAAAGCACTACCAAGACTGAAGAAACTGTTGATACATACAAGGTGAGGATCTTCCCTAATATCTAAAAGTCAGCCTCAAAACCACAGCTGGTAGGATATTATCCTCAACAAAACAGTTATACCTATGATCATTCTTCCACTGCTATTCATGTAAATATTGGGTATTAGTTTCCAAGGGTAGAATCATACCATGTTTGTTCTGTAAACTGACATGAATGCCTGTGATACTACATAATCTGCAGAGAAAAGAACCTCATGAAGTTAAACGTTTGAGCAAAGAAGTGAAGTAAAACCATTTTGGATTACTACATTTTTTTGTGTAATAATGAGAATTAGTAGAGGAAATCATGCACATTAAGATTCAGCTGTTATGAGAAACTGCGTCAGAACCAAACACGTTTCTCCCTTCCATGGAAGTCTGTCACAAAAAGCAAGGAAAATATTATTCAGAAGTTTTAAAAGAAATATATGAAAATATCATTTCTGTGAAAAGAAACACTTTATGATGTACTGAAAGAGGTGATATTTCCCCACATTTGTTTGAGGGTTTTGCTAAGTGCAGCAGAACATATTTGAGGTATTTCCTAAATGGTATTGGGTTTTTTCTGATTTACAACACGATTTATTCTATACCTTTATTTAAAAAGAAATAAAATCCCTGGAACAAATAGTATGCATCAGGTAAACAATCAAAACTGAACATCATCAGGAAAATGTTGGAAAGACCAGCATAAAGCTGATCAACACTAGTTCCATCAAAAGATGTCTACAAGCAAGACAACGGGCTGTGTCCAGTGTATGATGGATCCAAGTTTAATACCTTTTTGTTATTCTGCCTTCCTTTGATGATTAACCAGAGTAGGAGTAAAAAAAGAAACAAGGTAAAGTTTTCCATAACATTTTATTTTATTTACCTGCTTTTGACTTAAAAATGATTTACCTCTGATGTAAAGTAGAAAACTGTTTATCTTTTAAACCAGGGTACAGATTAGGTGCTACATAAATGATTCCAGAAGTAACTACTTTAAAGACACAGCATTCATTTTTCTTCTCCTCTGGTGCCTAGATGCTGACAGATGGAATGACATGTTTTGGGTCAGGGGGCTTTTCCACCAAGCAGAACAAGTCAATTTACATTCTCATCAAGATCTAGCAGCTTGTGTTTGAGTTTCCTTTATTATATTGGTAAAGTATCCCACTCTAGAAAATACAAACTCACCCTGTTAAAAGCAAACACTTGAGTCTTCTCACATCTTTCTTTATAAGGCTCTAGGCTAGACTGTCCTAACTAGAAAACTCTTTGATTTACTTAAAAGTGCAGCTTGTTTGATGTTGCATAAATCCCCACCTAGATACTTAAAGTGAGTTCAAGTGCAACTCATTCACATCAGGTGCCAAATTCACCCTTCACTTACGCTTGTGTAATGCCACAGAGAAGGGGACTGCACAGGCGTGAGGAAGGCTGTTTTCGTTGAATACTGAAATTATTCATGCAGTATTACAAAGTGGATAAGCAACTGTACAGAAAATGAAAGATGCCAAACAAAGAACAAGCACAAGTTTGTCTTAAAAACTCTACCATTCAACTTGCATGTGAAAATACAAACTAGAATAGAGCAAATATGATTTTCTTATTCAAAAAATATTTCAATGAGGTGGTGAATCCTGAAAGTGGCAAAGCAAGCCTGGAAAAAGTAAATTAGGCATAGAGTGGTAGCTGGCCATTATTTCAGGGAAGCTTCAAATCATTGACAGGATTTCATTAGTATTTGAGGGGAGAGGGACATCCAAGCATATGGAGAGTTGTTGGAGTGTCAGGGCACAGAAAGAAGGGAGATTTACTCAAAAAGCAATATTATAAGCACAGAATTTGGCTCAAGATGTAAACTGCAGAAGGGTTACAACACATTTCTACACACATCCAACATACCTTTGTATTATCAAAGATGCACTTACCCTGTAAAACACTTATCAACTGAAAAAGAGAATGACCTAAAAAAATAGGGAAGGTTGTTATAATGAAATTAGAAGGAAAATGTAAATTGGTAGATGTCTGACAAAATTCTGGAGAGTACAGGTGGCATGGATTATTAATTTATTCTGGGCTTCTAATACAGCACTTAAACATTGTGTTCCTACAGAGGAACTTACAGATGTTCCTGCACGAATTATAAGTACTAAAATCTGATGACTTTATAAAACAGTTTAGGATTCACAATAAGTAACGTGCAACAAAAAGATTTTTTTAAAAGGAGTAAAAACAGTTGGGTAGAAGAGTTAAACAAGTATTTAGAAGTAAAAAGATCTCTCAAAAAACAGAGGTTCTGTCCAAAGAACACAGAAAACAGCACACAGTCTAGCATGCTACACTGAGGGCCACAAAGTTTTGAGAAGCTACATGCTAAAAGCATAATAACTAACAGAAATTGTTCTTGTTTTGTTTGGGTTTTTCCCATGAAATATTATAAGCAAGAATTCTCAAATACTTGGCAAGGTCATCAGATGATCACGGTGAAAGCAGAGTATGTAAGATAACACTGAAGCAGGAAAAAAAAAAGATAGTCTTTTTATTGGTGCTCACTACAGAGGTCATTGAGAGATTTTCGTATCAGAAATAAGATTAAAGCTCTGCCTGACATCACCATTACCATGTCAAGCCCTAAATAATCTGCTCAAAATCACTGAATAAGCCAGATATTTTTAATAGATATGAAAAGTGTATGACTGCAGCCTAAGGAACCATACAGGTGCAAGCTGTGAAAGCCACCAAATAGACTAAATAATTGAGCCTATTTTAAACTTTGTTGCCACAAACATGCTAGTATAGCTACCTATATTTAATTCTTAAAGACATTAAAAACTTAAGTCAAAATTTAGAATGTTAAAGTTTGATCCTATTTTACCAATGGAATCAGTATGAAATATTGCTTTTTATCGCAAGACAAACAAACCAATCCCAGTGCTCTTCCATAGTAACAGAAGTTTGACAAGAGTAGTAAGGCCAGGAAAATTCCAAAGTGGGTCTTGCAGAGGAAATGGTCAGTCAGGCTGACAAGGAGATGAGCGTGATCGCCTGAGAAACCAACAGATCTCAGATAGAATGCAGGTCCATTCTTCCAGCCTTAATCAAAACAATCCACACATCCCATGCCAGGCAGACAGAATGCACAAGTCCACCCATCCTTTCCCCCACCATCCCTTCTCCCAAGCCACATAGCTCCTGCAGGAGCTCTAGTCCTCACAGGCAGTGACACCACACCTGCGCCAAATTTCCCCAGGGCTTCTGAAGTGCAGTCATTTAGTAATTGCCCAGCATGAAAATACAAGTCTCTATAAAGAAAAACTAGGAAGATACAGCTACAGGCAGAAAGAAATATGTGCTCTGGGCTCACTTAAGAGAAAAATACAACATACCTGAGTCAACCAATATGATTTATGTTGCAACCCAGAGCACTGGCACAAGGCACTTACTCCACAAAGCCAGAGTCTGATGGTCATTGAACAGTCTGACTGCTCCCCATGAATCACAGTTACAGAAACACCTGTGATAAATGGCTAAAACTCAGTGCTCAATAACCCTTAACTCCTTTCTTTCTTTTTTTTAAATGAGCCAGGGCAAGGGGAACACATACACATTTCTTTGCAAGAAAACTTGCCTAGAGACAGTTGCAGAAGTTTTTTTGCTTTCCCTGCAGGAGAAAAGTGCATTTCCTTTTATCTGTCAGCAGATGTTTATTTCCTTTTTACATTCTAATGCATTGAATTATTTACTGTGGCAAGATTAGCTATGTAAAGAGACCTGCTCTCATTTACTAGACCTGCAGGCTATGTGAGACACCCTTGTATTCGAGAGGGGGTAGAAGGGGAAAAAAAAAAAAAAAAAAAACCACCCGCCATTCTTTGCCATTAAACTATAATCTTGACAATGTAAGGGCTCTCCAGTAGCAAAACACTCACCTTTTACCACCATTACCCAAATTTCTGATGTTATATTGATTTTAGTTTTGTTCAGACAATGTCAATTCTACACAGAACAGGGAAAGTGGAGGCAAGAGTCGGTTGTAGTCTGCAGTCTGTAACTCTGGTAGTGCTACCAGATGACTGTGGCTTTATAGGGAAGTTATAGCAATCCAGTTTGCTGTGCAGCTTCATGTTCTTCCTGCATCTGACACCAAATGCTCATTAGTACAAAGAAAATGTAGGCAGTTTAGGTGTATTAATTCTGAAGTTCATCTTCAAGAATATATCTTTTTTTATATAAAACAAGATTGATGGAAGCAGTGAAACTGGGAGGAAACAGCAAAAGCAGAATGTACCACACTAGCTATAGATGTGCCCATTCTCTTCATTTCAACTGACTCTGCATGATCTTCCAGCTGTTGGCCCCACAATTTTAAGCAAAACCAAGATTTCTTTTTCCCCCTGCTCATAATTCTAAGCTCAGGAGAATACATGTCCAGACAAAACTCACCTAACACCACTGAGTTTACCCATGGCACTCAGTGGATCTTATGCCCTGAGCCAGGTACAACCAGCATTCAGTAATACCTAACTGGTTGATTGTCCCCATGCAGACTGTTGCCTGACCAAGCTAACTCACAGTATAAACAAAGTTCATGAACCCTTGCAAACTTTTCATCAAACCTGGCTTTTTATATCTCATGTCTGTACCAAAAAGCCAGTGACGCACCTTTTGCACTTTCATGAATTCATGTGTGAGTGAGAAAATGTACTTGTGAGAACTTTCAGATTGTTAGATCATAGTATTTTCGTCTTAAAACCTGATATACAAATCTGTCATGCAGTTTGTTAATTGGAAGGAGAATCATTCATCTAGAAAATTCCCACAAGACAACCTTTTACTAAAGTGAATGCAAAAGCAAACATTACATAGATATGAAATGAGACACAAAAGCCACTGGTTTTACAGGCACATACATAGTTTGTCATAAGTAGGGTTATAGTAAAAAGTCTAAAATTACTTATGATTATGTTCTGAAATATCCCTGTCTTTACGGCTCTTTCACCCTTCAGCCAACCTCCTCACTCTCCCCAGATGCCTATTCCTCATCCTCTTTGACACCTTTTAGCTTCAAGCTTCTTAACACCACCTGGCTGGGGCTCCATCTTCCAAGGCAGCAACATTCTCATATTTGCCTCTTTTAGTATTCACTCAGTAGGGCAACAGAAGTGCGTGTCTTGTCACCACACACTGCCATGGTTCAATCAATGGCTAGGACTAGTCCTTAAGTACTTTTTAATTCCAGTGTAGTGTTTACCTTCTGATAATTAATCTATTTGGGGGAATGAATTAAAAACTTTTGAATTACTCCCTCAGAGCAAAGAAGGGAACTATTCAGTGAGAGATCTTTCTTAGCAGCAGTGTTTGTGCTGATTTGTCTCAGCCTAGACTTCGACTAGGGTGAGTCTTCTACTGCCAGTTTTTACATCACTGCTGAATCTGGGCAAGAAAATACTCAGTCTAACTGCCCAAAATACTGTTTAGCCTGTAGTTAAAGGTAGTAGTTCACAGTTCTAGTTGACTGCCAAGTCTACAGTGATCACATACAAGGAAATTAACTCTACTCCTTAAAAAAATTAGATGTAACTAAATTTAAAGTAAAAAAATTCTTGTAATGAACCTGAGGTCATTTACAAAAGGGAGTAAGTGTTATAAAGTATGGTCTCTATTGCTTTTACACTGCAGAGACTGTGAAGTAGGGGGCTAACACACAGCTAACTGCAGTTTCAGATGGTTCTCAGACCATGGAGAGAATTTGACTCCCAGATGGGCAATACACAAGTAGCATAAGAATTAGTCAAAACTCCAGCAAGAGAGCAACAACCAGTGAGCCTTACAGCAGTCTGGGATGACTGTACAAATAACTTTGCGATTAAGCATTTCTGATGTTACAATATTCCTCAACTCCCTCTGTGGGAGAAGACTCTGCATACTGGCTGGGGAACTGAATCTGTACTAAGTACACAGGGAACGTTTTGGGGTTTTTTTAATGGTGGTGTTAATTTGTCATCAATGCACAGCAAATCTGAGGATTTATTGCTTATGAATAGCACTGATCCAGTACTGTAATCTCAAGAATACCACATACTCAAAAAGTAACATTTTTTCACACTGACAGTCATTTCTCAACCCTTCATAGAAGTGGTATGAGGAGCTCCTAGCAGATGACTTGTTAGATCATTGAAAGCAACAGAAGAAACATCTTGTTGTCTTTGTTCTTTAAATATTTTACTCAGCTGCCACCTTCACTGTTCTGGAGTTACACAACTCTCCTGATAAGTGGCTCAGGTCTAATCCATGGAGCCCCAGATCTATGATCCCCCTTCTCCCACACATACAAGATGCCTCAGTGAGCAAAGCTTTCAGTCTCTGCCTACCTATATATTTATCTTGCTTTTCTGCCTGAGGCCCTTTCTGTCACAAAGCCCATGGAAGCTTCATATGAAAAATCCATGAGTCAGAGGGGGAACAAGAAGAATGCTATCCTTGGTTTGTCTTTTAACGGTCTTTACAGACAGTTTGGACTCAGGACCCTTTTACTACTACTTAAAACTCTAAAATAGGAAGAGTTTTAGCCCAAAATAAGTCACCTAATTCACTGTCTGTAAGAGAAAGACCTTGCCTTCCTGTAAAGTGCAAATCCAAGAGCCATTATGTAGTACTAGCAATTACAATTTATTACATACTGTGATATATCACATAAGCATAATAAGATACAATGTATTACTATAGCATGCTGCTGCTAAAGAGTAAATATTTTTTGCATTGCCAGAAAGGAACATGATATACACCACAATACTGTGTTAATTAATATGATGTGAGAATTGCCATCCTGAATTAGTTTGAAGGTCCATCAAGCATGGTATTGACTGACACTAGTATCAGATGTTTAAGGAAGGAGTCCCTATGGGGGCAATTATAGACTAATTTATCCATCAGGGAAACTCCTTTTTAAACTCCATCAATTATCCCTGAAGGCACAGGGATTTCTCTCTCATGTTTTTAATCCTTTCTAACATAACTCTAGGTTATCTTATTACGCTTATAAATGATGAACCCTTTTTCAAAGTCTACTAAGCTCATTTCACTTAGTATAACAATTTTGAATTATGCATATTGCCTCCAATTATGTGCAGATAAACACAACAAAAATATTTTAACTGGAAAACCATTAATGGGAACTGCGTAACAAACCCATCATATACATCATGGAAAAATTCAGCATGGCTCATCACTGAGAAAACTATCATGAACATTCAACTTAATATGTTCCAGTAAACTACTGTGGATCTGATAAAAGCTGCATCTAGAATGGCAAAGTTGAGCATCAAATGTCAAAAAAGCAGTCTTTGATATGTTCTCAACAAATATCAGCAAGCCTGTTTTCGTGAGTGTTTTTCCTGTGTTACAGTACCCAGTACATCCAGCCTCTCAACACAGAATCACAGATGGAAGTCTGTTTTGTCAGACCTATAATTCAGCGATTTCATGGAGTGTAACACATGAGACTGCTGTGGAATTCAGCAAGAGACCTCATGTTCACATGGAAAGCAGAGAAAATGTCTTTGGCATCCCCCCCTCCGTGGCCCCTTCACAGGAAGGCTATACACAGCTAAAGTTTCCTGCTTGCTGCAGAGCTGCTGGAAATGGATTGATGTAAGGAAGCATGGGAATCAGCTGACCATATTAACAAGCACTTTCCTAGCTAGCCTTAGGAGCTGAACAAGCAAGGTTTATAAAAAATAAGGCAGAGGTCCTGCCTGCTCTGTACGTATAACAAGACATAGGTCACATCGCAGGATTCAGCAAGGAAAACTGCACGCACAATAGGACTTACCACTGACCAAACTTAGTTCTGGAAAGCTGTTATACTCGGATCTGGAGAAAAACCTGAAATAGTCATATAATTAATCCAGCATACATATTAAAGCATTCCTTTTTTTTTTTTTTAGTAGCTTTGAAAGAGTACATTGACTTTCTAGAGACAGAAAAGGGAGTCTGGAATCACATTAGACCATTAGCAACTTTTTCTCCAGGTATGTAAGGCTACTGGGGTGGGGGAAGGGTTTTCTGGCAACAATTTAAATACTTTGAGGAATAAAGCTCAGCTCCCCTCCAACTGCTGCAACTGCCAAGTTTTTCAAGTGTTTCCTCCTACTTTCCTACTTTTACCTAGGGAACTTGATGGATGCACAGCTACTGTTCCTAGGGGCCATTCACATCATCTAAACTGCCAGCTCCGTACAGGGCTGTTCTCTGCTCTCCTGTGCACAAAGAGGAGCCTCTTCCCCATCCAAACCTCAATCAACCTCTACCAACATCTCCTGACAGGTAGGCAGGCACAGCAGAGACAGGCAGTGAAAAAGAGGCACTTATCTCCCCTGTGTCTTCCTACTGTGAAGAAATTATTCCTAGCTTCTGCCAGGGAGAGAGATCAGGTAGACTCCAGTCTTGTCCACAGTTCTTAGAGGCCAAAAGTTAACATAAAACCTCCCATAAAATGCCTGCCTTTCTAACACAGCACAAAAAAACCTATCGTGTGTGAATAATCATGTCATGGCTCACCAGATGAACAACTAGAAGTGTTTCCCAAAACCTGAATTTATCCTAGATGTCATGCAAGATGAAAACATTTGTTTCAGGTCAAGACACCCCTTCCCCTTTCCCTACAGCCAAAATTATTGCTTTCTTACTTGGTTTGGGGTTTGGGTTTTCTGTTTGTTGGGTTGAGGGGCAGACGTGGACATGGCAGTTATGGGATTTTTAATAAACCTAAGGAACCAAGTTCACTAAACAGCAATTTGCCAGTGGTTGGAATCATCCACATTATCACAAAAAATACAAGTTCACATTCCCATGCTCAAGCAACCACAGAAGCAATACGAGCCCAGGTATTCTATATCACACTCCAGTATTGCATCCAGGAGTCTACAAATTATAAGGATGGAAGGATGCATCAGCAGTACCTCGCACCATCCTCACTGGCTCTGTGAAAGGAACTCTAGTCCCAACATGCTCTTCTGCAACTGAAGCCATTTCCTGGATTACAATAATCTAAGGATAATTTCACATGAACTGACACTGGATTTTTCTAATGAACACATTATTAAGCAAAAAAGAATCACCCAGCATGAAACTAAAGTTGTCATTCTGTAAAATTGATGGGTGCAACTTTGGAAATAATGTTAGTGGAATAACACAGAAAGGATTTCTCTGTGGTTTACAGCGTCTAGGACAGAATAGGCCATACCAGCTGTGATGGTGGGACTGAGCAGGGAAGCATACAAGAAGCTTTCTCACAACAGACCCTCCCTCTGTATTAGGTACAAAAAGCCTGCTTGCACCTGCTCCTCTGCACCTGGAGAGCCACTCACTGAAAGGACAAAACCCAACTAAAGCAGTGCTACCATACTACCACCCCCAAAGAGAAGTGCCAGGAGCTGGGGGATGCACGACAGATGCCAACTGTGCAAGATTATGGCTGAGATGCCACAGGCAACTCCATATACAGATGATGGTTTGCTGTTTATCAACAGAATGCTATTCAGGTTAAAAAGTATTTTAGAAGCAGCACACTGCAATTTCTGACTACATTCTACCTATTTAAAACAGCTTCTGCCAGTCACAGAAAAATGAAAAGAAGGAAGGTATCTGCTGGCACTCTGGTACTTATTCTCTCTGAAGCAGTAAGAATATTATTTAGGAATATCATTATTGGCAAAATTTCAAAGCTGTTCAGTGCCAGATTTAAAAAAAAAAAATCCCGTGTATAATTAAATATCTCCCTTCCATGGCCACAGAGCCAGACACAGAGGGGGAGTGGTACAGCCAGATTCCATTCCCCCCACTGGCAGGCACAGTTCACCAAACATGCTTTTTTAAAAAAAAAAAAAAAAAAAAAAAAATCAGAATAAGCCTAAACTTTATTTCTTTCCTTTCTTATTGTTGCTAGCTGTCGTGGTTTAACCCCAGCCAGCAACACAGCACCACGCAGCCGCTCACTCGCTCCCCCCCCACCCAGTGG
>JAVKLA010000084.1:23747900-23822135 GCA_034782735.1 Sagittarius serpentarius
CCCCCCCCCCCCCCCCCCCCCCCCCCCCCCAGAACAGAAAGAAATCACAACTATAGGACAGCCAGATGGCCTAATTACTGCTGCATGAGCATTGATTTCAGACAAGGCTTCCAGCTCATGCATGCTACTGCAAAACAAACAGCACTTATAGGTGAAAAGCTAAAGCCCACTGCCCCCAATATGCCAGGTCATTCAAAATTAAATAGGCTCAGCTGTTTTCCCTTTGGTTCAGAGAAAGATCAGTTCACAAATTAAGTATTTCCTCACAGAGCAACAGCAAAGTGTAACTGCTTTTGTGATGGAAGAATAAGAAAAATGCTGACTAGGTAGGGGGAGGGAGGAAGAGACTCAGCAACCAGCCATAACATGGCCAGTGTAGAACTAGAGCTGCTGCTTGTCTCTGTCAAATTAAGAGAAGTCTCAAAAAATGATGGCAAAAAGGATCCTTGGACAGAATTATTATTCAAGGAAAGATCAACAGGAATCATAATACACACAAACAAAATTACTCTTTTCATATTTTGGATGTCACAACTTTGTCAGAAAAAGATCAAATTTAGAGATTAAGCACAAGGAAAAAGAGATTTGGAATACTCTTACCTTTCCCACTTTCAGGTCCTTAGCATCCTTAGCACACTAAGCAGCAAAATGTGATTTAATCACAACAACAGTTTACCTCACAGCAACTTAAAGAAATTTAAAAAAAAAGACAGCCTGCCCTTTGCCCCATTTTCTAACACCTTATGTGAAGCTATGACAACTTTGGATTGTCCATTTCCTTCTTCTTTCCCTCCCTGTGAGAATGGTTGCAGAAGCCCCAGCTGCACTGGCAGACAGGTCTCTGTTACAGTGTAAGTCCCCATCGACTTCACAGCAGATATATCAATGGAAAAATTAATGCAAACAAAGAAGTAGGATTTCACCTCTGATTTCATTTTGGCCTCCCATTTTGCACATTTACAGATTTCATTCTTAGTAATAAGACAGAAAAAAATTACTAAAGACTTTCTCCAAGTGAGGCTGATACACCACACTTCTTGGGTAATAAACTTAGCCAAGGTGGTTTTTTTCCAGCCTCACCTTTATTAATGCATATTCCAAGGGCTGAGCAGCTACACACAGGCTGCTGTCTGGGGAAAGCTTTGAATCTCTCCTTATCTCCAAACACAAGTGCCTTTTTTCCATGATCAGCCTATAGGACATTTTATTTCAAGGTGGCTTTTTTTTTAATGGCGGCATATTTAAATACCAGTACCTCCATCAAGGAATTCTACCATTTCCCTACAGACACATTAGGTTATCTATGAGGAGACAGAAGCAAGATGCAGTCTTGTGCAAAGGATACTCTGAGAACAAAGCTCCTCTTGAATTCCACTGATGCCCAGCTCTGAGACTTCAAAAAGAGCTGCAAGTGGTACATTTGCTGTCTGCTGGCCTTCTGCACAGGGCAAGTGTCATCCATGCTAACAGCCATATGCTTGTGAAGAAACAGACTACTGAGATGATACAGTCGGTTTCCTTTTAACTGTATCTAAGTCTGTGAAATTCCCACATTTAAAGACAGTAGATGTGGGCTTTTCATGCCGAAACAAATATTCAGTACAGACAGTCTTCCCAATTCTATCCCCAAGTCTCACAATGGTTGTTTTGGGGTTTGGGTTTTTCGTGTTTTGGTTTTTTTTGTTTGGTTGGTTTTTTTAACTTTATATTTAACTGAGTTTTTCCAGCAGTATGACAGCATGGAAATCAAAATTGATTATTTTTGTCTTATGCTTTTAAAGAAAGTCTAACTCTCAGGGCCAGAGAATTAGTGATCTCCAGACCCCAGTGTACCATAAAGTCTCAAAGACCAGAAAGCAAGTAAAACGGCTTCCATCTTTCTTTTAAATCTTATAATTTTTAAATCCAATTTACATATGCCGCTAGGCGATACAGAATGCTGTAGTGACGAGTCATAAAATAATGATTTTTTTTTTTAATAGAGAGTTTTCACCAGTCATGCACATTTACAGAGAGAAATGGACAATCCAAATGCAGTAATTTTCTATGAAAGTATTACATTACCTGGTCTCCACATGTGCATTGATTTACCTGTTTTAAATTGACCTGAGTCATTCTTCTGTCAGAGTGGTAAAAACCAAGACCAACTCCATAAAAGTTATGGCACCAAATAGTCCCTTGGTAAATCTCAAATTGATGCCTGTTACCTACCATGAGAACAGGGCCCTCGCCTAAGTGGGGCAGCTATGGGAACTGTGGCAATGGAAATAATTGCTAATACACAGCCTAGATGATAGGTGCCCATTGGAGCTTCTCTGCAGCAGGCAGCACAAGCAGCCTCCAGATTCTTTATCTGAAACCTAGAAGCATCTGGAAAAAGCCACATTTCAGCAGTGCAGTAGAAAGGCACCATCATTCCTGCTGCTTATCTGCAGGAATCTCCTGGGAGTGCTTCTTCCTGCATAAACTGTAATTACAGGGGCCTAATCAGTAAATTCCATGTTATATTTCATCTCATTAAATGTCTGTTACTTTCAATCCTTCCCTCTCATAATAGATCTGAGTGAATATGTAGAAATAAAGCAAGTGAAGAAATAAGCAAGGGCTCCCTTTTAAATGGAGTGGGCTTGTTTCCAAGGCCACACAGAGAAATAGAGGGACATAATACTGTAAATGAACTACAGCTTCAGTCACCTAATATATCTGCAGCAACTGTTTTGGCACCATGTCTTTGAGCCAACAAAGGTTTTATTAAACATCATTTGTATATACAACTTTTTTTTTAATGACCTACATAGAGGCTACTATGATATAGTGGCTGCATGTGGACTGGGGAAAAGTTTCAATTATAGAAGCTCTCTCTATATTTAAAAAAAAAATCTTTGTTAGTCTTCTGTCTGCCAGTCCAGTGAAGCAGCCAATTTGGAAAAGGACCTTGTATGAATACCGCAGCAGTCTGAGCACTGTTAGCATCTTCCATCATTTAGCAAGGCATAAAATCCCCAACTGCAAAACCAGCCCATAACAGTATATTATGCAATACCTGTTTGCATATATTCTGCATTACATTGAAACCCTGAGGAACAGTCATCTCCACCATGTTTATCTGCTGCAGTTTGGAAGGCAATTGCTTCCAGCTCTCATAAACAAAGTAGAAATGGAAGCTAGTATTTATTCTGTTCTCTGACAGGCATCTGCCTTTCAAATAGAGACCCCCTTTGTCACAGTTCAACCAAAACACACAGCAAAGGAAGGAGAGGGGGCTGGTGGGAATTTGGCTAAAGATTTTTTTTTTTTTAAGATTTTATTTTTATACGTTTACTTAATAGGGTATTTAAGTGTTGAAAACTAAATTCAATACTCAATTCAAATAGAAGTTAGTCTCAGAGATATCAGATATATAGGGACAGATTTTTGAGAATTTAATTTTCAGCAAGTTTTTGGAAAAATCTGGCCATACTGCCAGCAATATTGTTACTCTCCCATCTTTTTCATGGGGTTGTACATTAGAGTCTTGAACCCATCTGTGGAACAACCTCTACTGCCCAAATAGGTTTGAATCTACATATTTCAGGTGAATGCTCCAATGTCTCTTATGAGGCTGTCCTATGAACTTTTATATAGTCATTTCACACTGCTAGCACCAGAAAAATCCTTCCCTAATCAGACCTTAAGTGTCTGTGGCCCCTTTATTGCTGTCCCATGCCCTGTCTCAAGCCTAAAGGGAACAAAACGAAGGTACAAATCTCGTCCACAGTCCCACAGCCACCCAAGGAGACATCCTGCCAACCTGAACCGCACCTGGAAAACAGCATGACAAAGTGAGCTCATCCTTAGCAATTTGCATATAATAGTGCTTAGCTCATATTATGCCACTCACTACACATTCAAGTTCATGTGTACACACACCGACCTTTGTGCTTCTGATACTGTAGAAAAAAATGCCTTCAGATTTCATAATGCTGAAGACTAGAAGACTAATTCAGACAACATTCAAAATATTCAGTGCTGTGATATGCCAGATAAGTCAGTTACTCACTGTTCTTCACCCAATATACAACATTTTTGCTGATTTTTATTTCCCCCACAGCTTTCCTTTCTCATAGAGTTCCCAGCTCAAGCCCATACAGCCAGATGAGCTTTGGGAAGCACAGAGTCAAATATGTATTATGTAGACACTGCAAAAATATCTTCCATTTCACCACACTTTGCATCCAGTATTTATGTGCTGTAACCCTTCTATGCAGTACATGAAGTAAATCATCAGGGGATGTTATACAAAGGGCATCCAGTAGCGGAAAAACAATCCAGACCATCCCATCAGATCAGTAATTTTGAAGCTAATCAACATATAGAAGTGTTCCTGGAGGTTTAGGAGCATCTCAACAATAATCAGAATTTCCCTGGCCAAATTGTTCATAGGAAATATTTCTGGAGTGAGAAATTCAAACAGTTTCCAGAAATCCTTGGATACTACCTGATTATTTTTATACATATATCCAACACTTAGACTGGTATGAACTAGTAATTGCAACATACAGGGAGCATTCTTCTGCTTTTCTTAATTCTGCATTTACACATTCATTCTGGAATTAAACATGAAAAAGCAAGATTGATATGGGACTCAACCCATCTTTTAATCAGATTTGCAAATTTATAAAAGTGAATACTCCAAAGGACCACAGTGCAGCTTCATGTATGTAGATGGCATCTGCCCTTCTGAGCCCGTCTCCATTGCCATTCAAATCAAGCATTAGAAAACAAGTAATCAAAAACGATGTCCGAGCATCAAATTCTGCACGCTGATACCTCAACAGCTTTGAGGGAATTAGTCAGGATTAAACCCTGTGAATGCAAAAAAAGAAACTGGCCTGTGGACATTTTGATCACAGTAACTTTCATCAGAAGCACACAATTGCTATTTGGTTATTGATTATTGGATTCTTTTCACATTGATTACAGCTAGATTCAAAATGGTAGGCATGTAAAAAATAAAATGGAGCCAGACTAGTGAGAAATGTCACAAACAGCAACACAAAAGCACTGAATAAAACAAAGTTGTGCTGTGCAGTTCTTGACATAGCTCTCCTGATGATGAGACTCACAATCATATACTCCATTATATACATATACTATTTATTTTGCCAATAGAGCGGCCACAATAACACACACAATTGGTTTTGACACCAGCAATAGGTTTCTTGGCTTTCTCCCATGATTTACAGCCAAAGGAAGAGTCTCCCTCACTTTCAGACATGAAAAAATAAAAATCAATTTGCTCAAGCTTGTTTGACTTGTCCTTAGCCACAAGCTGTCCTTTCTCACGTTACATCATTCCAGCTACTGCCACACAGAACTTCAGATGCTTTCACTCAGCTATTCTTTCATTTTTTTTGCACTATCATTTAAAATATTAACATATTTTCCCTACTAAACAGGAAAGTGAAAAGACTCCAGCCACCATTTATCAAGAGACTAAATAACACCTAGGCAAATTAAGTTGCTTTTGTGTTCCATTTAATTTCTTTGCTTCCAGTGCTGCCATTTCCCAATAGGATGTACTTGAACAGGAAGATAAAACCCAGCACGTGTTTCTGAATGCATTTGAACATAATTAATTGATGAGAATTATAATTAATATGGAAATCAATCATAGGTGGGCATCCCAAAAATGTATGAAGTAATATTGCACACGGATTGACTTCATACCCAGAAACATTTGTTCCATTTAAAGAAATATTAGTCACACATTAGACTCATGAGGGCCCCAAATGTACCCGACAGTCCAGAGTGTAATGGCTTCCACAAGTAGCATGTGTAGGTGGGACCTGTTTTACCACAGCAGCTTTATTATAAGTTGCTGACTCTTCTGTGTCAAATCAGGAATGAAGTCTCCTGCCAACGAGACACACACACACAAAAAAAAGCTAGTCCCTATTCAGTTTCTGCTCAGTATTGTGACTAGGATACAATTAGAGTATGCCTGCACTGTGGCTGCAGGCTGGCACAGGAATGCCAGAGTTAGTGGTAAATAAAGCAGCAGAGTACCAGAAAGTCTTCAGCTGAAGCAGCTCTGCAGTCAGCATCATGGCTTCAATGCCAGTGGCCTGACTGCTGCTAGTACTTACAGCACAACCTGATGCAGCCACATCTTAAATATCCATGTGATATTTTACACACACATGCACGCACACAGACACTCAAAAAGAGTACAAATAGCAGTGGAAGAGGCTGACATAGCACAAGAATTAAGGGCTCTTAAATGAAGCTAAGAAATGGTAGGTTCTAAACAAAGACAAAGAGATTATTGATACGTCACACAATTTCTAGTTGAACTATGGTACAGGTAAATTCCTGACAAAGGATGTTGCAGATACCAAAGTTCATGTAAGTTTAAGGGGAGACTGCAGAAGTTAATGAAAGAGAAGCCTCAAAAGGTTACTCAACAATAGACGCCATCTCTGCTTTGAAAGTCTCTGAGCTGCAAACTATTGAAAAAGCTATCAAGAGTGTGAGTGTTTGGAGTAAGTATTCCTACATATTTGCCCTATTTGTAAATTCTTTAGGCATTCACTTCTGGTCATTGCTGCAGACAATAACTAGGCAAGGTGAACCTTTAGTCTGAGACTATATAGCTACTTTTAATGTTTATGTCCTTACAACGGTATCATTGTAGGGCAGCCTATCATAGCACTAGTTTAATCCAGCATGATCAAGCAGAGCTATAGAAGTACGTCAGTATGGGCTTTAGCACAGAGTTTATAACAAGAGTAAATTAGTGAGTGGCCAGGAAGCCAGGAAAATTAGCCAGTGCTAAACTCAGTCCTGCTGTGACTAGACAGTTTCTGGCACCTCGGCAAAAAAAGTGGTGGATTTCAGCCATAAATATGCTGAGTTTATGAAACACGCTCAATAGGAATCATTTTAGGTGTCCAGCTTTGATACAACGGAAGCACAGCCCCAACCTAATATTCTTCATGAAGCATATGTGAGAAACTGTAAATAGCACAAAGAAAACAAAAGTAAAAGCTAAGACATGAGAGGTAGGACTTTTTTTGTGCTTGTGTTTTTAAAATCAGATCTTATCTTCAAAGTACGAATTAAGACACTCTCCATGCATAATTTCTGGCAAGGGTGCTTATAACATCTTGTTGACATTTCACAGCTATACCTCAGCAAATACTTCAGGCTGTTGGTGATTATTTATTGTTAGACATCCATCAACTACAGAATAATTAATTTCGGTAAAATATTATTCTGGTAAGGAGACCTGAACAGGGCCTACACTACAAAACACTGCAGGTAATCCAAAATAGCAAGCAGAAGCGACTCCTATGATTTCCCTCTAACCAATTACGGCAAACTATTCTACTCTCTGATCTTTTAAATCATAATGGGCATGGACATACATAAAACTGAATATTCCCCCACATCTGTGAAGATATTTATTAGTATTCAAGTGAGTCAAAAGTTTAACATTCTGCATCATTGAATTGAGCTTGATCCTGCACTCTGACATAAAAGCTTTTGTAAAAGTCCATGGGAAATCTATGCCAGTTATCAACATTGCCAACCATGACTATGGAAAAAAATAAACACACCAAAAAAAAAAAAAAAATCACATCCTGGCACCACTCCCCTCAAAATCATAAGCTTGACTTTTCTTCTCAACCACACTGCTGCTTGGCCTTCTCCATAATCAAGACTTCAGGCTGCCTTCTCTAGAAACGTCATTTCTATGTGTATTTGATACCTCAAGCTGTTTCTTATGTTGTTTATTTTCAAAGCAGAAGTAAACAAGAAGGCAACAGTAACTGTTATTATCTGAAGAGGAAGGTGTACTCTCACATAGTCAAATAAAAAAATGCAACTCTAAATTAATGTCTCTATTGTTTACACATAATTCTTGCTGGAGGCCCACTCCAGCTTTGTGCTATGCAATGGGAATTCTGTCATTGGCTTCAGTGGAAGTAGACACAGATCTCTTTGGCAGAATCCATTGACCACTGAAGTCATCAGGAATCTTTCAGCTGGCTTGGGCTTTGTGTTACATTTTGGTGTCAACTCCTGACAATCTGCTCTAGGTCAAAGTCAAAATAGCTTTGCCTGAACAAGACTGCAGGCCAACATATTCAATTTCTATAACATAACACAGAATTATCTACTCCAGTTAGACCCATTAATTACTGTAATCACTGATGCTAGAATTTAGTAATTTAGGATAATTATTATTGTAAAGCTAGCATAACCACCATTCTAGCTCTATAAAAACCGTGCAAATCTCAGACTGACATGGCAGCATCTCCTAACACCAGCTATGGCCAGCTCCAGCCACAAAGTAGACAGTGGCTTCCTGGGGGTGGCAAAGTCACAACACTAACAGAAAATGTCCCTCTAGCACCACCTTTCCTGGTTGCTCTGGGGTGTCAAGATTGAGCAAGTTCCCCAGATGTGTGATAAGCAGCAAAGATGCTGCCAAAGGTATTGCCCTGTGCCTGCTTCCACCTTCACCCTCCTGTGGCTGCCCTGGGAGATTCTGCAGCAGTGACCTGGGCTGAGGGATGCCAAAGGCACCCACCCCTACATTCCCACTTCTTCACCTGCCCCCGAGCCAGCAGCTCTTCCCTGGTTTCACTGGGCCAGGTAAGACTGACATATTTGACCCTCATGCAAAATTCTGTTCTCAGGGCAATACACCCTAAGTAACCTTGAGCAGCTTGCAGGCAGCCCTTATTTAGATACATGTTAACTTTTGGGTGCAAAATGTTAAAAGGCACCTTACCCAAAACTTGAGCATTTAGAGCTAAAATGGCAACATTTGGATCTTGGTGACAGGTAGTAATTTGTGGGGCACAGAACACTGCAAACCATGCTCCTAGTCAGCAGCCTACAAAAACAAAACCTAGACCAAAAACTGAGGGCCTGGTAGAGGCTTTCACAAACATAACCTTAAGATTAACAAATACATTTGCAATCATTGGCTGTCATCATAACACTTGTTTCTAGCATGGCTCCTCAGAGGTTTCCAAAAATGTATTTCAGAATCACCTCCTGAACTCTAAGGAAGAAAAGGCTCTCTTATCTGCTCTTCCAAAGGCAATCAACAAAAGCACTGCACAAACTGCTTTGCTACCTCACAGCTAAAACTCTTCCTCCTTGCCTTCTTGAGCTCTCCACACAAAGCAAATGGCGACTATCATGCATAGTCTTGGAAGACAAAAGTAGCTTTAGTAGAAAAAGCACTGCCATTCCTTTTAGCCTTTACTATTATTCCAGTATCTTTCATCAATTAACAAATTATATCTATTAAGAGACCCATGAACAGCTACAGAAAACCGCACTTAACAGCTTAGACTCAGTTCTTTGCCGTTCCTTACCAAGAAGAGAGACAACTGTCAGTAGGTAGCAGGGAATTCTCTTAAAGACAGGAGAGTTTTTCTGTGTTTGAAATTACCAGTGTTTATGTGATGGATCCTACTCTGTTTTCCTACAATAAGAAATATTTTCTTTTTCTTGCACTAAATCATGCACACACTATGCAACCTGGCCGCCTTTTCAGGGAGCTGACTGCATTTGCATAAACAATAACAGTCTCACATTTATCAAGTCATTAATTCTTCATGAAAGCATACAGCTGTATAAAAAGGCTTTTTTATCCTTAGAAAAATTCAAGTATAAGTGTTACTAAAAAAGGAAGCAGTTACATGATTGTATATCTTGGAGATTAAAGATCATCAGGGCTAGCAAATAAAGCAATCAAAACATAGAAAATTTATGGAAAGAGATTTTCACTCATTTGTTACTTGTTCCTTACTGCACAAATGTTGTATTTACATACAGATGTAATTCCAGATCAGAAATAAAATTTTATCTGTTGTATTTTAAAATAAGCCAAATATAAAAGTTTTATTTAAATAAAAGAATTAGTGGCATTATAAAATAGTAAAGCAGTAGGAAATTCTCAACCATATGCTTGCCTACGGCTTTCATAACTGAGACAGTCTGGGTAGAAAACCTACCTCTACATTTTTCCCTCCACATCTTCTCGGTCTTCCCTTCATTATTATATCCTTCATATTCCAAAAAGGGTACCATGCTAAAAGTGTGTAGAAGAGTCTTTAAATATAATTAATACAAAGCCTTATAACTGCATATAGATGAAAGTGACAACTTTTTCACAAATTTCACTCTAAAAATCTTTAGATTTCTCATTTAGCAATTTTACACCCTGAAATTTTACTTTTCTGTGAAATTTTGTGAGGGAAGTTGTTAGTAAGGGTTGAAAAGGACGGAAATCCCACTTTACTGTTGAAGTTTCATTCTTCCTTGAGTGCCTGGGAAGCACTCACATATACATGTTTCAAACACTAACCTATATAATATACATTATAGTGAGAAAGCTGTAGTGTCTGTAATGCCTCCTGACAACAATCAAGAACCTCAGCATACTGGTCTGGCATTTCCAAGGGAAGTGGAGGCAGTTTGAGATAGAATTTGGATCCTGCCAGGAGGAGACTGAGGTTATCACTCAACAATCCATGCATACCTCCAACAGGAACAGAGGTAGGTGGAGTTAAAGAAACACAGGGAAAAGGCAGAGACAGCAAATCCTATCCTACCAGCACCCCAGAAGGATTCAATGAAATGTACACAGAGACATGTAAAGTGGCCCCTCTTTCCCACAGTTAAATAGAAAGGCTTCAGGCATGTGTTAGAGGCTTGTATCAACTCCCTGTGCTGGTCCTAGTTTTTCCCCTTTATCATCATGTAATGTACGTAGTCCAGACTCTGGTCCCCTTGCTGACACTGAATAGCATCCCTGGGTGTGTCAACACAAACAATCCATAATGGAATGGATCTAGAAGTAAATATACAGCCCCACTGGTTACTACACTGCACTCCAAGCATTTAACTGACTACATAAATATTCTATTCTGGGATAAGTGCTGCAAACTTTTGTTCTGATTTAGCCAGCTTACTCTACAAAGCCTTCTTTTGAGTTCAGTAGGGCTGTGCAGGGAGTGACACTGCAAAGTCAGGACAGTAGCACCCAATTCCATGCAATTAATACCTTGCAGTCAAAGAAATATATATCTCAAAATTCCTTAGTCTCCAGACAGTATGGAAAGCTGTAATGTTGGTGGAAAACAGTCTTTCTTCCCTTATTTTATAAAAGGCACTAAAGCCTCCTCTACCAGCAATGAGCCATTGCCATAAATCTAAATGAAGAAAGCCTGTTCACTGAGTAAAGACAAAACAAGTTATGTGTATCACAGCAGAGGAAGGCTCTAAAGATCAAAGGGTAAATACCATTTCCTGCAGTGTGTTTTTCCAGGATACAGCTTACTCAGCTTCCGAGTTGCTCTACAGTAGAGAAAGAAAAGCTATGAACGGGTGGGAGCAGTGCATGTTTAGGCTCTGGTAGATAAACACCCAGACAAAAAAAAAAAATCCATGCTTGTGTAGTGGAATCAATGTCTGTAGCCATATGAAATGGCCCTTTTTTTCTGTTGTGTCTTTTTTTCCTAGTATTTCATTTGATATGTTCTTCTCCCATATTAGCTCTTTTAGGCTCAAGGTCAAACAAATGAGAAGTGTGGCTATGAACTGAAATTCCTAACTGCATGCCTTGTTTTGCTACAAAGAGCAACACTTACTTGATGGCTCCTGATGGCCTCTGGATAAAGGCCACTTCACTACTCTATTCATAGCACAGCATGTAGCGCTCTCCTTAAATTTAAGAAACATATTGTATGACATTATATGATGATGACATACAGAGAGAAAATACACATCACAAAAACAGCTACAAACACAAAAGTAATAGCAATTTTGTAAAAGCTTTTTGAAAGGCTTCAATTTCCAGCTCTCAAAGCTATCAAAGTAAAGCTTTTCTCCTCACTGCATTATATGCTTTACCTGTATTGATTATTCCTTTGTATTGCAGTGCCCCTAGGTTTTCCCAAGCGGTTCTTCCAGCGTATTAGGGACTGCAAGCACTATGGATTCTAGCCAAAATGCTGTGAAAGGGAGAGCATCAGAAGTGATCTGGAGTCCTTCTCAGGCACACTGAACCTCTCAACAATGCCTCCCACACAGTCATTCTCAGGGACAAAGATGTTCTCTATTGCAAAGAAAAAAGATGGGGTAGGAGTAGACATGCTGCCACTGTGGGAGGGTTAAATACCACACTTAACAGTGCCAGCTTTCACGACAAACACAGAGCCAGGTGCTACAACAGTTTGAGACCAGGCAGCAAGATCATCCATATATACTGTCCACATCACCAGTCTCATGGGAGAGCCCCTGAGCAAGCACTTGCAGAGTCAGGATGGTATAGGCAGCGCTGATTGGCCAGGAGCTAGGAGGCAAAATTAATTTCTGAAGCCGTTCACTCTGCTAGGGCTACACAAGCTGCTCTGTTTGCCAGATGAGCCCAGTTCTGCAGTCAAGAAGATAGTATCTCAGCTCAGAAAGGAGGTAGAACACATTAATCATGGAAACACTAGTGTTATTAGCCCACTCGGGTAGGTGAGGTCTATGGGTCTAAAAAAAAATACAAAGCCCTGCAAAAGCCAGCCATAGTCTCTCTCAGAAGAAACAAATATGATTAAGGCAGTCTTTCATTCTCCTTTTTTTTTCCTAGAAGGGAGGAACTGACTGTACATCTGCCCTAGCCTCCTAACACCAAACAGTCAGCAAGGACCACACCTACTGCTGGGCTGAAGCTCACACACTAGTGCTAGTCACAACTCAGAAGTCATCGTGTAGCCATGGTTCCCACCTGGCAGACTGAGATATTCCTATAAGCATGGGGAAAATAGCTATTGCCATGCAGTAACTGTGGGAGAAGTCTTACTTTCTCAAATGGCGACTACCACAGCCAGTCCAGAGCAAAGAGGGCTCCTTTGTTTGTTTTTACCCCAAAGCAACGGCCTGAGGTTTTTCTTAATTTGTTTTTCCCTGACAGCTAGGGACTGCACTCCTCTTGTTCTGGAAGCCAAGGGCTGGTTTGTTTTACATGACCCTGACAACCAAAGCTCTATGGCAGGTTCTCCTGACTCAAGAGACAGACCAGTTGTTTACTTCAGTGAAGAGAGACAGCTTCAGGTGTGCCAGAGTGAGATACCCCTGGGTTTAGAGCAATATTTGAGGACAGTGTTTATCCTCATTTGTCTTTGTCAGAGTAGCTAGCAGTGGTACAGATCCCTTCTTGTCTGTTCACCTTATCAACTGTCCAAACAGAACCGCTTGTGAGTGGCCTACCTAGATGTTACCCAGAGAGTCCTTGCAGACCGCCAGTGCAGCTACACAGCTGCACCTCTGCTGTCCCTTTCCTGTGATCACAGTCAACATCCACAAAGAACAGACAATTCTCTCCACCGCTCCTACTTTTAGCAGTCCACAAGCTGATGAGCCATTTCTTTCTGTCAATGTAACATACGCCTTTGCCTCTAGAAGCACAAATGCACCCCTCTGATCATATTGATAATGTCTGTGGAAATGGACTGACCTCACAATTATCAGCCTACCTCTATATTCACACCACCAATACCTTGTATCAGAACATGCCTCCTCCTCTCCCCTATGCAATAAATGCTAACAACCATTTTGCTGCTAATCCAGAGGCATTGCTTCATACTCCCAAAAGCTCCTTCAAAACAATTCATACTTTATTCTCACTTCGGAGGAGCAGGATAGTTTCTACTAATATTGTCTGTTCTATTGCCAAAATGGAAACCACCTTTTACTATACATTTACTACCACATTAAACTATACCAGTATATTTAAATATGCTCTACCATGCAGATATCTCTATTCTTTTAGTTTTACATGGCAGCTTTCAGTCCAGTGGTTTTCATGCAAAGATTTTATTTTAAAGGCTAAAAAAAAAAATCACAAATACTGAGGAAAAAAAAAAGACAGTGAGATTGCAGCTATATTGAAAGGGCATCAAGTGAATGCAAATTAGTAAAAGGCACTGACATTGTACATTGACATTAAGGTCTCTTTTTAAAATATCACAAGTACAATCAGTTTTGGCACTGTTTCCCTGTCTGAATCCAAGGTTTCTCCCTGGTTTTATTTTAGTATCTTTTCTGAGCATTAAACAATTCAGCCAACCACTTAACTCTAAGCATGTGACTAGTCCCACTGAAATGAAAATTAAGTGCTTTCTGAATGTGAATTATCCTTAGTTCTCAAAAAGCCATTCAAATTGTATTTAAATGTAGAGAACTGTTATACCTGCAAAAATCTAAAAGTAAACAATTTACTATCGAAGTTTATAGCAAGCACTTCAACTAGGCAATAATGTTGACACTCATTGGCTTAGTTCTTTATTTTATGGAGAAAACGTACAGAAAAACTCCATTTACCAATCCTTTGGGAGTTTTTCATTACTGGTCTTATATAACAGCAATTGAAGATAGAAACAAAATATTATTTAACAAGGTTTTATATGACAACATAAAGAGTGACTGCTAGCTGAGTGTTGATTCAGACATATTTCTGCCAAGGTCACTTCCCTGCCAAAATATACTTCCAATAACCATACATAAATTTTATTTTTAATAAATAACCACTAAATGGTTGTATAAACAGAGTAAACTGTGGGTAACTGTAGTTTATAATGAATATCTGTTGTAGCAACACTAACAAATACCTCGCACAGACTGACTGCAAGTCAGTGCCACCAGCACTAGCTTGTTGGTTGGTGGCAAACCAAATGATGTTGGAACACATCAGTGGTTTCCCCTGGTGAGAAATCTACGTCCTTGCCGCATCAGCTTTCACGCGCCTGAAGTATCCCTCATGTTTGTACTTTTCAGACATTTGGCTTTGGAAAGCTTACAGTTTATAAAGGAATAGGCACTGACCCGGAAAGTCACTGTGGCAGGACTGTTCCCTATACCCTGCCCAAAACATAAACATGCTAATATGGAGGCCGTGTGGTCTGAAGTTTGAAACAGGAGTCTGGAATTAAAAAAAGTCAGCTACCAACTCCCTGTGTGACCTTGGGCAAGTCTTTTAACACCCTTATCCTTCAGTTCCTTAACTGTGTAACTAAGAGAGTGATGGAGAGGGCTTTGTGAAGGTTATTGATTGACCACTGTTTGCAAAGCCTGCTGAGATGCCACTGGGAAAAGCATTAAACTGTATGTGTTTAAAGGATCAATGTATGTTATTACATTATTATTGAAATAATGGTAAATACATTGTACAAAAAAGTTGAGGAAAAGGAAGAGAAAAATAGTTGCAGACCAACCCGCAAAAGAGGAGTTATATTTGCTATATTATGTCTGACCTTGTAGCAGCAGTTAAAGAAAGCACAAGCAGAAACTTTTGTAAGAAGGGGTCTGAAGTCAAGGGCACTCAGCACAGCACAGAATCAGGCATTCTCACTTTTCTCAAGGACTTATTTGGGAGCCACCCATTTAAGTTTTCACAGTGACCATTCATGCTATTTTCTTCAGGTAAGTCATCCAATTCCTTCAAAAAGCTGCCTTGTAATTTTATTGTTACAAAATCAGTTTTATTTTTACACTTTCCTCAGCCACATGTATGTTTAGGTAAATTCCAATTTCTCACCTATGCAAATGCAATGCAAGGGGCATTTCACACTTTTCTTAAGTACTGACACATTTACAACTGCAATTTCTCCAAGATGTCATTCAGCCAAGATTGATTATTTGCTGCGTAGTGAGCAGAGGAAAGAGAAAGAAAGGGGCTGTCAAGCATTCTTGCTTTTCTCTTTAGAAAGGAGGAAAAATAGGCTTATCTTTGGAAAGACAGACCCTGTTATTAAAGGATGAAACGAGCACTGAACAAATAGTATGTGGAATGCCAGATACGCTGATACCAATGGAAGAAATAGTGAAGATAGCAGAAAAAAAATCATGTTTTCAAAGACTTCAAATGCATTTGTACTAGATGGGCCTTTTCCTGGTGAGAATCCATTAATTTCCTGGGACTTGCAGATGCATGTGGTCCATTTGCATGATGCATTTAGCCCATTGCACCTCCCCCCAGAAAATTATCAGGTCATGCTTTTCTTAATTTATTCCATTTCTCAAGCTTCTTACATCTTAAAATAGTACCGTCATTCCTACCTCGCTGTGGCCAGTGAACTTCTCCACTGCAAATTATCACTATATTCTATCAGTATTTTGTTATTGGTGTACTCCGAAATTATCACATAATCAAGATTTACAACAAGCTATATAGAATACAAATGTACCTTTTCTCAAATATTTCTCAAAAAACAAGTAACAAAGAAAGCCACCTTGATTACCTGTGAGCCAAAATTTTGCAGTAACTGCTTTGATAGAATAACAGGATTCTTTTCATTTTTACTGTTATAATCCTTGTAAAATAATAGCCAAGGACCAGGTTCTGGTACCTTTATTGGCAGAAAATAGTATTGAAATCTGAGAATCTTCCAATTGACTTTGACAACTTTCAGAGCAAGGCTATTAAATTAACTAAGTCACATCTGTGATTTCTAAACAAAGACCCCAACATATGGTTTGACACCTTTGCCACTACTGTTCGAAAAACGTTATGTATTTACTTATACAAGCTTAGACATTTAAATAGATTTATAGCCTATTCTAACAATAATAATGAAAAGTTGTGTCTCCAATTAGTAAAAAGCCTATAGCATACGTTTCTATAGACCCAGATATTAGCCAAGATGTAGGCATTTGCAGCATTATTGTCCCACTAAACCTATAACATCACTTTTAAATGGAGCTGACAGTTCTCCCCATCTGTGGTAAGAACTCAGCCTGCTTAACGGTAAGAGCTGTGGTAAAAACTCACCTCCTCCACCTGTCTCATACAGAAACAGCCAAAATGTGCTCCATTTACAGTTTTGTTAAATGAAGTAATGTCCACTGGGGACTGAACAGAAACTATTACACCTCTTTTGCACAGGACCATACAGTTGATACATGGCCTAACATGTTTTAAACTAGAGCTATGTAAACAAAGCAGAGCAGCCAACTCCCAATATTTGACCCTGATTTTATATAATGTATCCAAAAGTAGATTCACTGAAATTTTACAAGTACGTTGCTTTTATTTTACCCTTTTTCATGGGTCACTGTAGCAGCACATGCAATGGCTATTATGCTTAGCTAAGTTTAGAATATTGTGTCTGCTTCTGAAGCACATTGGCTCTTTCCAACTCTAAATAAACCACTGAAAGGCTTCAGGAAGCTTTTTAGTATTAGAGCCCACACAGGTAACTTGCAACAACTGGGTTTTGCATTGTGCATTTGATGCAGATTGTGAGCTTTGGGCAAGGCCAGGGAGTTGGAGATTTATTTATTTTTTACATATGTATATTATTTTTAAGATGTGGGGATCCTTTGTACATGCAATATTTGAAAAACTGTCTAACAATCACCAGAAAAATGACAGGTAAGATGGAGGAAAAAAGCTGGAGACCAAACCACAGTGCTATTTGACAAACGCACATTCACAGCAAGGTCTGTGCAATTGCTAAGAACACTCAGCTGCCCAGGCAGCATCCCTCCTCCTCGGGGCCAAAGCCACATCACACTTTCCAGCTCTTACCCGCAGTCTAATCTGTATGAACTCCAGTGGGAACATTTAACTATCTAGCTATAGCCTCTGAATCCTTCAAACTCAGGCTTGGGGGTTAAATGGAATGTGTGTTCCCCTAGCCCCCTGCAAAGAGGGAAAGCCCAGCCCTTCAGTAAAATGCTCTAATCTTCCTTTTAGTGTAACAGGACAGAGGAGGTATCACTACCTTGTAACGCAATGGAAAAGTTCCTGCCTGGTTTTGAAAGCATCTCTTTTCTATTCCAGCTTTCACAGACATGGTCCTCCGTCCCCACAGGTTGCAGCACACCTGCCCATCACTTACAGCTGCTTTCAAATTCCTGAATTAGAACACAGGTGGAGCTCAACGCACTATACCATGATTACTTCAAACATTATAATCTGTGTGGGTTTTAAACACAGCCACCCGTCCCAGAGATGACTGTTAAAAGTACTAATGACTGGGATAAGGCTCTTTAAGAAACAAGGAAGCACATTCATGTCTTCTCTTTAGTGCTATTTTTCACTCTACATATTGTTCAGTTAAAACAACAGTTTCAAGCTCTCAATGAGTAAGAAGCATCAGACAAAGGGAAAGGAGCCCATGTGAGACCTTAACCCCAAGCTGCTGCAAGTTGATTTCACACCAAACTAGACAAAACACAGCAAGTCTTAAGGCCCTTTGAAAGAACAGTTTATCGCAGGTTGCGATTTGGCCCAGTTGGCTGACATTTTAACTCTCCATCCAAGCCTGAAACTTGGCAAGCAACACAAGTTTCTTTTTCTCCTCAGTGAAGTATACAATTTTCTTTATAAGTATTCAAACAATTGGGCCTGAGGTTCACTTTTGCTGTATAGACATGAATTGATCTGACAAGATAAAATACAAGAAAAAAAAACAAACAAAATGTTCTATATTTAAAGTACGATATGAAGTCAGTGCTGAATCGCCATTAATGTTCTCCTCACAAGAAAGTTATTTCCCGGAGGCAAGATCAGCAGCCACAGCCTCAGACTCACCTGCACACAGACAAAGGCGCGAAGCAGCCAGGGCTCCTCAGGGCTGGGCCAGGGCAGCCCCAGCACTAGCATGGGGACAGGCCAGGCAGGGCTGCAGTAGAGCTAGGAACCAGTACTGCTACAGCATTGCTCAGGAAGAGAGGTTGGTCCCTGGGCTGGGCTTAAATAGGGCTCCTGGGCCCAGGGGCAGGTGTGGGGAGGCCCCAGGTGAAGCTTGTCAGGGCAATTAAGGCCCTCAGGCCCTACCTGTAGCAACCTGTTACGGAGGCTTCCAGAAAGCAGGTGTGAAACACTGGGCTGAATGTCACCTTCAGCTTCCAAATCTGGCAACTATCTCCTCAGAGTTTCTAATGACTCCCAATTTTGAAATACTTTTCCTCTTCTCTCAAATGGTCTTGCAATTATGCCTGATTTTGTAGGCATTGTTTAAGCCTGGAAAATAACACATGAATTTGATGTTGAACACAGAATCAGTTACAGGAAGCAGGGAGATGGAAAATACCTCTTTGGTTATGCAGTGCGTTCCACACCAACAGAGAGTTGTTTCCAAAACTTTTCTGCCCTTTGAGACCATTCAATGACCAGCTCCCTCAGGTGGTAATTCTACACCATATGAAGTAACGTTTCCTGATAGCCTAAATTTTCTTTTGCTTAGTTTCATGCCTATTTTCCTAATAAGACACCCTTCAGCCACCCTAAAAATCCTCTTTCTTCTTAACGTTTGGACCCTTGCAGTATGCTAAACAGTTCACATATCCTCTTTAGTCATTGTTTCCTCATTCAGATATTTCTTTTGGAAAATAAACTTGGCAGAGACCAGAAGACAGCTCTATTACCATCAAACCTCCTGTGAATGCAACTGGAAAATGTAAAGCTCCTCGGTTAAGTACTTCAATGTGCAAATAACACACTTTGGAGTTAACAGCAGTCCCCAGAGTGGTGATTCTCAGAAGCTCTGTACATGGAAATCTCACTCTGGGACAGAGAAGGAGCTTGAACCGGCTTAGGAACTGAGGAGGAAGATAGTGTGTTCTCATCACTAAAGCACAAGAGTTGGATTATTTGAAGCTACTCCTGGCTCTGCCATTAAACTACTGTGTGGTCTCTTGTGCCTTTGTTTCCTTATCTATCAAACGGGTTTATGGGAATGTGGCTTCTTTTTTTTCCCTCTTAGTCTTTCTTTTAAGTCTCAGATTTCAACCCTGGGGCAAGCAAAAAATTAAGGGGAGAAGAGTACCGCAGAAAAAAGTTCCCTGCAAAATGCCTTGAGCCCTAAAAGCATCAGCTTATGTACCACGTATACAGTTCAAAATACTGAAGGAATTAAAAATTTCCTCCTGCTCACTTGATGAGGAGGAAGCAAAACACTTCCCAGACTCAAGGAAGAATTTGTGACAAAGGTCTTTCAAAGGTCTGTAGGGTGGTGCTGGCATTCCAGGTTTGACTGGGAAGTGAACAGGAGAATGGAAATCTGTCAAATGATGTGATGGAGTGCTTCCTTGCTCTCCATACAGCACATGAGCATTGATGCAAGTGGTAGCTGGGTTGTGACTACAGTATCTTGTTTGGAAGCATTCTCCGTGCAAATCTCAGCACCACTATGCTATGTTGGTATGATACTAACAGACTAGTTTAGAGAAGAAGCACCACTTAGTTTCCCTAAACAGCTCCAGCAACCACAACACTCACCAGAACCTAAACCCCAAGCTAAATTTTGTACTGAGTTTGCAGCACCCATCCCTGCTCATTCATCACTTCCTACAGACAGTATGTCTACTAACCACCTCGGCATCAGCACCCAAAAACAGCTGCAGTGTTTTTGTCATGACCCAAATTACACAGTGGGATTTGGATGAATTGCAAGAAATTGCAGCTGGATTTTCAGACCTGCATGGGAAGAAAACCAGAACAACTTTCTGCAAGCCAAAGGGAGATTTCTCCACTCTCTGTTTTCCAGGGCTAAAAAGCTAGAATAGAAACTAGTTTTTACAGAGATGAACCTTATTAGGTAGAAGCACAGGGACATACCATCCACTACCTCCAGTCTTTTTCTTGAGTTCCTGCTCTTGGCCATTCACAGCTGAACAGAGGTACCAAAATGTTTTTCAGGAACCAAGTAGTCTATGCCAGAACCGACTAATTGTGAATGGGTTTACCACGCAAAGGACATGGCCTTGTGCTTGAGAAAGTACTTCAGAAAAGAGAATTCTTCCTCCTTTACATCAGCCTCCCAAATTGTTTTGGTTCAGCTTCAGCCGATCTTTTCTAAGCCTATGATTGTTTGATTAGAGCACTATAAGGAAAACCTGGCAAAATCATACCTCACCTCTTTACTGACAGTCCTTGTACCTCTTCGTGAGTTAAAACAGCACAGTACATGTAATCTGAGTTCATCTACAGGTTATTTCCTATCATTACTGAAAGTGAATCATCTAATACCATATGATGAGAGTCAGAGCCAAGTCCTCAATACAGTCGCCTTAAACACATGACAATGACTCCTTTTCCTGTATTATTTTCCTGTCTTTTTACTGCACCCTGTAAGACTAGGCTTAACTTTGTAGAAATACAATTATAAGGATGAACTGGACAACATCTCTTGCTCTCATACTAGTCTTTCTTTGTTTATTTCATAAACCATCCTGTGAAAACTTAACAGAAATTGCCATCTCTACCAAAAGGACTTTCAAAATTAATTCAACATTGTTGTTGACTAGCCTGAAACTCAGTAACAGCCCACTATGATGATCAATTGTAACACCTCTGCCCACACTATGTCTATCAAAAATATCATCCCACAACTTTATGCTTATGCTCACTTATTTATACAAAGGGGAGAAAAACCATGAAGAATACCCCTCACCTTTTGCTAGATTTTCAAAGGGAGACTGAGTTCTTTCTTCAAAGGAACACATAGGAAGAAACTCATTTGTCTCTGCTCTGAAATGAAAGCACGCATGATTACCCCTCTAATCAGTCATGTCCTTTGTATTTATCTAGTTTGGTATGGTTTCTGTTTTCATGGTATTCTTGTTATTGTAAAGAATCCAGTCCTCTATGTATAGTCAAATCTAGTTTATCAATGCACAAAAAAAATACTTGTATCAATCAACAGCTTGTCTAAAGACAGCAGCAATGTTATTACTGTTTAGTGACCAGTAACATTAAGTGAATGAGGTGCATATTTCTCCAAATTCTTCTATGAAACTAGTTAGATTTACAAATATGAAAGTACGATAGCAAGATCTTTTGAACTGGTAAATTAGAGTAACCTTGCTGGACATATACCAGTTCATATCGTGGGGGTCTTGGCCCACAGAACAGACCATCAGTGTTCTAAATACACCTTCCTGTCCTACTATATATATAAAAGATGCTGTATTATCTTAATATGTGTCAATATTGAAGGACTTTGTTATACAAATTCTATATTAATATATTTCTACTGCCATTAGTAGAACTACAACAGCAGAAAACAAGTATAACAAAGACAAATCAAGACAACGAAGATTAGCCTCTCCATCTACAAAAGTTAACTCACTCATCTGTAAAAAACATTATGTACCAAAAGTAATAATTTTAACAAAGAAGGGAAGAATAAACCTCTACATTAGAACTGAAAACAAACAGTAGTGAAAGCAGTGAATTAGGCTGATAAGGTCCAGCAAAAACATGAATCACCCAACCCAGCAGACAATATTTGAAAAATACTGAGTGGGAACATGACACAGAGACAAGATGAGACAAAATAAACATGTCATGTAGAACAGATGCTGCAAAACAAACACAATGGCAAAAATAATTCTATGTTAAATTGAAGCCTCAAGAGAAAAAAAATCAATACATTGGCAAGTTTCAAAACAGCTGCATCTGGTTTTGGACAACAGAATTTGCACTTGCAAAAATCCCACCTGCAAATCCAGCCACGGAGGAGATGCAGGTACAACCTATGCCAGTAATTCATATACGGATGTCTCCAGCTAGCTGGCTGATAGTGTTTAACACAGTTGAGTATCTGAATTCACGAATTAAAATATTCACCTATTCATAAATAATTTCCAGGTGCATCATTTGCTGCCACAGTCTGCTTAGCAGAAAGGACTGCTGAACTTCACCTTACCACCCTATACTTTCAAATTCAGAAGACCAAAGATAGCTACTTAGTCCACGTTCAGTCTTCAATCTTCATGTGTTGGAAAAGGTTACAGAAGTAATGTTAAACATGCACAACCAAGGAAAATTCTCATCCAGTAACATATGAGACCTAATACATGAGGCCTGAGTAGTACGTATTTAGGTAAGGAATTAGCACTCAATGTGAGTAATGCTTCCAAAAATGGAATCCCAGAAGAGAAAAACATTAGAACAGTGAAAAATATTCCCAGTTCAGTTTAAGATGTTAACAAGTGTATACATAAACATGAAATTTCAGAGGCTCTGAAATTTAAAAACACACTCAGATGGTTACAGTCATGTTTCTCTATGATGATGAAACACAAAGTAAAATCGTGTTTCAGCAGGGCATAACACAGTTTCTTCAGTTTCTGGAGCCAGAAACTGGACTAGCCTTTAGCTCTGGTGCAACATTAGAATTTTAACCTGAGGGGAATTTTTCACAATGAGAACAATCAGCCATTAGAATAATCTCCCCAGGGAAATGGTGGATTCCCCAACATTGGACACTTTTAAGATTCAGCTGGACAGGGTGCTGGGCCATCTTGTCTAGACTGTGTTTTTGCCAAGAGAGGTTGGACCAGATGATCCTTGAGGACCCTTCCAACCTGGTATTCTATGATGCTATTAAATAAATTCTCCTTTTGATAACCCTGCTGTGATAATTATGTACACTAAACTATAAATAACAAAGACACAGACCTCATAACTGGAAATATAGAAGACTGAGGTCTGACCCCTCCTACCTGAGAGCCTGAAAAAAATTTTGACTTCTAAAACTGAATTATTTTTACAAGAAACAATAAGGAGAAAGTTGTGATCAAGCAGAAGCATTGCAATACACACAGCAGACAATTCCCACGAGGGATTAATGTTCCTCAGAAGGAGGTAGAAAGGATTTTTTTTCTTAATTTTTTCTGCTATTAGAATTCAGCCTCCCTCTCTTTTTCAGAAACTAGAAAAATGGCTTTTGCTCAGCTTCACACTCACCATGGCAGAGGTTCAGCCAATAAAGGCAGAGAGTAAGTCTCATAGTAAAAACACAGCAAAAGGCAACTGTGGATAGTTCAAAGTAGGAGGGGAAAAAAGACTGGGCCAAACATAGCTAGTTTAAAGACAGAGTCTGACCTCTAACCATAATGTATTTTGCATACTAATCAGGGTGAAGCTAAGCAATTCACACAGCTGGAGAAAAAAACATCATGTGAGCATACTTATGCTCTCCCTACATACACGTACTCACACACACGCATACAAACATATCTGGAGAAAGCATTAATGTGAACAGGATTTCATCACTATTCTAAGCTGTCTTTAGCAAAACTTTCACAATGCTTAAAAAAACCTAAAACAGCCACAAAACTGCAGGCCTGTCAGACAAACATGTACAAAATCCAGTAAAACACTGAACTTTCATGTGTTTAAGTGCTTTGCTGAATTAAGGTGGAAGAAAGCATTTAAGAAGCTTTGAGCCCTATTCTGCTACTTTTAAATGTTGTACTTACAACTGACTGGCAACATTTGAAAAATCAGATCCCTGTTCACACTTTTAAGTGGCCTGGGAAAACACAAATAAAACTAATTAAATGCCATAGCTAATTTATTTAGTCACTTCTTGCAAGTGAAATGAAAGACCACATCTAGTGCATGAACTTGTACATAAAAAGTCATCTCTCTGTAATAAAACTTTTTTTTTTAACCTCCTGAGCTGGACCCAGCTGCTTTTCATACATCTATAACAAACTTTGTGCCAAATGAACTGCTTATATATTTTTCTAAACAAGCCCCACTTTACTTTTTCCAATCAGTCCAGACAGATGGCAAGTAAAGAAAACACTTTAGTGTCAATCTGGTGGAGACCGTCACTGAAGTGCTTTTGCCAAGAAAAAACAGACTAAACATTAATGAGGCCAAATAGAGAAGCTTGTTTTACAGGCTGGAGGTACTAGATTTCTCTGGACTTACAGAAATTCAATAGTAGCTTTAAAGTGCTTGCAAAGAAATGCTTCTCCACCTCCCTGCAGCATGTAGCAACCATATTCTAATTGGGGTAACAATGTTCAGTCCACACCAGCAAGAATGGGTACTGTAATTCTAAAAACATTGGCAAGGAAATGTTTATTTTCTTTTTTTTTTCTCTTGATGTATGCAAAAGTTTTGGCACCCCTTGTAACGAGTACATTTTCCATTACAAAGAATGAACTTTGTGGAATTTGCCTGTGATGTTACAAAATTAGTCACTTCTATTGAAAGATCTTACTGTTCATTTTTTGAACTCTATCTGAATTAATACCGCATCAGTACATATGTATCAACTCTAGCCTAATCTCTCTTGTACCTGCTTTTGTGAATGCAGGGTATAATGGCAAGAAAAAGGAAAGGAGGTTAGGGAAGATCCAAAATAAAAATTCTGTTTGACAAGGTGTTAGATTTTGCCTACAAGACATTATTCAAGTTTGCATTATCTAGTATGCATTGCACCTGAGATGCTATAGCCGCCAAGTACACCAGTTTCATTGCTTGTCACTTGCTAAGACCAGTAATCACTGAAGCAAAATTAGTCTAAGTGTAGCATATACATCTGTTATTGCCTCAGGAGGTTTCAAACAGGTTGGTTAGATCCTTGGCATCCAGGATTCATCAACAGCGGAAGGATCAGTTAAGCAACAAGTACAGAGTGTATGATACAGTTTTTAAAAGTGAGTCACACTCACTTCAAAACTTTATCATGGGGAAACTGTCATCAGTTATCTATATGCCTCAAACTTGGGGCTTTTTGTAGAAAACAGAATTTCTTAAGACACTCAAACACTGTTTTGACTGGTGAGGCTGAGATTCTCTCTTTTGTGAAGGGAAAGGCTGCCTGACAATTTGTAGTTCTGTTCTAAATGCATCTAAACTGCCCTGAGAAAAGAGGAAATGCAAAGGGCCCATGTGCTATTCACATTAATATTGCCTTCTTCAGTAACCAGTGGAGCTGCTATTGTGTCAGGATAGACGTGTAGAGTGTTTCGAACTATCAAGGCAGAATTGCATTGAGCCGTTTCCAATGGTCAGAAAGATCCAAAGATAAAACGGGCTCACTACATTACATTTCTCACAGCTTTCATCTTTTCTTCTTCAGCTTTCCTTTTCTAATGCTCTTTCCTCATCTCATCCTTTTTAATACAATGGCTTGTTAAGTATTTTCCAAACATACCTAGCCATTTCACAATCAATTGCCAAGTTCTATTTCCTCTTCTGTACATCTTAAGCAGTGGTCCAGATTTTCAAGGAGGCCAGCATATTGGATGGGAAATATCTGGACGTCCAAACTGCTGTGTGATGAGCACTGCTGAGATTGTGGCAACGTCTGGCGGAGGAGTAGCTCTTTAGAAAAGTCTTACCCTAGTGAGACTGAAAATTATTTTTAAATCCAAACTACTATGAAGAGACTGAATTATTTGCCCTGACTAGCTCATTATAAATTGGTGTTGGTTTGCCTGATTTCCCCACAAGAGTATTTAGTTATTAGTGTATTCACCAGACACGGTAATTTTATGCCAAAGCAGATACAAGTCTAAAGAAAAGGATCTGATGATATAGATATAGATAAATAATCAGGGATCAGTTTAAAAGATATATCCAGAAGACAAAGCTTCAAACGATGCTGTTAACTAGATTGCTCTGTGGTAAAGACATTCAGTAAACAGATTATCTCTAATAAGCTTATCCCGTATTAAAGCACTAATGAGTCGATGTTGTGATAAGACAATTCTCAAAGGCAATGAATTATAGACATGCAATTATAGGAAGGGAGTAGAGCTAGTTTTCCCTTCTCCCAAAGTGCTACTCAGTGGCTCCCTGCACACGCTTTAACTGCTGACGAACAAAGATGTGTAGGTTGGCGCACCAGACAAGTCATTCTGGTAAAAGCTGATCAAATTAAGCGTTAGAAAATTGTTAGGACAAGACAAAAAACTCACCTCTCTTAAAGCCACCTGTAGAGTTTCCAGCACTTTCACAGAAGCATGGGAAGAGCAAACCCAGCAAAAACTTTGCCTGAGACAAGAAGTGTTTTCCTGCAGGTATTTCACTGTGGAACAGTGATGTAACAGTTTCACCAAGAAACTCTCAGATGTCAATAACTGTATAATGATAATTGCAATAACTGCAAGAATTGCAGTATGATTTTCCTTTCACTAAAATCTTAAAATCAAGAGAACGAAATGATCTGGAGTGAGGGGGTAAAAATGACATGAACAGAAGTTGCCAAAAAGACCACTTCAGTCAAATCTATGGTGTTTACAAAAATTTCTTTGAACCAAGAGATGCATTAAGACTTGTGTAAGTCATGAGCCAGCTTCTAATTTTCATAATGGGAGAGGTCACACTATTTCTGGGGCTACCAAGCATTCAGTTTGCAGAGAAGTCCCTAGACATACTGCATTTGATTTCTGAATACAGAAAGCATCATCCAATTTGTTAAAAATGTTTCTGTGACTGCAATAACAAAGTTGGCATTGATACAACATCATTTGCTGCAAGCTATAAGGAAATCATTCCATCATTTCCAGCACATGCCAATGCATACTTGATTTATGAAAAGGTCAGGGAGCAAAGAAATTCTCAAACCAGTGAAAAACATGTGAAATAATCAGAAGGAAGTCTAGCTAATAAAAAAAAGATTACAAATGCTGAAAGAGCAGTACACAGACACAGTAAAGAAAGGAGGCTGGTGAACAGAAAGATTTGGGAAAGCTGAGGCAATTACCCATTAAGAAGTAAATTCTTGAGTCATGTTACAAACCATCATGTCCTACCAAATCTAAGTAGGAATGTGCCAATTAGCAGAGCAAACATTCCGGTTTTGAGAATTGGCTGTAATGGCATATCTTGGAAAGCTAAACCGCAAGGTTCAACCTGTGGACTCAGACGATGATACCAGGGCTCCAGACAATTTTCAGGGTACCTTTTCAGAGTCTGATTAGGCACACAGCTCTAATGATGGTTGAGAGACTGGCTTTCATGCAGAGTGGTGAAAAACAGCTTCGTGTTTCTGTAACTTTTCACTATGTATTTTTCCACCCTCCAGAAAAAGCATGTTTGCTAAACACAAACCATGTAACCTTGTTGTCATGGATAATGCATTAATTATACAGTTCTACAATTAGCAGCTTCAAGTTAAAAATAAATATAAAAGTTCACAGGTTTGCAGGCTGTCACAAGAAAAATCCACAAAGCGTTTCTTTCTGTTTATTTAATCTGCTTGTGAAGTTGCTGTGGAAAGAAAAAAATAATGATGCATAGAAAAAAAATCCTCCTGAGAATCCAGTCATTGATTAAAAAAATGTTAATTAAGAATGCATGCCTTCAGAATGATATCTAATTTGGCATACAGGGAAAAAAACATCTAAGAGAGAATTAAAGGCAAGTCCCATGATAAAGACGCTTTGGTTTGGATTAAACTGCTAAAAGCCTCAGTCTTTAAACACTGTAGAAAAAAAACATACCTACATATACCAGAGGGAGTATTAGCATTGTAAGGAAAAAACTCTATACAATGTGATAGCTTATAATTGCAAAGACAGTGGAAATAAAAAGTTTAATAAATCAGTTCTCTTTCAATGTTTTTGCCTTTCAGAGTTCTCTCCTTTTTGGCTAAGTGCTTACTTAAACTGCAGTATAACAAATATTTATTCTGCAAGCATCACTGTCTGGCAAGTTGTTGGAGAATGAAATCTTGGTCTATAAATTAACAAACTCAAACCCAGCCTATCTAAAAGTACAACACATACCCTCAGGCATTTAAATCCCATAGGTGGTAGGTCAGACCTAAGTGTTTCCATCACACTCTTTACCTTGAGCATACACAGGACAGTAAGAACCCGCTTCCCACTAATGGGAATATATCAATAAAGACTATCCAGATCCACGAGCTGACTGTTTACCCAAAGTGTGTAAGGAAAGGGTGAACATGCTGACACACAGAGGAAGTAGATTCAGGCTTGTGAGTGCATATAAAGGATTCATATAGGCAGGTAAGTACTACAAGCTGACAGTGTTTTAACAGACTTCCACTGCTCTCCCAAATCTTACATTAACACAGCACTGTAACAGGAAGATTAACAGCCTCCTGCACGTGTTGGTTACCACGTACCACATCATGCTGACAATCCATACACGTTGCACAAGTGAAAAAGGAAATGGCTGATGTAGAAAACATTCCAAGGGTTTCATATTTGTGGAATTTCTCTTTCACATTAGGTAATTCCTTTATTTCAGTAACTCACAAAGAGGTTACACATGGCATCCTGAAAGGGCAGACTCAGCCAAAACAAAATGCTCAAGTGAGCATCTCTATCTAACATCATAGACATAAAAACATTTCCAACCATGCCAGCATATGCTCAGCATCAAGTAGAAATGTGTCCCAGCTTTTTTTGCTTCCTGAAAAGTAGGCAACATAGCCACAGAGGTGGGGGCTGCCCAAGGAAACTATGTAATGTATTGATTCCACGTACTTCCTCAACATGGGTTTCTGTGCAAGTCCTATCAGCAACTCTGGTTTCTCACAGTGATTCAGGAGGCCCAGGAGGCCAGAAAATAAACTGGTAATTTCGAGGAAGCATAAGGAGCATTGGCACAAAGCTATCATCACATTTCATATATTGGCTAACTGTTCTAGACCCTAACAAAACCCCAAACATAAACTTCACATTTTAAGCACTGGTAAACCTTGCCTGCTGACCTTTAACTACTGCCAAAATAACAACTGCTGCATGTGCTAATACTCCTTTTGAGGGTATCAGTGGCTTCTGGTGAAGCAACCAAACAGAGATGCTAATATTGTTTATAAAGCCTGGGAGCAGCCAAACCAAGCCCTTTGAATCCAAATAACCCTAAACTTTGAGCTCAGAAAAAGAATAAAATCAAATTTTATTTCCAGATCTAGATCCTTCCTTTAGTGAGCTGAGCCCAAACTAGATCCAATTGTCTTTCCTTTTATTGACAGCAGATCCTGCTGTAGAAGCAGGGCTCTGCTGAGAGAAAAGTGAGGTTCCAGTATTTGGGCAAGTCTCTGCCTTTGAGGATTTGATTTCTCAGACTCATACAGTGACTTAGCAGGTCTGTAGGTAGGTGTAAAAAATTCTCATAATGGCGTTTAAGGAAGTGAGACAAAAACTGTTAAGACAAAAGGCACCTTTAACTGAGGTGCATAGAAATAAGGCATATTCAGTCCAAGAGTATGTAGCTGAAATACTCTTAAATTAACATTGTTGGGAGAAAAAAATGTGGAAATCTCCAAAATCCATGTGCAAAAATGCTGAATTAGAAGTTTTTTGGGGCTGACTCTTATATGCACCTACATTCTTTTGCAGTATTTTGGATATATATACAGGGAATTTCAGTGTAAGCTCAGCTAGTATGAAGTCCTTCAGTACTGCCACAATGCTAATGATTTTCCAAGCATCCAAACTAAAAATACTTGACTCATTTTTTTCAAAATACCATTGTCCCTTCTTTCTCACTGAGAACTGAGACAGAGGCCTAAGTTTCCAGATTCTGCTACTAATGAGTTGCGGGCATAAAAAAATTTCACTTTGAACATACGACAACAGTAGGGAGGAAGAGGGATCACACTCATAAAACCCCCAACTATGTCAAACTTTCCAAAAAAGATCAGACATGAAAAACATCAGTAAGGAAGTTAAGAAGTTTAGAGTATGAAACCCAGACCCTTTCTCATTTTTTCCTCAGTTAAGGTCTCCAGATCTCTAAAGAACCTTTTACAATGCTATTTGCGCTATAGTTTCTTTTAATGCTCCTCATCACACATTTTACCTCATCTATACTGTTATATCAGCAGAGACACAACTGTAGGTTACAATATTCCCTGAACACCTTAGTACTGGATAATTTCAAGCAAGCAATTATTTCTTCATGGTTTAAATGCGCACAAAGAAAACAATCTTAAAACTCCTTGTTAACTCTGCATCAGTTCTTTTTCTTTAATTCATTCAGACACCTAAGAATAGCATATGGGATAAACAGATTCAAATGTATGCAAATGTATATATACATATTTACACAAATACAGCTGAGGTTGAGTAGATGTGATCCAGCAGAATGAATAGGAAATAAAATATAGCTGCCAGCTTTCCCTACAGTAATAGTTCCCAATGGCATAGGAAAAACATGCACTTGTGCCATCTTCTCCAAATTGTGAGCATCTTTTCTGGTGATATGACCCCGAAAACTGTTCTTTTTCGGTGCCAGGACACCCACTGCACTGATATCAGTAACAAGCTGGCTTCTTAATGCCTCACTTTTCTGACCAGTCTCACCTTATCTAATAGAGTTCATTGCTGAAGAGAGGGCGGGCAGCCGTGGGGGTGCCAGGGCCCAGGAAGGGGCAGCAGCAGCTAGTCCTACCTGCCTCCATAGCCCAAAGGACGCAGTCTCAAGGTGGTTGCACTGAGGCTACTGATCAGCTTTGAAACGTGTTTTCTCTTAAGAGTCAAAGTCCTCCATGATTCTACAAACAAAGGAGAAGGAGAATACAAGGACTTGTTTAGGATTTTATGCTACTTAAGGAATTGTTTTCTTTTATAAGAAAAATTAAATACTAGTTTTTCTGAAGTGGTGTGTTTTTTCATTGTTACACTGTTGCTCATTAAGTTCATTCTTTGGGTTGCCTCCCCATAGTCAGGGGGACAAGGGATTACACCAGCTAAGAGCACAACAGGAATCACACAGGCTTGATCATGGCTTAAATGATGTCTGCTAGCATAGGAAAGATCCAGTTCAGAAATTTCTCTGATACTTAGTGGAAGACACCGCTACTCTCGCTCCTCTGTGGAAACCCCACATGCATCTGCCACAGGCTTACTTGCTGGCACCCCTCACACCACCAGCAGCTTTGTTTTGCATCCTCTGTCTTTACTGCTGCTTTTTAGATGGGCCATCTAGGGGATCCCTTGTTTGCCACTCTTATTATGCTCCTAAAGTCACCTGAAATCAATCATTCTGGAGTCAAAATGATTCAGACATGGTCTTTTTTTGTATTTCTAAACTGATTACCTAAACAGCAAATGAAAATCATTACCTCTAACTTCTATTGCTCTGTGGAGTAAGCCATACAATATAGCTCATCTCAGATCCAAATGAGAGAAAATCTTCTCATAAGATTGTTCTGTGACTGTTGAGGCTCATGTACCAATAAGCAAAACAAAGGAAATGCCAAACCAATTGCTGCTTAGTACTTTTTAAATGAAAAACTAGGATTAAAAGGAGGATAAATATTTGCATGTCCTGTTCTCACCATTCCCCTGCTTACCTTCTCCCAAACCTCAGCAAATTTGTCACAAGCAGAAACAGCAGTGACGTTAATTCTGTGAATGTGAACACAGTGAGTCAGCAAAACGTAGTGCAAAACTTTTCTGTTTAGATTCAAACAAAAGGGAAGGAGGCATGTGTCCTTTCCAAAGGTGCTTGCTTATCCACTGTCGTACCAGCAACACATCTTCTGTTAGCAGTAAACAAAACTCTTCATATTAAACAAAGCTATTAAGGAGCAAAAGAAGTAACTGTTTACATAATACTTAGCCAAGCTGGGTCTCTCATCACACACAGCAAGATCATAAGGCAGATGGTCCTTTCAGATGAAAGAAAGCCACTGCATGTGACTGCTCAGAAGTCATGTGCACCTACAGGACACTGAAGGACTGCCCCTAAGTAGTTTATCCACAGTGCCAGGACTGGCAAACGGGACTCGCTTTGCCTAATGCATTTGAACTACACAACCACTTGTTCCAGCCTTGGCACAGCATGGCCATCACAGCCAGCTGGTCAAAACTCTTCAGATTCAGACTCTGGGAGCAATAAGGCAATGCTGCTTCTCGAAGGGGCAGCAGCAGCAGAAACATCTCAATTTCTTTGCTGGGATAACTATGGCTTTACAAGATGTCACTTTGTGTCACAAAATGGCTTCAGAGATGGTAGGCTGCCTGGGCACATGGTGAACTCTGCAATTCATTCTTGCCTTTGGAAAGAGCAAAGTCATCAGTCAGCACACACAAAAAAGTAAGGGACTTTTGAGAAAAGGACACCACAAGACTGTCTGCTGAAACTAGAAAAGCTGTAAATTCATTCCTTAAACTGCTTTTTCCAAAGAAGCCAACAGCTTTGCTCTGCCCTCAACGCACCTTCTAACAGGCAAACTCAGTGGCAAAGAGAAGCTGCTTTTAACCATACAACTCCAGTTTTGCTGCCACATGAGTAACAACACCAAGTGATTTTCAAACCTATGAAAGAAAATTGGAGCAGGAGTGGCCTTCCCCCACAAGGCCCACCACAAATTTCTGCAAGTGGGAAACCAAATAAAGAATTAGGGAAATGAAACAAAACTGAAAAGCTGAAATTAAATGCTGAAGTTGAAATTAAAATTTGAAAACAAACTGCTGAAGTCAGAAAGTGCAGTAGACTGCAGATTTTTTTTCAAAATCCTCCAAAAATGTTTTGCCAAAAGGTTTGCCAAAAGTACTTGCTGCCAACAAATCTGTATTTTCGGGTGAAAAACAGAATGATCAAAAGCATTCCAGCCAGTACCAGAACAAAGGTACTTTTACAAATACTCAATAAGAACTTCTTGTAAGCACCAAAGCACTAGAGAGTCATCATCAAGGTTATACCAGAAATGTAGCTTAGGATCACATGGAAGATTAATATTTATTGTGAATCATATTTTGATGAAAACATCTTCCCATATTCTCTAATTCTTTTTACAGTTCCATAGCACACGTCCTAACAATCTTTGGGGCACATTACAGCACTAGCATTTACCACTATTACAATGACAATTTATAGCTCTCTTTAGACTGCAAATATAATTTTGTTGATGCTGCATGATCTGCATTTTAGGACTACAGGTTTCTGGGTACTGGCACATGCTTAATTACATGTTAAATCAAACAGTTGCATGCTCCTATCTGTGCCACAGAAGCCTCTAATCTTTGTTGGGTAGGTAACAGCTTTATCTGACAAATATTTTTAGAACATAGCAGCTGAGCTACCACTTATTACCATTTCCCAAGAGGGATTTGACCTTAGGACCTCCTGAAGTTCTGCAGCAGTTACTATTTCCACAGATCCTGCCTGAGTCATGAACAGTGTTACGGAACTGACTTTTCTAAGAGAAATTTACCTTCCATGTTTCCAAAATCATAGGAATGTTATTGGAAAATACATCTGTTAATTATAAATCAGTGTATTTAAGATGTTTTTAATTTTCTATCACTGTATATTATACTAATGTGTGTTTTCATTTAGTTCAAAGCACAAGTGTATGCCATAATTTCCAAGGAATCGAAAACCATCCAAGGAATCAAAAAGCAGATATTAAAGTCAAGTATACTACTGTTGGAGTGACAGGAGTGGGAATGAGGAATACACCAACCTTGATTCCTAGTGGGGGTTTTATCACTGCAATATCAACGACCTTGACAAAAGGGAAGAGCAGTACTGAGGTGTTACTACATACACAACAATCTCAGGTTAGACTTACTGTGGGACACAAGTTACTTATAAGGAAAATCTGACACTTTATCTCTCTCCCTCAGTTTCCTCAGTTGTAAAACTGGCATAATAACTATTTAATTTCTTAATTACCTCCTAGGCATGTTCAGTAATGTTAAAAAAAAATCAAAATGCCATGACTTTTAGCAAAGAAAAAGTATCTAATGCCTCTTTCCTTGATAGGGAGCCCTACCCAGTTCTGACCCTCACGCTTCTGTCCCCTCACTCATTCTTTCAATCCCTCCAGATTACATTTTAGAACAATTTATATTGCAACTGGACATTATAAACTTCTTTATTACTGTCACCCAGTGATAATAATCTTTTGCGCTGGAGTTCTACTGTTTGTATGGCATTTTCTGAAATATATAACTGCTTTTCAGATGCAAACTGTCTATGTCCTCCTGCTCTTCTTTGGCCAGAACTTGTAGTTCTTGGGCAGAACTCCCGTTGGAAGATTTTGCTTTTCCTGTGTATGTCAGTTGGCTGATACTAGCTCCTGTGTTGGGAGTTGATAGTGCACTGACTCTGCTGGGCCTAAACTCTTCTTCACCGAGCAATTTAAGGCTCTATTGGTTATGACAGCAGATTCAGTTGTGATTTCCAGTACTTCCTAAGTCCATCTGGGCCACAATTATGTTGTGAACTGTCTCTTTTCTGTTTTTTTGGCATCTACAATCACAGCCTTAGTAAGAGCAAGTTGGTGCAGATAATCAAGCCAGTGAAAACAGCAATAAAAATATGACTCAAACGTTAGCCCCGACTTTTCTTTTTTTGTAAAGAAAAGAAAAAGCTTCAGGCAGAGATGGGCAGTTAGATCATTATTAAACAGTATCAACTAGCCCATCTACTTCTTGTTCGTGTACCACTTGTTCCTTGTTTTTGAGGGAGGGAAAACAGGATGTTACTTTTATGTTGCATATAAACATTCCCTGAACAAAGGTAGAAGCTTGGGAGTCACTTTTCATTCCTGATAAATTCAAAAGGCAGCACAGCAGCTGACTGACTAGCTCAACAAGCCTGTTTTCCAGAGATACAATTAAATGGTGTTGAAAAATCACATCAGTAGGAATTACTAGGTACTTTGGACTTTCGAGTTCTTGAGTTTGATCCAAAGCCTGTGGCAGGCAATGCAAAGACTGTCCTTGACTTCCATAACGTTTACACTGGGCTCCTCCTGAAGAGTATGAACAAGGATTCGGGAACCCAAATTTAAATATCCCTGCTTTTCAAAGTCTTGGACTATACCTTGCCCTTAATTCATTTTTCTTTGCTTACAGAGCTGGCATGAAAACCTTATGGCATGTCTACACTATACAATGCAGAAATCCCTGCACCAGCTGGTGTGAGTACCCAGCACAGCACCATGCTGAGCCATTAGCTTGGGTCCTGGGAGTAGTATAGATATATTAGCATGGCATTACGCCCAGGCTAATGAGCTCAGGCTAGCTCTGCATTATACTGCTTTAATCCAGAGCTAGCTCCTTTGCAGCTCTGTATAGCCCCACGCTGCAAAGAGTAAACCTGTCCCTGCACTGCTGAATGTTATCCGGTCCATCTATCACAGTCCTGCTCCTGAGGACCCACTGCTGTTTGAATGACATTTCTTTGTCTGAATTCTAAACACTCCAGTATGCAAAAATGTCTCTTCCTAAACTGAAACTTATTTATCTATCCACACATTGCAGTCTACAAACAAACAGAGCACCTGCATCTCACCACATTTCCTGTGCTATACTGAATACATCAAATGCTTATATTGCGCCTGAATAATATAGAGTTTTGAATGAATCCCAGTAATCATCAGTTAGCTCTTGTGCCCTTAGTTTTGTGTGGAGAGGGAAGAATTCTGCATTTTAGTTTCATCACCCAGGTCAAAACACTGTTTCTTAAAACAAAGCTTGTACATTCTCTTTCTGTTGACTGAAGCTCATCTCTTGAATAGAAGGGAGTTGATCACTGAAATAGAAAAAATTTCATTGACAAGACAGGTTGACTGACAGCCACTGCAATTAACTAGAAGATTTCAATTGTTATGTATTTCTGTGTCAATGGCAACAGTGATTATTAGGGGGACATGCATATATATGTACATAACTGTATCTGTTACTTAGCAGTTACACTATGTCATCACTCTTAAGAGATTTCTTTCTTCCTGCTTACCTATTCCAAATGACCAAACATATGTCTTTGATCTGCCTGAAAGGGTAAGTATCTTACCAAGGGTTTGACCACATGAATAGCTAAGCAAAGCTCCTGACACAGCAGAAAGCATTTGCACACACCTAAGACAAAGTCTAAATGCTGAAAAGGAACAACCAGAATAGAAAACACTGAATGGAGCAAACTTGTAATTACCAACAGGAGCAACATCCTTTCCTCATCAATCCTCAGGCATGCTTATACTAAGCCATAAAGGGTTAGACAATTCTGGAGGGATAGTGTTTCAGGGTTTTCTGTTTAATGCTTTGGAGCTAAATCACGCTTTCCTTTCCCAGGGGTGCACAAGACAAAGAAGAGGCCAGATGGAGCCCTCTTCCCCTCCCTACCACACCTGGGCAGGGGCCAGCCTCAGCACGGTGCCCAGGGTTGTGCGTGGAGCGCTGGCAGCCCAGCCGGCAGCCCTGGGGAGTGCTCCCAGCCAGGCCGCGGGGCTCTTGTCACCTCTCACTTACCCACAGACAGCAACGGCGCAGAAGCAAACGTTCCCTCTACTGTACGGCCATGCGTCAGGGCACCTCCACCCTCACTGCAACACTTAATACATTCAAGGGCCACAATTCATCCCCTTTGAAGCACCGACATCTTTCCATACTGCAGGCAGCCGTTATCTGGTTAGATATCCAAAGTCAGTCCTGCCTGCAAACACAAACACCGAGCCGAGCCATAGCAGAGCCGTAGGGGGTGTGCCAAAGGAGGACGGTATGCCTGAGCTCCCGAAGCAGCAACGGCTGTTGCCTGCCATGCTACCCAGGGACGGGGTTGCAGGTTCCCAGCGCGATGCTTCAGAAGGTGCAGCCAGCAGCTGGAAGGACTTCAGAGGTATACCCTGTGAGAGAGGGATAGCACTTGCAAGGGAAACACATGAGACAAGCTTCCAGGGCCACAAAACATATCCCTGGAGCCCTAATAAACAAAGCAGTTTAAGCCAAGAGGGCTTTATTCTGATCTGCAACACAGCTGCACAAGCAGCAGCACACTGCAGGGCTGACAGGAGAAACAGGGACTCAGCGCAATACGCCGGTGGTACAACACCCTACTTTCCCACTACAACTTGACTCTGTAAAGTTCACTGGCTCCCAGAGTTAGCCCTGCACTCGTAATCATAATGGAGAACATGTGAGGGAACGTACATGGAAGGGGACAACACAGGTAACACGGCCAAATCATATTAATGAGGAGACCAGCCCAAAGCACAGCAACAAAGACTGCCCTTGGCAGGAGCGCACAAAACATCCCACTGCCCAGAGCAGACCGGAACAGCAGTCATTATAGCTACATCACATGCCACTTTAAGGAGATATATATATATGCTCCCCACACACAGCCAGCCAGACCCAGTGTATGCTACAGTGAGATCTGGGAACCCATGAGGCCCTTTAGGACCACTAGAAGCAGTGTGGTCTAAGTACAAATGTGACCAGCACTCAGCGTGAGAAAGTTTTCTTACACCAATCAGCTGCAACTTGACTTAAGAGAACAAAATATGGAGAAAAATAAAGAAAAAGCTAGAAAGGGCTGCAATATTTTATGTCATTGATTGTATTTTCTCATTTTGTTTTGTTTTCATGGCACATAATGGAAACAGTGCTTTAAGCCAAAAAGAATCTCAAGAGCCAGTGCTGACTGTAAGAGAAAAAAGACACCCTGTCACTCTGCCCTCATTTTAGTGCTGATTTCACTAACCACGTTGTTCTCAGCACAGTAAAGTGCTGAGGCCAAGTTCCTTGGTGCAACTAGCCTTTTCTGTTACAGAAAAGGGTACAGCTACTCTCCAGATTCTCTTTCTTTCTCAGGGGAGTACCCTAGGAGTACTATATTTTACATCTAAACCAGAGCAGGGCTAACGCACACTTTTCCTTGTGTGAAACAATACTGGAACAGCCACTGCAGTGTGCACCAGCAAGAACCAGTACCTCACATCACAGCTATAAAATTCCCACCTGCTCCTCCTGAGCTGCAGCACTGGCAGAGTCTGGAGGGCAGCCACCCCAGGGCTTGAATAAAGACCCTGCTCTACTTTGTCTGACTTCTTGTTTCTCTAGAGAGGATGGGGATGTTCTACAGACTCTTTCAAAGGTAGCTAAACCAAATGGACAAAACACATCACAGTAGAACCTGGGAGGGAGCCATAGATCTCCAGCTTGACATGAGCTGGAAAGAATTTCCAAGTCTGGATGGCAAATTGCTCAGTGCACTTCATTTGTGCTCAAAGATTTTCTTCACACTGCCGCAGCACAAATTTCACCTATATGGAGCTCATTAGAGGTTTTGCATGAGCCTACTTAAGCCCCCCGTTCCTCTCTATTTCCTAATACATACTCACCTTTAGAAAAAGTTTAGCATCTGTGTAGCCTTTATATCCTGCAACAGACATTAAGGACAAGAGCCAAATACATCGCACGGCACCTCTCAGGTGTGCTGCCGGTACAACAACCACCACACTGATTACATTTCCACACCTCACTCCAAGAGCCAGGCTGCGGACCTGCTAAAGGTGAGTAAATCCCACTGCTGTCAGCCAGAGCCTCTGGTGCTCTGCACCTTTACCTGGATCTGCGCTCAGTGAAAGGGGTCTGACAGAGCCAACCCATCAGCATTTCTGAAGGCTTCCTCTAGCCACTGGCTAGCCCAATCCCCATGAAAGGAGCTGCTGATGCGCAGCTGACAGAGGAGGAACTGATCCCAGAAACACAGCGTGTTGTGGGGCAGACCTCTGCCCACTCTACCAAATCAAATGCCACCTTTATATGCACAAACTGAGAGACTGTTTGACTGTTAAGAAGTATCTGGGGAAGGAGACTAACATACAAAGAGGATAAAATTCTGCCTACCCAGCATTGACTGAGAAGGGCTTTGTCCATTGCTGTGATTATTTGGTAAAATTCCAAATAAATCTGTTTTCTCACTGTTGGTGGCTTATCACCATTTCCTTTCCCCCTTCCCAAAGACCCTTAATAACAAAGGTATTTCACAGGCAAACATTTCTTTTTTAAAAGGCAGAGCTCATCTTATTTTAGAACGCAGCATCTATGCCAAGACTTCACACTGTGCTGAATGCATTACAACATCTACCAAAAGTGCAAAATACATTTTAAAAATGGTCAGGCAATACACTGAATAGCTGTGGTTTCTGAACGCTTGCCAGTTTTAGTCAGAGGGGTTTTTTCCCCCTATGTAACTTATGGCCACATTGAAAAAGATACGTGTAAAGTGCTCTTGCAATCTACTATATCAAAGGAAGTAGATTTGCAAATGTTTTTATTCACTGAAGCACACCACATCCAGAACTACCCCTATATTTCCCTTACCCAAAATGTGTTGTCATTCCTTTTCAACATGACATACCATATAAAGAAGTTATCTTTGACAGTTTCAAATACCAAAGTCTAGAATAAAAGAATCTGGCTATTTGGGGGAACAGGATCCTGTGACAACCAGGGTGATACTAATTTTTTATTAATTTTAAAAACAGGATAAGTTAGCCCCCCCCAAAAAAGAGTAGGAATCCCAATGAGGAGAATCTAGCCTGGGATGAGTCAGAATAATGAGTGGTTGCTGGAATTACCTGCGAGTACTGGTTTGCAGACAGTACTGCAAGCACCAACCAGACAGAGGATTCAGGAATCAGATCCAGATCTCGTAAGAAATCATGACGAACCTTTCCTGAATCTCAGCATAATCCTCATTTGAGTTTGAAAATAGGTTGGGATTACTTTTTTCCCATTACATTCTAGTTATGGGTACTTCTTGTGAAAAAAAGCAGAGAAAAGCCATCAAACCAGCAGGCAGCCTTTGTGAAAGAGACTGAAACAGGATCAGGGTTCTCCCTAAGGAGGGAAAAATAGCTGCAGATGAGTCGAGTAAGAGAGAAATCTAGACGGAAGCAGAAGGCAGCTTAAAAGATGTTTAAAAGCCCAGCAGCAAGTACTACTGGAACCTGATTTCATTAAGCAGATCCAAGATGACAGATCAGAGGGCGTGAAACCAGAGCTGGTTGGTCATTTTCCGACAAAGTTGGTTTTCAAAAGAAAATGTCAATTAGTTGAAACCAAAGCTTTTGGCATGAATATACACACTAACTTTGTCTTCAACATTTTCTTGGGTACAAGATGGACTTTCTGATCAGAGAAATCACACTCCAAGAGCAGCCAACAACCCCATCACTAGGCCAGTGCCCTGGAATAGCATTCAAATCCCTACACCAAACATGAGGAAATCCCCAAGCTAACAGTGACCCTTGACGGTGAGTCTACCTGATTTCACATAGCAGCGTGTGGATGCACCAGCCCAGAAGAGCTTCATTCTGGTGAACCTGTGCCCAGACTAATAAACCCTATTGCTCTTCTGATGTACTTGGAACATTTTCACAAAACCAACTCACACCAACCCTGTCTAGTGCCTCTGCACCTACCTTCCAGCAGGAACTACCCTGAGTGTGTCTGGACCCCAAATTACACCCAAGCCACTGGCATTCTCACGGGTAGGACTATGTCTAGAAAAATCCATACATCTTGATGTCACTAATTGTTTTGTTTAAATTTTGTCACTTACTTTTGAGAATGTTACTAAAATGCAAATTATATTCATATATTCTCTTATCCACACAAAATTTATTAAGATACATAGAAACAAAAGTTATGAAGCTGAAAAAACATTTTCGCATGACCAAAACAAGAAAACCAAGATGAAAATTTACTTCATTTCCTCATTCAACATTTTGTTCAAAGCTATACATTCATGTGAACGCTTTGCAAACACTGATTTTACTAACACTCTGTTGTCCAAGAGGAAGATGATCCATCTGAGCTCTACAAGTCAGAATGCAGTCTGTGGTCATACCACAGATATATTTTTATTTTCTCTGCATATTTTTATTTTCTCTATGTTTTCCAGTTTCTATTTTATCTTTCCTGCCAATTGTCCAGACAGCTCTACTAACAAACCTCATGAAGTCCTCCTAAACAGGAGACAGATACAGTTCATAGCAAAGATGCCATTGCATGTACCAAAAACAGCTCCCAGGTGCATGCAAACACCTCAGGAAAGACTCAGTGTGTGTACAGAGAACAAACACCTGCAGATTTCTATCTTTCCTACTCAAAAATGCCTGGCTCCCATGATTCTTCAACAGATTAAACTTCTGAGGTGCTAATGTGCCCTGAGCTGATCCCAGATCTTGGAACAATGACTGCATTAGCCACTTTCTTAGGTATTGAAACTAGTGCAGCTACTAATTTTGATAAGAGTATTACTCACTCCTGCAACTTAGCATGCTAGTTATTTACAGCATAATTTACAGTTTGACAATTAGTCAGCTGTTACATTATGCCTCATGATAAAATAAGGTTTAGATCTGCTTCTTGAACAAATATGATCAAACTTGCAAAAAGTGAAAGCAGATGGAAAGTTCTATTGCAAAATTGCTGCAGAAACAAAAAAGGAAAAAAATTGATGGTGTAATTTTGATGAAAATAAAATTCAGATGGAATGAGATAATGTGCAAATCATTTGGTGAAAAACACATCTCCAAATATGATTTAAGAGACATTTCAGTGCCATGGTTACACATTTAATTTCCAAAACCATGAAATGTTCCATTATTGTAATAGCTTTGATTGGCTGTGATTCTGCCAGCAAAACTACTACAGTATTGTTATAATGATAAATTTTGCTGCAGGAAAGGGCTATTATATAAGAATGACTCTCAGATATTTATAGAGAGCAAGGTTTTATTTATTTATTTTAAGAGGTTATAATGAGAGAGGCTGGATTGAAAACAAAGAAAGAAAGAAAATTGGGGCCACTGAATATAATGCTCTCAATTAGCCTGAGTTTTTCATATTTTAATTTGTTTCAGGGCTTCAGAAAAACACAGAAGGAATCTACATCTTTTACTGTTTTTTTTCTAAGATGTGTTTTCACCTCTCTGTTATGGCTATTCATTGGTTCCTTTCTTCCTTCCTTTCTGCCTCCTCTCTCCTGTCCCCACTTTTCAGCCACCTGATAGTTTGGAAATTAAAATGTATTTTTCTGTTATCTTTCTTTTTCTTTTTTTCCATTACTATTCAGATAGGACAACAATTGCCCAGATACAAACTATAAATATATTAATATTTAGCTAGCTAGCTACTCATCCATGTGTATAGATAAACATTACATAAATGTGTGTATCTGAGTCAAAATTAATGATAAAGGTCAGGAAATACCAAACAATCCCACTATAATAAGCCTCAGAAAAAATATCCAATAGGTGCAATACTACACATGAAGTGCAATAAAAATTTAATGCAGAGACTCCTTTTCATGTAAATTTCACAAGTGTTGTGGGAAATACCTTTCATCACCATTCCTGAAACCTGAGAGCAAAACCACCACTTTGTGCTAGGAAGTTCAAGTGTAAATTTGTAAAATAAATCTTCTTTAGTCCTTTGGGAGTAAACTAGATTAGTAGACAAAAGCAGCAGATGTAAAAATATAGCTACAAGCACATTCAGCTACAAATAAAGGCAACAAACAGGAAGGTGTATAGTTGCAAGCAATAGTCTGGTAAAATTACATATTCTTTTCTTTTAGAATATGATCAAAAAAGTTCAGAATTAGAATCTATTAGTGAAGAAGTTAATGGATTTGTGACAAGCCCAGAGAACAGGCTTCATTGTGTTAAGCTCTCTATCAATCTGCTTCTGTTGGTATTTTCTGTTCACCAAGAACGCGCCTACCTTTAATATCTAAAGGAAGACTCTGTAGCTGGCCCAGTGCAGCCCTAATGTAGTGGCAGAAGTCTGGCATTAACTCAGCGACTATTAGTGCTCTTCCTGAAGAGTCCAGGAAAAGATAAAGGGAGAACATCCTCACAGCTTCTACTGTTTTCTCCAGGTTGCCAAGCACGTTTAAAGACATAGCTGAGCATCAAAAGACAGTATATTTGGTGAAAGTCAGAAACTTGCTCTACAGACCTGTCTCTAAACAAGTTTCCTTCTGAAATTTTCCTATTGTGTGATGGCAGATTAAGGTGGCAATTGGTAAAAGCTATTGCCAGAGAAGCAATTCAAGACATCCTCACCACAAGCCAGGACCCTTTGCCTCAGTGATAAACCATCAGAAGCCTTCAGCGTACAACCAGTGCAGCCCTGGAGGTCAGGGAGTCCTGGGGAAGTCCCCCTGCTGCTGTTTTTTCCATGTCACATTGTCACCAAATGGTCGGAGGCACAAGACCTTTGTTTAGCAGCCCTGCCACTTTTCACAGGGCTCTCACTCCCAGACTGTGGTACGCTCACATTTGTGTAAGTCTGGGTACGCCTACACCTCCAGTACCAAACTTGCTGGATTGAGTGCATCTGTTGTTGCCTCCTTCATTTTGCAGCTGTTCAGAGCCTTGACAGACAGCTTGCGGTGCCTCTCAAAAGATGGTGTAGGCAAAACCACGATCTGCAGGGCCAGGACCAGATTTATAAAGCCATCACCATATGTCTCCAGTCAGAGCACACAGCATGTATGTCAAGCCCAAGGAAGAGCTCTCTCATTAGACATTTCCAGGCACATCTTAGGCCATTCGGATATGCTTTTATGGCTCCCACCAAGTATTATGCACAGCTAGACTCCTGGCAACAAAGCCCTTACATTCACAAGTGGATGAGTGTGGAAATCATTTCATTAATGGCTCTGCATGGACACTCCTAACTACCTCAATAACAATATACTACCATTTTTTCATCCCACAGAGGGCTTGAATTAATGAATATGCATCCCACCTGTATATTGTAGTCACAACCTACTTGGCTGAAGTAGTTACTTAAACTCCTCACTGAACATTTCATACTATTATTGCACACAGAGCTGACTCAACATCCCTCTCAAAGCTACGCTCAGCATGGCAATATTGCGGGACCTTGGAGGATGATGGTGTTCTGCACTGGAGGCTTTGAGAGTAAGTTTGTAAGAGGATGATTCAGAATATGAGTAATTCCAAAAGAGCCTCTAGATTGATTCCCATCTGCCCTACTCCCACACCACACAATGTGTTTCTTCCCACTCACTAATAACAGCTCTTGCCTCCTACATGCTATCAACACCTGACTGTCTTTTCTCACTGCAAAACAGTAAGCTCTTATAATGCATTCAAAGCACAATTTTGTCTGACACATTTTTTTTTAGCTAATTCTGTTAAGGCGCTTTTTTTTCCCTGTTAGAGCTGTTTCATTTGTAGGAGCAAATAAGCCTGAATGTCTGCTGCCACATCTGCCATCATCCCATTATTCAATAAACAAGGCCAAAGCCTGCTAAAGGTTACACTTCACACAAAGGGATTGCCTTTTCCCATATACACTGAACCTGATGAGGAAACCATGACCAGATAGGTACCTCTCCATTCATCCCTTCTGTACCTATTTGATATGCCGTGGCAAGCAAAAAGCTGAGAATTGGTTCCTATGTGGGCCGTTCTACCTACTTCCAACCTTGCAAACAAAATCCACAGATGTCAGGGAGTGCTTTTTTCTCCCCCTTGAAATACTTCCACCTCTTTCCCTTACACTTAAGTCTTTATAGTCCTTATAGCCACCTTATAGTCCAACAGACTGGGTTCAAATGAAAAATAAGATTGAGAGAACACAGTTAACACTCTCTCTGACCATGCTTGATACAAGACACAGCCCTGCTCCCAGATGTAGAGCGTGTTTCTGTTCTTAAGGAACATCGTCATGGCAATTGGGATTCCTGGCAAGTCAGAAGGAATCTATCTAGCCAGAACTCTTTAATGCTGTTTTAGGACTCTAATGAATCAGAAAGTTCTGCCAATATTAAGGTTTTTACAAAAAACAAACAAACAAACAAAAACAAAAACAAAATGTAGCTAGCAACATTTCCACACAGGCACTATTTTTAAAGTGTTCACTTTTCCCACCTAATGATTAAGCTCAGCAAGGGAAAATCAGGGAAGATAGAGAAGCTAGGTTTGAAAAGTTTCTGCATATGGAATAAAAAGTTTCAAAAAGCTCCAGGCTGACTAACACTGTCACGCTAGAAAAACTGAGAGAGAAATACAGGCCAGCATGAACTCTAACCTTAATATTACTGCAACTTCATCCACATATTTTAGCATGGTTTCCTAAAGAAATGAGGCTCACACAGTCACATAAAGCCAGCTTGTCTGTGTCTGATTATAAATTCCCTCTCCTCCAGTAACTTCTGAAGTCACTGGCCAATTTTAACCAACTTTGCCAGAAAAGCAGAGGTCTGAGAAATAAGCACGTCCTATTTCTAATGGGCAGATAAGCGACACTCTCAGAAGAGCAAGGCCTTTCCTTGCACTCCCACTAGGAAGAAGACATGTCCTGGAAGTTTAGGAGCAGCTTTCTGTTATCTGTTTCACAGAGTTCTGATAGGTGGTGGATATACACGATGTTGGCAAACAGTAGCTGCAACAGGCACCCACATTACATTACACATAGGACCTTGGCTATCTCCCCTCAGTTAGAGGGAGACCAAAGTGAGGGATGGGAGAAAGAGAGATGTCCAGTCTGGCAAGTCCAGCAAAAAACTGCCACTGATTTCAGCTAGTTGGGCACAATGGGGCCTCAGTAATAAAGTGAACAACTCCATCCACTTTCCAAGGCATGTCAGAGCTGCAGGGAAATACTCTTGCATCAAGAGTTTCCAAAAGCTGCCATTTGGTTCCACGTTACTCTGCAGCACAAACTCAGCAAGTGCACTTTCTGAGCATGACATCTGTGCTTGCAGGAGGGGGAAGCCAGCACTCCGGATATACACAGGTGTTCATGTTGTAAAGCATGTGTCCAGAAAGCTGAGTGTACAAAAAAGAAGTGCCCTTTGTGCACTCTTTTGGAGCTGGAAGCCACATTAACATCTGCCCAATGCGGGGAGTATAAGCAAGAAGATCAGATAGGTCAATTAGATGCACAAGTAAGTGGAAAACCTCAACTCCTAATTTTCTGTAGAACCTAGGTTCTGAAAGAGCACAGGACTTCACCAGTCTCCCTATTTATTTGGAATTACGCAGGTTTTCCACAACCAGGATTTTCCAGCTCTCCTATAATCAGTGTGCAGCACACTCTTATGAGCCAGTTGTTTCCTGCTTGGCTAAATAGGTTCATTATTTATTATAAATTCCACATGTTTGCAACCATGATCAGCTGATCTTACCCCTTGCATATAAATCTCTGCAGAGTTTTATCAGGTGTAAGAATTAAGAGGCTCTACACTCATGCACACAAGGGAGAAGGAATACAGAGAAGATGAGCATCTTCCATCCCCACCCTCTAACCACATGGACAGCACAGGGCATCCCACCCCCCTGCCTGGGACCAAGGCTGCCACAGCCTGCGCCGGCAGAGCCCTGACCCTTCTGGGCAGAGGTGGGGGCGGGGGCAAGGTGGGCAGAGGCCGCAGTGGTGGGAGCAGCGGGGCACAGGGCAGCATGGAGTGTTGGCCAGCATGATGAACCGCACCTGCCATGCGAAGCAGCTCCTGCTGCCAGACACCTCCTGTGATGGGGGCAGAAGTATTCCCCGGCATGACTTCGTGTTCTCCTGGTTTATAATTTCCTACTGCCACTGCAGGCTTTCCCAAGGATTCTTTTCATACTTGGGCCTTCTTGGGGGTGGCCGAGGAGGGGAGTATTCCACCTTCTCATCCTGCTGCCCAAACAGGGCATGTATTAACCAACACACCCACCACAGTTATTCTATAAACAACAGCTGATAGCCTTGAGCAGGCACGACTGAATATTAAGCTACAAATCATCATGATATTTCTTAAGCTGATGCTTAACGCTGAAGCAGATACAAAGCTCTTGGTGCTAGACACTGCACCAAAACGGAGAATGAGAATGTCCCCACTTTAGACTCAGGGCTGCCACAATACACCAGTGCTGGCCAAGAAGATTCCTTGAAATCTGTTCAATCCTAGAGGTATTTTTGGAAGGCTGACTCCTCTGCTCCTCGACTTCTTCAGTCTCACTGCCGCGGTAGGTCCTCATGCAGAAGCTAGCTCTGTACAAGACATTCCATTTGAGACACTTCTGCAAAGACCGTGACTGTTACATAAAGTCCAAGCCACATAGTTTAGTAGGCTGATCACAGCAGCATGAAGCCCTACAAAGGCTGCAAAACACTAACAGCCTGCCTGCTAAAGAAATTTTACTGGGTTGATCTCCAAACTCTTGTGGAAATATTGCTTCCAGTACTTGAGTTAGCTAGTGTTTCGGAAGCTCAAATATTTCCATAGTATGCTGCAGTCACATCTGCAATTTCTCCCTCACTTGCAAGAAAAAGTTGCAGAACCGGCCAGTGATCAGGCCACAGTTTTTAATTCAAAGAAACAAAGCTGAATGATTGAAAGTATGTGCTGAAGTTATAACCAATACATACAGTTGAGCATGGACCTCTTCCTCATTATATTGTGACTTCCTTCTCCATTCATTTATATGCTGCTCCTGAGCCCTCCCACACCGGATACTTCCAGAATCCCACCTTCATTTACCACCACACCATTTCGGTGTCTCCCTGCTCTTCCATCCAGAAGTCTCTCTCATTCCTAACACATAGCACTGCTCCTTTTGTATTCCAGAGTACCCAAGCTCTGGGTCTCCCTGTCCCACTAACTACACCAGACACAGGAATGCTCCTTTGAGATTATGTACCTTTTGACTTTTGCTACCCTATGAAGGACAAAGTGTCTCCATCCACAACTTTTCTACCTAAAACACCCCTATGTTAATCCGGACGCAACCTTATTCACTTGGGACACTGGCTAACCTCTTACTAGGCTGTCATATCTTAGACAAGCCTTCATACTCACTTTCCCTGAAAGTCAAACAGGCAGGTCAACACAACTTTAGGACACTTGAGAGGGAGCGACTGTGGTTCTTCCCTAACAGTCCTCTCAGTCAAGAGGCCTCCTCAGGCCATGGTGGCCACTTATAACTAGGATTTCACTTCAATCAAAATTATGCAAGTCACTCTAAGTTTTGCAAAGAAAGCCAAAAAAAAAATCACCAACACTTCAGCACAGCTTCCAGTGAAAAGGCACGATATCGCTGCAGCATGAGAACAGCGAGAAAAGCTCCTTGTGAGCAGTACAGCGGTGAGGAACAGCATCCCCCCCAGGGCAAAGGTCTCCACACCTCCGGCATATTCCCTCAGAGAAAATGTGCTGTAAACTGCAATTTCAGAACTGAGACATCCCACCCTTTGTGATCCTTCACTGTTTTGCTGGCTACCTCATTTCAGTGTCATGCTAGCTACATGCCAGCAAGTGGGGTTGAAAGTACCCTTTGACCCCTGAGAAGTGCTGTTCCACACAGACTTTACACCAATGCAGACCTTGATAGAAGCGGCTACTGCAAACTGAAGATAGCACCTCCAGAGATAATAAGGAAGAAAGGCTAGCAGGAAGGAAGGTAATAAGGAAGAAAGGAAGAGCAGTGTGCAGTTTCTGGTTTTATAATGAACAAACAAGTTTGATTAAATGTTTTCTGAAGATACTTGCAGTCTTTTCTGCATGCTTTCCTACCCTTCAAGCAGACTCTAAGGCTATAGAGAAAAACCCCTGAAAACTGCTAGCCATGATCTCTTACCCTTATGAAATAATAGAACATCAGAGCACTGCACGGTCTCTGTGTTTTCATAAACACAGTTGTACAGTTGATTTACAAAATGTCAAATTAAGCTCCATTGGGATTTCTTTGTTTTTAAAATGACAGAATTTCCTTTGCAAGTAACTCTAGAATAATCCAGCTTCCAGAGCTTAGAAATGGCAGTTCTTCTGCCAGTTTTTTTCACCCTCCAAGACAGTCTCTCTTCAGATCATCAGGAGGATTGTTACTCATTCCTGGACAATGTTATCTTTTGGGACACTGAGCTGTTTTGGTCCTCTGGGCAAGGTGGAATCTTCTATGCTGTAAGAAACAATCCAAGCCCCTGAATGTGTTGCAAGGCAGACAGGTATTTCTGAAACTGTTTAGAAAATTCTTCCATCCTATACATATTTCCCTAAGCAAATATTTATTTAACTTACTTAGAGATAATCACTATAATTTTCTTTAAAGATATAATTTTAATTTCCATTTAAAACCACTTTATTAGTTCACCATTTAAGACATACTCAGCTGAAGCATCACATAAAATTGCTAGTGTGGATGCAAATGTCTTCTTCTAAAAATTGCCAAATAACACTGATTTATAATACAGCTACATCAAATAAAGAGTGGAAGTTAGTAGTTTCAAGGTCTTTTTTGGCATGCTTTCTTAGCAACAAAATTTGTTTTATTCTGAAAACTAAAAAATGTCAAGTATTTAGTCTTGGGTACAGTGGGTTTTGGTTTTATTTTTCACACTTTTTCTTGTATGAAAGAGATCTGGCACATAGTATTTCAAAATATTAGTAATATCTCTTCCACAAATATCAATAGCACTGCACAAGAAAGTCAACTTTTCCTCTGAATTGCATTCACAGAAGTTGTACAAACTGAGTAGGAAATCTACTTGAGTATCTGAGTGGCTCTTCCAACATTTCCTAGGACATGAACAGTTAGTACGACAGAATTAGAAGGCTATTATTTTTCAGGAGATATTAAAATATAAAAGACCTAACATGCTGTTACTGCACTACGTCTGAAGGATTCAAAGAACAGAAAGGCAAATGAGAAGCAAGCAAGGGCAACTGATTCCTATCACCAACCCAAGAAAAAGGCCAATTACAACATACAGTGTTCATTGGATTATTCACAGATCTGTTCAGTTAGAGAAAAGAAAACAGTATCACAGAAACAAGCATTTTCCAAGGGATTCCTAAGTCATACAGAAGCCAATGATATGTGGTAGGAAGAAAAGGCTCCAAAACTACAGGGGGAGCTGCTGATGATTATAGTAACAAGGAGTTAATTTAAAATGTGAGGACAGCAGACAAGTTATTTATCTAAGATCTTTTAACTCAGTACCATGTAGAATAGGAACATGGAGTACTCTGTCTGGATATGTATTAGGTCCAGCAAGAAATTTGTTAATATTTTACATCTAGAGCTTCAATTTGGAGGATTACTCTCTTTGGCATCTTGTAAAGTCATGAATACAATAAAGTTCAGAATTTTACTGAAAAATCAATTTACAGAATCACAACAAGAAAATCTATTATGTGGTTTAAAAAAGAGCTTAACACCTCTGCTGCAAACGTGATAAATAGCAAGGTATCAAACTGGGTCTACTGAGATGGACAAAGTAGCAATAAAATAGTTCAAGTCTCCTCTAACCCTCATCTCTCTCAAAGAGTATATGAGGCATCTCTTAACATTTGCAGTGGTATCAGGCAAGGATTGCAAACAACAACAAAAGCTGGCCTTGTAGTAAACCTTCTTAGGAAATATTGGCTCTTTTTCCCAGAAAAGCAGCATGATAGTTTAGTCTCTGTTCTTCTAATGTTCTGGTTTCCAAAGCTAAAACAAGAAAGAGAAGCCCCAAACTGTCCATGAGGACCAGGTGCTCAAAAAAACAATAACTATTCTAAGACCCAATATTTGGTTGAAAAAAGAACTTTGATAGATAGTGCTTAATCCACCTCATAATAATACTGAGGCACTCAATTTCACTCAGAGCTGTGCAAAACCTGAGGAAGAGTTGAACCAATTACACTCAGTAGAAATACTCAGTAAGAGTCCCAAAGCCTGCAGTGCCTCAAGGTCCTGCATGTGCAGTATGAGCTAAAAACACAGACTAATTTGCTTTTTTGAAGTTGATGCTGCATACACACATTTGCAATGTGAGAGGATCAGCTGAACTGGAGTAAACACGCATTCATTCCAGGAAAATGGACTGGATCATCTAGCCTTCAGCACATTGCAGTCTGCGGCATGATGGTAACGTGGAAACATTGCTCCCCTGTCAGTGAAATATTTTTTCATGAAAATGTTCAACACAAGTGTTGGTAACTGCACCTACATCCCCAACAAGCTCATTCAGAACTGTTAGAATAGCTGTCCATAAAACAGGACAAAATCACCCCCAGCAGAAGCAGATGGAACGTTACTGAAATGGTGGCAAGTGCATCTTACACAGCAGTTACAGAACTGATCACCTCAGGGATTATACATTTGCTCACACAATCCTACCATAAACATCTGAACAGGTTGTAAAGATACAAGGTGAACTAGATCATTTCACTTCAATCATATTAGTCTTTACCTGCCTAATTTTGGCTCCTTTCTCTGAAATTTACCAAATTTAGGCATTTTCTAATAACCGTAGAATATAAGCAAACCTTTTGGAAAGAAGTGAGCTCTTCAAATCCCAGTCTCAATGTTTGAAACTATACAATCCTAAAGCCTCGGTCCTACAAAGGACTCCATGCTGTATGCTTCAAGAATTCTACTGCTTCTTAAGGAGGCCTTAAAAATGTCTTCATTGTTTAAAATACCTTTCCTCATAGTTCAATTTCTTTACCATGCTACTGCTGTCTCTAAATTCCCGTAGAAAACTGCTCTCTATACTCCTTTTCCAGTGGCGTGGAACCTGTAACAATTAGCAGTTTCTGCTTGTCTCTGCTCTGCCTCATTTTTTTCTCCCCTGGCAGTTGCTGCTTATAAAGTAGATACCTGTCTAATGCTTAAATCAGTTATTCAAAAGTAAATTCATTTAAGTGCTATTTTTAATAGGCATTCATTTGAGGAAAAAATTCATTCCATTCTAATATATTTCCTGTGATGCAAAGCAAGAGTATTTTAATAAATAATTCATATTAACAGAACACAAAATTTATTGGCCTAATGCTTTTAGAAACACAAATACAATGAGATAGAATGTACGTGCACACACATGTACTCAGCTGTACTGTATTTTCAGATTCCCATTATAATATTCCTTATTATCTGATCTACGGAAGTTCCTGCCTGCACCAGGGCAGAAGAGAGATTTCTTGCTAATGTATCTCTCAGTAAATTAGATAAGGAAAAGCAGAAGAGAGCATACCATATAGTCCTTACTCTGTAATTTGGTCAGTTACGCAAATACAAGTAACAACAAAAAGTAAAGACTTATGAAAAATTATCATCTGCAGTTCTGTTTCTTTTTAATTTACCCTGCAAAAAATTGGGATCCATGGAGACAGAACTGCAGGAGTGGGTCTATAATGGGTATGTATGTCCAAGCAAAACCTGCAAGTTTTCTATATGGCTGTAGTTCCAAAGCACTGTCCAAGAGACAAGGCTGAAATACAGGCAGTCCATAAACACTCCTAGCACAAGAGAGGATCCTTGCAACCACAAAATACAGCATTTTATAGCATTTAAAAAACATAGTGATAAATTCATTATTTGTGGAAGTGTAAGTCAGACCCTGGGCATCACCTGAATTCTGATATTGGGCAACAAGATAAGTAGGGTCCACAGGCAGAACAAGCATGCAGAGAAGAGCATCAGTGAACATGGGCCTGGAAACAGGCTCTGCAAACTGAACAAGGCACTCCTTGAGATGCTGCTGAGTCGTGAAGCACGTGGACTCTCCTCCCTACCCCCAAAACATAAAATATATCACTGGGCTCATTCCTAGTACTCATTTGGCCAATGACCTCAGTGAGAAGAGCATTAAGTCCCTTTTGAAAATGCAGATTTGCTACAGAAACTCTATAAAAAGTAAATTAAATTTAAAAAAAGGGAAGAAAGAAAATCTGTAAAAAGCAAATGTTTCTTTCATCTGTTCCTGTCTTCTTTATTATTTCAGTGTTGGATGTAGAAGAGTAAATAAATCTCATTTTATATCTGTGACACAATTCCCAGCTGTGGTTTCCTCAAGTCCTTCCAAAGCAGCTTTTTGGCAACTTAAAATGATTTGGCACCATCATAGTCACAGAAAATATATTTTATTCCTGAAAGGATTATTCAAAGTTTAACTGGCTGTAAGAGCACCACATCCGCTGAGACTCTTAGAAATTGAACCCTGAGAGAACTGATTCTCTACTGCCTGATGTACACCCCTCACACACATTATGGAAATTTCCTCCAGTATCCTCAGTTTGCAAACTGTCAGCTTTTTTTCTTTTCTTCCACCCTACAAAGCAATTATCTCAGTGAGAGGGAGAACTGGAAACCAATAGCTTGTCCAAGTCACTTAATGAAATGATGGAGAAGGTATGGGATTTCTGCAATGGTTGTGGATCACAGGCTTTGCACTGCCAAAAAACAAAGGTACAGCAATAGGTATTGTAGCAGTTTTCACAACTGGGACACTTGTTCAGGGGAACTGTACTTAAACGCCATTTTGAAGTCTCACTTAGGCTCAAAAGCCATAACTCAGCTCTGAGTCTGGATCCTCCTACGCTGAACCCAAACCACTGCTATGGGGTGAAATCCATTAAAATCCTCAAACAGCTTTTCCATTGAGACTGTGACACAAAAGTGTTTCCATTTCAGTATCTCCTGAATAAGTACCATTTATTTTTACAGTGTGCCTCCAGCATTTCCCACACATTTACCAGCTGAAGAGAGAAATCCTCAACCCCATCCTGAATTTATCATCACAACACCTGCTCTCTGTCAAAGCTCACTGAGGACCCCAAACAAACCATCGTCAATGGGCCTCCAACCACTTTGCAGTTTTGTGTTGCTTTTCAGCATGCCAGGCATATCCCAAACAGTCTAACCCACAACCAGATGGTCAATACACAGGGGAACACACCCACAGACTTTAAAAACAAACAAACAAACAAATAAATCAGAATTACCAGTATTTAGTGGCTGATTGTGTTGCAGCATTTAGGCCAGGACCTTAAAAAAAAGCCTGAGAACACATTCACAATGTAGGAACCCATTCTCAACCTAGAGTTTATTTCTGCCAACAGGTTGAGTGGGGGGCAGAGGGAGGAATAAATCTAAAAAGCGCTTCTTCCCCCTCTCTGCTCCACAAATGCATTATTCATAAAAGCTGGGGATTTTTTTTATTACCTGGGGATTTCATTTTTATTATGTTCAAAGGATTGTTTCAGTGAGAACTCACTCCCCTGCAGGCAAATATGCAGGGTTTTTTTGCAGGGTTTTTTTACACTGCAGTATAAATTTCAGTGAATATCTAAATAATACCGGCAAAACCTCAACGAAACCAAATAGCCAAAAACATTAGGGACAAATTGCCCTTGCACAATTTATTCCATTGTTTGGTGGAACTCCACAGAGAATCTGGGGCCCCTGGTATACTGGATCTAAATTGATTTATTCTTACTATCACAGGGGAAGTCCATAAACTGCTCTTTTGCATAAGTTATACCTACATTAAAAAAAAATCCTAACAGGATACACAAATGGCTATTTTTCCTTAACTCCTGAACAGAACAACTTCTACAAAGAGGTGAGGTGGACCAAGATACATGTAGTTATTCTCATAAATCTGATCAGTGAAGACAAGGAATCACCACAGTTTAAAACACAGAGAGGAAAAAAAAAATGCTTTTTTTTACTCTCAACAGAACATATTTCTGATGCTACCTCTACTTGTAATCACATTTCTAGCCTGAATCACAAATTCTCCAGTAATCTATCTTGTTCTAAACAGCCAAAATATTTATTTTTATTTGACCTCCTACTAGGTGCATTCATGGGAAAACAAATGGATCCTACTTGGGGCATGTCCATTTGTGCCTGTATCCCAGAAACCTGAAACCAAGCCAGCATTCTTCTGATTGAATAAAGCTGAGTTGTCTGGGTTAAATCTGTTGTCAATATGCCTTGCTTATACAGTGAAACAGTTTCTTGTTAAGCAAGACAGAGATTTACTGTAGGCAGGATACGGACTTCAAATGCATCAGCATGGAAGGGAAGGATAGAAATGTATTCATTCTTCAAGAAACACTGGATAAAAGTACTGTATACCTTAGCAGGAAGCTCTTTTACTATGAATAATCATGGTCTTGAGTCAACATACTTTGCCTACTTAAGCTATCTCTCGCATCAGAATCCAATTATAGCAAAGCCTACAGAAAACAGGTTTGGCACAGTTTAATATTTTGGTATTGATCTAATTTAGCTCTGGTTTCAATTACAATGGGGAGCATTTTATCAAGAGATAGACTTTGTTTGTTGGACTTCAAATTGCTTTTTTCCTTATTGTCTCTGATCTCACTATCTGGGTATTTTTGCCACGCTTATTGCTGCAGTTTTAGAGGTTTCACCCATTTTACTATGAATTTCTTTACAGGAAAGAAATCAAATCCAGCTTCTCTAAGTAAAAAGGAGTGAACTCAATATATTTAAAAACTGGGCTGGGGTTTCTGTAGCAACCATTCCACAGTGATGCAACTGAATTTGACATCAAAGAACAAATATATCAAGTCATCCTGACAACTGAAATAGTTGCTGTAAGAAGAATGCACACATATATCTGGAACAAAGACAGATTATCCTAAGTAAAATGAGCATTTTATTTAGTAATATATGTATACCGTATCATCCTACTTGAGGCATCTTTTCTCCCATCAATGTGCATAACTGCCACAAAAATTAGCTGAAGTTATCCACAGAAACTGAGAGGAGAATAGAGCTCTTTATTTAGTTTTCAGATGTACAGAAGAATTATCTCATTTTCCATTTAATGACATACAGAAGATATATGGAAGTAATTTTCTTTCTTCCTGCTGAATTTGGCTTTAAACTCTGCAGCTTTACTTCTTACATTCATTGAAGGGAATGTTATCTCTACAACCCGCAAGAGTTACACGTATTTATAAACTATATCTAAGAAATTACCTCTGGTTAACAATATGCACCTTTCAGCTACAAAACCTAAAAGCCTGACAACAGGACAATTTTGCTGCACTGTGCTCTCCCAAAATACAAATCGCGTATGTTGATAATCTGGAACGTTTGCTGAATTAAAGGGGGATTATGAAATCATAGCAGTGATTAGAATCATACACTGCTGAAGGCAGATAGCTGGAGTGTGGAAATTTCTAAAAAGGAAGCTGTCAAATAGTAGGAAGCAATTTGCAATGAACCATAGCTTTGTGAATAAAATTGCAAACCTAGTGCTCTGTTAAGTTCCAAGAAGTGATAAAATTTGAATTCAGAGTTTGTAACTCCAAAAGGAAGTCCATTTCATGGGCTGCTACAACTTCTAGGAAAATGTAAGACTTGACAGAGATAAAGGAACCTTACAAACACACTGTAACTGAAACACAGTTGCTAGTGTTTCTTCAAGTATGATAAGGCATGACGCTCAGGGGAGACTGCTTTTTAAAACTCCCTGTTGGTATTGCTAGATGTGAGATACAACTGTTTTGCCCAAAAGAGAAACATGCAGTGCATCCCTCTCTAGTCTGAAGAGTTACAAGAACTCTACAATTTTTTTGCTCGAGGTAGCATATACCTGCCGCTTGCCTCTGATGTGGAAGAAGAAAAATGCACCTGAAAATTGCAATTTGTACTCTTGGGATTATTTGTTGATGACTTTTCCAGGTGAATTTTCAAGCCTCTCCCTTGCCAGAATAGTCTTGAAACACAGAGCAGTGTAATTCAGTTGCTGGCATTAAAGAAAAAAACAACCAATACTCATTTTGCAGACACTGGGAACAGCCCAAAGGTCTAGCACAAATTATTCATGTTAAAAGGATCAGCTGAATTAGAGGTGTATGTTAAAAAAAAAACCAAACATGTAGAATGCATTTAGAAAGAGACCCAGTTTAAAATAGTTCAAGTGCTTTTCAAAGGTCATTAAAATAAAAATTAAATTTTATTTAGGCTGCAATATCCCAAAGGCCTTGTCAACTACAGTGGAAAAAATGGATGTTCTCCTGTATAACCAGTGCACCTGCCCTTAAGGCTATGGTCCTTCCATTACAAATTCCTGTAATAATATGTCAGGTGAGCATTAGCCCAAAAGAAAAAGCTTATTCTGTTCACAATGGTTGTTTGTGCACAACCCAATCCTAACAAGCTTCTGACAAGAGACATCACTTAATGATTCAAAGTTACAGTTTTAGCATTCCTGCCTCCTGCACAAGGAAACGCCTTTAGATTTGACTCCTAAACTGAAGAACTTGAGCTGCAACAACAGTGAAAGTGCCACATTAGCACATGCAAGGCTTCACCCAACAAGCAGATATTTCCCTAGAGCAAGATAGCAGGCACCAGCTATGGTGGGGGGAAGCTAGAAAGAGGCCAGAAAACACGTTGCAGACAAGGTTTCTCACTCCGGTTTTTACTATTATATACCAGCCCAGGCAGCTGCTTCTTTCCAGCTGCCCAGCTTCTCTGAGCTGTATTGAGTCAAGGTGGGCACCTCTCCCTGTGACATCAGCAGGGGCTGATGAACCCCTCTGGAGCCTGTCCTGGCCCACACGGAATTACCCTGGCATCAGGAACATGTCATAGCATGTTTGTGCCCAGTTTGGCCCACAAGCTCAGATCTGCAAGGAAGCTCAGGACAGACCTATCTCAGCTCCTCCTAAAGTCCAGGATAAAAATCTCAGTGACTCAGCAGCATTCTCCTCAACAAACTCACATGCATTAAAACACAATTCATCTTGTTTATCTGAGGCTCTGAATTGCATGAAATCTGCCACCTAAGGTATTGATTCTGTTTGCGAAGTTTGTTTTGAAAGGCACAGGTCTAGACAAGGTCCAAATGACCTGGAAAAAAACGTAACTGTAAGGTCACTGTAACAAAAATTGTTCCATAGAGTTAGGACACCAAAAAGTTCAGATGAACAAACTTCACACAGGTGATCACAAAGCCCTCCAGTCCTCTGCCCTACACAATTCCACCCTACCACCGATTATCCCCTTCTGCCTTAGCTTAACCGTCTACAGCTTTGGCTGTTAGTGCCTTCGGCTGGCAGAGGCAGGGTGACTGGGATGCAGGCAAATTCCCTCTCTCCTCCCATCATCTAAAACATGGGTGGCCAACTTGTGCAGGGAGAAGAACTTCTGTGTCCAGCTAAAGAGTCAGCAGACAAGAACACCAGAGGACATGTTTGGGCTACACTGCTGTAGATGAAAACCATCACACTCCCAGCTTGCTTGTCTTTAAAAAGAGGCAGAACACAACACATCCCCCCCTGAGCCCCTTGAAGCATTCATGTGAACTGGCCAGCGTTCCCAAGACCAGAAAAAAACCACACTGTGGCCTGGTTCAATTCCTAGGCCACCAGTTGACGATCCCAGATGTGAAACATCAGACTCTTAGATCCTGTCATCTCTGCAGGATTTGCTGACCTCACTTTCCATTAACTCCACCAGCACAAGGCCATCAGGTGCTTTCCGTGCATTGAGATTTGTCCTGTCACAGGTACACCAAGGACTACCCTCCAGCAGTGAACCAGGCCTATTAACAAGCACAAACATGGCTGTCACATTGTCTCAATTTACGGAAGGTCATCAAGGCACTCTCCCTAAGTTGGCGGTGTTTTAACACTTCAGCAAGTGCTGGATACTAAAAGCCAGGATCCTGCAAGGTCTCAGGCAGCCTCAGAGCTTCCCTGAGCTGTGGAGGGGCATTCCCAGCACCTGGCTGGCTCCATTACAATTGGTATGGTTGTACATGTACCAGGAGGGAGAGACTTGCCAAGCTTCCCTTGTGTTCACGTTTATTGCTGCCATGCCTCAGGTAATGCAAACAGCATGTAATTTGAGCATTTCTGTCCCTATTAGTTTATGTTCCATATGATTTCCTTTGCGTAGCTGACATCTTCGGTAGCCTGAGGCCTGCTTCATGCACAGGCTTTATACCCATATAACTACCAGTGTTAGGTGAGTGGCTTTTTTATTTTAAAGCAATTCATTAAGCACTGCCTCTCAGACAGACCCAGCTACAAGGGTGCCTTGTAGCCCTGCAATGCATTTCTTCTCCCACAGAGGAAAACCACGCCATCATCTTCACGGGGCTGCAGCTGTGTGTGCTGGGGGTGTGTGGCCCCTGCTATCTGGGCACTTTAAAAAGCCACAGCTCTTGCGTCGATAAATCCTTTTAAACCGAACGCCTGTAATACTCACACCAAAATACGGCTGTGACATTTACTTTTGTTTGCCGGGAGAAATCCTGTTGTGCCTTGAGGGGCGGGAGAAAAGGCTTTCAAAAGGCAGCTCCCTCAGGGCCGGCCAGGCCCGCCGTGGGGCCGAGCGCGGCCCCGGGCCCCACCGCTGCCCCAGGCCGGGCAGGGTCCCTGCGGCCCGGGCTCCGCTCGCCAGAGGCACGCAGGCCGCCGGAACGGGAAGGCCCTCATTGTACTCGATTGTTTTCCTGAATGCCTTTATGAACAACAGCGAAAGGAAATATTACAGCCTGGCCGGCGGCCAGGGGCCTGCTCGGTGCTGCAGCGCGGGGCTCGGAGCAGCCAAGGCAAACACGCTCCCAGCGCCGTCGCGATTTTCGCCTGTGTTTCAGATTAACCGCTGCCTTTCACAGAGGGCTCTCCGGCCCCTGCTTCCAGGCTGGGGCGGGGGACGCAGCCCTTTTGTTTCTAACGTGAAAAGTTACTTACAGCACTGCTGCCAGTGCACCTCAGCCGCCCAGGCACGCACCGCCGAGCCTCTGTGCTGGGCTGGTCCCAGGCCCCATTGCCCCTCCGTGCCACCCTCAAGGGTGGGCGTGCAGAGCTCAGCCCCAGGGCGGCAGGGCCGTAGCAACCAGCTGGGGCAGGGAGCAGCCGGGGGAAAACTATTTGCCCCTGAAAGCTGCCACAGTGCTTTCTGCCAGGATACGCATTGTTTCGTTTTGAACAAAAACCTCTCCACGGCCTGGGAGGTAGAAAAATAAAAGCAGTTTCCCCTCCCGTAAGTGCAGTGGGGCTGTGGGAGCGGGCACACCGAGGCATGGCTGCGGAGCCACCATGAACCCTATTGCCCAGCTCCAGCAGGATCAGGTCCTGGGAAAGCCTGGCAGCAAGTCTGGCCTCCCACAGCGGCCACCGGCTCTTAGTGCTGGGGCAGAGGAGGAGGGCAAGCAAGCCAGAGGTCCCACCATCGCTTGGGCTGCCTCTGCAAGCAAGCCAGAGGTCCCACCATCGCTTGGGCTGCCTCTGCCTACTCACCCTCTGCCCCACTCCCAGGGAACTGTAAAGCGTAAGGCTCCAAGGTGCCCCATCCGACCCCCAAAACAGTAGCGTCCTGGTCACCAGACAGCTGCCCATGGGGCGAAGCTGGGCTAGGATTTCACCTTTTGAGATGGGCACGGTGGGAGCACACGTGAAAGCAGTTAACTGTGCAGCTATTTGGTCACAGGAATTTACATGCCTAGCTGCTGAAGCAGGAGGTTGTATGGTTAACTGAAGATGTTTAATAGATTTGTAGCAATGGGTGGTGGGGCTTTTAATTGCGGCAATCTTTTTAGATCCAGACTGAGAAACTCACAGTGAGTTTGTATCTCTAAAGACATTAGCTTCAGAGCAAGGGCAATGGGGTGAAATCCAGCACAGGGCAGAGGCAGGACCAGCCATGCTTTACTCTCAAATCCAGTCATCGGTGGGATCGGAGCAGCACACAGGACTGCCGCTGATATGCTGCCAGGTGGGTTTGTCCCACCACCATTTTCCAAGCTCCACAGGCAAAGTTTGGTAATCACCGGTTTACAAGCATCAATAACTTGCAAGAAATTTTCCAGGCTCTGCTAGCAACATGTTCCGAGTTTGCAAGAGAGAGCTCTTTAAAAAGTAAAAATTAGGGGGATCATGATAAGAAAATAAATACTGCTGACCTAGCATTCCATTCCCGGGGTGAAACACAGGCAAATCGGGCATTTCCTACAGTTTGTTGCAAACACTGCTTCTTTGGAGGCGGGATGGATGGAGTAATGGACTGGGGCTCAGGACACCTGGACTTCATTCCCAGCTGTGTCACTTATCTGCTGAGTAACCTTGGGATATCATTGTAAAATGACACTGAAGTCCTCAAAATCTGTGAATGAGAAGTGCTGCGCAGGAACTAGGCTCTTTTGCCATCTTCCCACAGCACTGACATGCAATCCTGTGTCACAGCTGGCATTTCTGTCACAGCTTGCTTACAATCCTAATCCTACAAGGAGTTCTCTGTGGAAGGGGCTTCTTATACAGCAGTTCTGTTTGCAAGAAATGAGTCCAAAAGAGATGTGTGAAGCCAGAAGCATACTTCTACCTGGATTTTTTAGAGTTAAGATCCATGTTACAAATTAAAATCCACAGGACCAAGATAGCATTCCAATTTCAGACATATACTCTGTGGCATTGACATTATTGCCTATATTTCTAACGTCCCATTCACAACTGCAGCAACAGAAAAAAACAATAACAGTAAGTGATAACTAGATCTGTTCAGTCAGACAGAAGTACCAGTCAGTTTCAATTTCTGTAGACCACTAGGATTTTAATGCCATTGAGAACAGTATTCATATGGCTGTGACACTGGTTTTCCCTATTCTCAGGTAAAAGCTTCACAGAAACAAAAATAAGGGAGAATCTGTTCAGTCCTGCCATGTGTTATGTGCTACAGGACACCTGTTTTCAAGTAAATCCTTAGCTGAAGCCAGTGTATCGATGTGCCTTATACTGTAGGACTGAGGCCTACATTTTAAAATGGGATACTTAAGGGATACTTAACTGAGCTTTGTCATCAGGAGAGAAACAGTTTAACATCTGAATCTCTCAGGAGCCATATGCATGATTTATCTGTCTGAAGGCTTGGAATCCCATCCAGCCTAGGAAACAGAGCCTTGGACAGGCCACAGGACATATATCTTAGCTTAAGGTTTGTAAAGTGCCCATCACCAAGCTCTCTAAATATTTAGCTTCAAAAAGATCACTCAGAAAGACCTAAGAATCACACTTACCTAACCCAGCAATATCAAATCCTTCATGATGTCTACCAGAGTGGAATAATCAAACTCTTTTGTGACAATACCTTTTTTCTCTTCTGAAACTAATTCAAGTTTTTCATAGGTTTAGAAAGTGCAGTTCTAGCTAAGGTAGGCAAGTGACCAAAACAGCAATGAGGAGCTATGTATACCAGTATATTACATTGTAGATAATTTTATCTATTTGCACAAAGTTATTTATTACCTGAACATCACTGGATCTAACTAAATCATTTGATGATTTTTTTTTCATGTCTGCAAGCTGTCCACACATTGCAAAATTCTCAGATGTACCATGAAAGACCATATAGGTCTACATGACAAACAGCAAAAAGTCAAAACAAATGTCAGATATGTGTCTTCAGCTGCAACTCCTTCACTGTAAGAGAGGACAGGTGTATCACTCATTGTGTTGGTAAGTTAAATAAGCTTTTCATTCAAAAACAAACTTTAAGACTGATATGGCTCACAGAACACAAATTCTGAAATATATATATTCACTGGTAAAATTCTGAGTCACAATTACTCTTTATATAAACGTGGAATTTGAAGAAGCAAATAGAAAGGTCACACACTATAGGAACAGAAACGTGTTCAGTTCCTTGTTTTGGCACTGTACAGGGCTTTGCCAAAGAATATACTCAAACATGTGAGGCTGAGTATCCTCAGCCTACCTACAGTTCCAAAGGAACCTACAGTTCCGGGACCTACAGTTCTGAAGTTAGAAACAGCACCAAACACAAGGAACCCACCTTTCAGAGCACGTCCCCTAGATAGGCTGCTCCTCTGCTGAGTTCCCGAAGTCTCCTGATGCAGGGCAGGCCACTATCAGTCAGCCTGAGATCTGAGGCTCCAAGAGGCATTGAGATCATGTTCCCAAGATAGCCTTATGCCAGATGCAAGATTATATTCTTTAGCAAAGCTGCAGCAATTCAACAAAAATGCCTGCAATTCCAAACATTTCAGCCTCAACAGATCTGTGTTTGTAGACCCTGGCGTCACTGGAACATTTCCAGACAGTTCCACTCCCATGGGCTCAGTTCGTCCCAAATCTCTGGATGGTACTACACCTCTGACACACAGGTACACGCAAGATAGAGCACATTGGAATGAGGTTACGGCCCAAAGCTTCAGCAGCAGGAATGACAGAGGTGAATGATTAGATCAGACCTGGATCCAGCCATGATGTTCAACAGGTCCTGGCTGACACGTTGTACTGAGAAGTGCTAATAGGCACAGGCAGATGGAAGGGACGGAGAAGAGGGGAACTAACAGACTCCCTAGTAAATTCATCCCTGGTGCGGTCATGAACAAATCACCAAGGCCATCCCTGTTTGTGGCATGTCTAGAGACTTCTAAAATAAGATGATATAGAAAAGGCAAAGATAAAAGGAGTTTATGTTTTATTTGGAGACTAGCTACTTATAAAAACAAAATAAACAGGCAAAGGGCCTTGTGGATTTGATCAGCTCTGCCTATCAAAATAAAAATGAGCGATGGATGTTTCCAGCTCTGATTAAGAAACATCTTTACCTTGAGGCATCAGTGCTCAGCCCCAACAGGGCATTTCAAGTCTCCCCTTAACTACCAGTATGAAAAAGAAGAGATATTGATGCAAACAGATGGTTTTTTGGTTTCACACCCCAATAATGGAGCAAACTATGTAATCTTTACTCAGGTGGGAGCACAGGCTTTAATTCTGCACATCACGGTAGAATGTGGTGCAGTAAAAGAAAATGCTCCTGCTTTATTCTGAAATGACAATCTGGACCTCATTTGAGAAGAGAGTAAAACACGATTAAAGAAATAAGTTTTAGAAGACCATAAGGTAACCCTGCCTCTTGTCTACTAGAAGACAAAAGGGCTGCATGTTACATTGCAGATAGTATTTCATCTACTAAAAAGCTTCGTTGTTAGCCCACAAATACAGAGAATGTCATGGAGAAACAATTTGTTTTGCTTGGCAAAACTGGTAGCAAGGAGTAGAAGGAAGGAGAATGAGTTGTTAAGCAGTTGGTTTGCTTTGGTTTGCTTCTGTCATTGCAGGAAGGGAAGAATTGCCCGAGTCAGGGATATTTCCTGGTATGGCACAGGGACTTTGATAGTCAGCTGGTAATACATTTACCAGATATCTAGTTTTCCCAGAAGTGTCTTGACCTGAGCTGACTCATCTGTGTCCCAGGAGGATGACTAATCATTCTGATTTATTATGCTGTGGCCTGCTAGCCATTTCAGCTCTGTTTGCATTGGTGCCAGTACAATATTTTATACAGAGCAAACTAGGTTCTATATAGGCATAGTTATTTAAACTAGATTCAAAACCAAGAAGAATTCATCACCAAGCATCCACAAAATTGAAATAAGTACAAAATGATGCTTTGGGCAACATTTGGAAAAAACCTTTAACTTAAAGGGCAGGCAGAGTTACAAGACAGGCTAATAAGCTAATTAAGCCTGAAGTTAGTTGATAATTGTAGGCATCTTCCAATGAAATTACAAAAATCCTGAGGACTGCATGTAACCTACAAAAAACCCACATGATTATTTTTTACAAGGAAGCAGTGGAGCACTGTGTTATGGGAAAGAATCTCAGTCCTATTAAATTAATAGCTCTTCATGTTGAACGTACTAGAAACCATGCTGTGGAATCCAGCAGAAAAAAGCCTCTAGAAAAAGTCAGCTAATAGTTTGAAGAGTGCGGGCCCATATGCCTTCATTTGCACCAAAACTTTATTCTGAGTGAAGCTGTACTCCAAAAACACATACTTGGGATGGGCATCACTGCCCATATGTTGTTTTTGTGTGATACTGTTATCACCTGCAGGCAGCCGTCAAGGAAACTTCCATTCATGAGACTAAAGTAGACTAAGCAGGGGACTCAGCAAAGCGTGAAAAAAGAAGTAAAGCATAGCTGACAAAGAGCATTTTCCAGAAGCAATCAAAAATCCACACGCTCAGATACACAGTAGTACCTCACTAACTACCAACAGTTTGGCTATTCCCATCAGTATTACACTTGAGAGTCCACACTGTTTGTATCTTACTGATTTCCACATAAATTGTGCTCATTTTATTTTATTTTGCTTGCTTTGGAAGCTCAGCTTGGGATCTGAGAATCACTGTGGCAAATTTCTTTCTCCATCTCAACCCATAATAATAGTTTGTGGGACAAATAAAAACACTGATTACATCTCTGCACCGGACTACCATACTGCCAGGTTTTCTGCCCCAGAATTTTGTCTAGAAATGGAACAGAGAAAATGATTTTGCTCGTCCAGAACTCCCCTACTGCCCAGTCTCAATCCATGCACCAATTGTTCTGAACTGGCTCTGAGCCCAAGGCAGAGGAGTAACACACTGTACTCCACTCCCTCCCCAGCCCACCAGGATAAGAAAGGTTGTGGGAAGATGAACAGTAGGAAAGGGACAGAGAAGAGCTTTGAGTTTCTGGTGCAGGTGGAGGAATAGTGGGAGGTGGGGATAGGGAGGTCTCTGGAGCAGAAAAAGTTGGAGGCCAACATGGGCGGTTTCTGCTGAGGCACTTCAAACCAACCACCTGGTTAGGTGATGGGCGCATATGCACAAGTCTGTTCGGCCAAGTCCTTTCACACATCACTGCAAAGCCCCTTCACACACCATGTCTGATTCTCTCTTCCCAGCATGCCACATCCCATCAGAAATGTGGCAGTCGAGTGCCTCAACACCTGTACGCTATGCTCTCAGTAACACCCAAGCAATCTCAGGCCAACACTTGTGTAACTGGATAAGACCTTGCGCACAGTTCTGTGGAAGTTGCACAGAATGGCACTGAACACCACACTCTTTCTCAACGCCAGGCTCTGAACAGTCCCTATAGAATTAATAAGCAGCAGAAATGTCACTGTCATGAAAACAAGCGAGTTTATAATACAAAGATGAGATATACTGGCTATCACTTCTCAGAGGAGAAGCACAAGTTAACCCAATAGTAAAAATTCCTTCAAACTAGTGGGAGATGTAACAAATACCACACACAAAAGGGCACAGCACAGGCAAACACCAACTCCTCTGGGTGGGCATATATTTCAAATACAAGGTATTGTGGGGCTAGCTCTTCTGCTCCCTTTGAACATATCAGTCAGAAGTTCTCTCAAAATCATCTGAGTAGGAGTTCTTAAAGTCTGCTCTCTGAATTTGTCCTAGGGAAGAAAAAGAACTTCTTGGGATAAAAATCTTCCTCAAAAATTGGAACAATAAAGAGTAATAGCACCAAATCCTTACCCTAACCTTAAGCCAAAGGTTTTTATTTTATTTTGTACTTGTTTCTTTGAGGTCTGCAAGGAATTTCTTACCTTTTTTTTTCCTGTTCATTTTTGTGTGCCTCTGCACTTTCTGGTTCTGGCTGACGGCTACTAACATACTTCTAGAAAGGCTTCCTTCCTCATCCTACCTCTTATTTCTGGCCAAAATAGAAGCAAGAACTTTCAAGCCCAGCAAATTCAGAACAAGAGGTTTTTTTCTTATACTGATCAGCACTTTATGTTGTTCATACAATCAAACTTTTTACACAACGTTTATTGATACTTGCATAGCCAGCCAAAAAAACCTCACTAAACCATAGAGATTTTTCTTAGCAGATCCCTTGTTTGTAAGTTAACATGTAAAGAGAATAACAAGTTGCTTATTTAAAGAATGTGCCCAAACTTTGTAAATTTACACTCATTTCTGAGAGAACTGGATTGCTTATAGTGGCTTTCATGTGAAAAAAATATTGATGCAAACAAATGTCTGCCAGCTGTGCATCAGAAACACTCCTTTTATTACACTGAACTTTGTATTATTAGTGATGTTTCTAACAGACATCTTCAGCCACTGATATTTTGTATTTTCTGATAATATTTTGTTTTTTCTCAACTCACTCTCATGAAATGGTCTTTTCAAGTGGATCTGTCATTGTGGTTTCCTGGATTTCTTCAGCCTTGTTGGAAAGCTTGTAAATTCCCATGGCTGATAGTAAGCTAAGGAAGGAAATAAAAAATAGTAAATACCACTTCAGTGGTGTAAGCCCTTTTCTGCTCTTTTTTGGCTGAGAGTACATTTTAGGAGACTATTATCAGCTTTTACACAAACTTCAAAACAGTTCCAGCTGGGAATCTATCTGTATGTCCATTTTGCACCCTCAATTAAACTCCCTTCCACCAAATCAGTCTTCACTAAAGATATATACTGGTAGACTAACATTTGGATGAATTAAGTGGGTCTAGGCTGCTAGTTTATTTTACAGGAGTACTTGACAATATCAATACAAAAAATGGATGAAGCTACAGGAAGGAAAATCACTCTTTAATATCATATTACTTCCTACAGCTACAGAGCAGAATGTGTGAAAGAAAGAATAATATAAATCAGATGATCTATTTCCATGTGCAGTGACCGGATATTTAGTATCTGCTATCTTTTTTATTTGTTGTAGATGTTTTGAACACTGAAAACAAAATGCATATAGAATATTTTTACTGCACAGAGGAATGACTGCAGATCGGAAATACCAGAGTGCTGAATTGTTTCTCAAGTTATACCTCTTTTTGCACTCAGATCATGTACTAAAATTGCTTGTGCTACTTACTATTTGTATTGCTGCAGATGAGATCAGAATGCAGTCCAGCACAGTTGTGGAGAGCATGAAATACACAACAAGGACTATTAGTTACTGAGTCCAGTTTTACTTTTCATAAAGCACCTAACTGTCTCATATGCTGTAAACAATCCCATGAGTCCTGGAGAACATGAATAATAGTTGGAAGGATCATGCCCTCTAAACAGAAGACCCCAGATTTTGCTGCAGTTGTTCCAAGGGAAGACATAGGAAGAAATTCTGACTAGCATAATGCTGTTAGAGGAATATTGACACTGAATTGACCCAGTAACAGCACTCAGAGCTGATGAAGAGATTTAAATGGTGCATTCTGGTGAGGGGTTCAAAAGTCAGAAGTCATAACCTAAAATAATTGTGTATACCGGAAATTCAAACTATTTCACTCAGGGTCAGAATAAGGAACTCATGGAATTAGTTGCCAAGTAAGAACATGGAAACAAGTATTGCAGTGTAAGTGGCTTGGAAACATCTTGGCACTTTTATGGAGAGAGAAGGGATTAAAGGATATAGTGACAAAACAGAAAACTGGAGGTTAAAAGAAACTTAAGGGGGGACAAGCCTGTGAGGTCAAGTGGCATTTTCCCCTCCAGACGTTTCTTTTATGTCATTCTTCCCAAAGACATCATGTCAGATTGAATAAACAATCACCAAAGCTTAGATGAAAAATGGACTTCTACTGGATTGAACAGGGATGAGGAAGCACTATCTTTTCCTCTGCTCCATAGTAAAAGTAACTGCTAACAAACAAGAATAGACTTATTTATCTATATACAATGCCATGCATTTGACCCACTCAATCTAATGTAGCACATAAGGTTTTCTCATATCAGCCTCTTCCTGTAACCTTATCTTCTCCAGTCCCATCAGAATACCACAACTGACCAGATAAAAAAAATTAAACTGAAATACTTAATGTCAGAACACAACACAGCTGTCTAATGTACACTTCACTGATGACACACTTCTTAAAGACCAGTAGTATTTCTATGCTACCCAAGACATTTGCAGTACTAGCATGGGCACGTCACATGCAATTGCAGGAAGCACATGGAGCTACTGTATCATTGTTTTAAGTGACAAAGCACTAATAAAGGCACTATTTTAGCCATTTTTACCCTGCTGTCTTTTTAGAAGAAAACCTGTTCCCATTAAGAGGTTGCATCAGATATAAAACCATTTCAAGGTGCGTGTTTAACTTAACACGTCATGTAGTAAAGCAAGACTGCAGTAAAAGTTCTTACTATTAGACTTTTCCAGAAATTGTTCCTACAAGTGAGTTAATTCTTTTACATTTTAGCTGTTTCCTTTGCCTCTTGCCTGAGTTGACAGAAACTGCAACAGTTGAGGTGCGTAAAGACTTCTCTAACCACCTGTGTACTGATCCGTCCCAGGACTTGTGGGATACTCAAAAGTTCTGTGACACTAGCTCACTGCATTGTGCTATGTCCCAGTTTGTTGAGTTGGGGTCTAATTTCTTGGTCTCCAATGTACCTGCAAAAATAAGATCCAAGAAGGAGAGTAGGTAGATTATGTCAGGGGTGACAGTTCTCATAGAATTATGAGTACACTGATAAAACTATCTTGGAACCTGACTTCTCTCAACAGCATAAACCAAATCACATTTTCCAGAGACAGGTCCACCTGGATACATATCATCATATAATCACCCAGCCATTTCTTTTCCAAAAGGTGTGTGGGGATCCCTTTGCTGATATTCTGTGAAACACAGTCATATCTCTGCAGACTCAATAATGCTTAACCGGGTTGTCTCCAAATCTTGGTTGCTGACAGGCTTCCTCCCAGGCAGAGGCACTGAATAGATTTTGTACCTTTCTAAGGCTGAAAAAAGTCCCTGAGTGTGCCTGATACATGCTAGCAGCCTGTCAGGCCAGATGGACAGATATTCTTCAAACAATACAGGAGCTTGAGTGGGAGCTGATTCAGATCAGGAATGAGTCAAAGCAAGAGAGCATGGGGCAGGCTTGCATTCAGGCACGGGGATTTGTCCAGAGATAAGAAAGGAAAATTTCAATAGTTTTCTGAATTGCAGGGGTCTAACTGGAGCAAATCTTTGAACTTTTGGAGCATCTCAATCACTTTTTACAAAAGGCATAAAAAAGATTGTCTTATGCATTTTGCATAGTAACCATCTTTGTCAGCTCAGATCCTGGGACGTGGCATTAAAGAACATTCTTCTGACTCTATCCACAGAGACAGTTCCATAACAGCAATTTCCCAAAACTCTTCAGCTTTCAGTTACCACTAAAAACTGATGTCAAAATCTTTGCAGACTGTCTTATTAAAACAGGCAAATACTTGTTTTTCCTCTCATCTTCTCAAAAACATTATAGAATCACACTTTCTTAAAACATCTCTGAGTTGCCCTAGAATTTCAGCTAACCTACATTTGTCTCTATCCAGTGTCAGTCTGACACCTGTCTCCTCTGAACCCCATAGTACTATATAAAATGCCTTCAAAACTTATCTAGGTCTCATGTAATAGAGAAACTTGATATTTTGGGATTGATAAAAAGATAATTCAAATTATAATTATAACCATTTACCCCATGCAAAGCTTACCCCTTACAGCATAAAACCATTTTCTTAAATTTGAATTTTGTTTTGTCAAGCCTGATTTGATTTCTAACTTAATCTACAATTAATTACTTCCAATATTCTGAGATCTTAGGACATTGAAGCTCCCCCTTAATTGAAAAGAATTAATTATAGCTTAGTATTCAATTAGAAGCTATGCATTAGTAGTATTTTGTATCCTGAGAGACAACAGTTATACAGACAGAAACACAGACACAGAGCGATACGTCATAAAAGCAGATGCAAGACAGAGTTCACCTGTCTAGAACTCTACAGTTCTGATTCTAAAAAAAATTATACACAGGCAGGGATTCAGCAAGTTGAAGAAGGCAAAGTAAGATTTTAATCTCCTTTTCCCTCTCCTTCCATTAGTGTGATTAGGCACAGCACATGGGTCACAGACTCCACACATCCCACACGTTATCAACCTGACAGCCATAAGGCCAGCCTAAGTGCAACACGCAGGACGCACAGCGTATCGCTGCATACTCACTTTCCACGCACAGAGTCTGACCAGCACCCAGTGGGCACGGGATTTCCTGTGCTGGGGTAGACACACAGGCAGCACCTGCACAGGGTTCATTGCAGTGGAAGCAAACAGAAATAGGTGATTTTTAAGTGTTTGCTCTGATTTCACATGATGTGTTTGGTGTTTTACTGTTGCATAGGCTCACTCCTACCTGCTCCGTTTTGCCGTTTTGGTCCAAGATTTTGACTGCTCTGTAGAGGTATGCCTTTAATGGAACAACTCTCATGAGCATTTGTCTACATACAGGATCAGCGCTCAGACAAAAGTTACTATCCTCTCTGAATCCTCCCATAGCATTGCTATGTTAAAGTGATTTCTAACAAAGGATTTGAAGCTCATTATTCAATAATGGGTGTCATTCAGATTTCAAATTCTATCTGGTTCCATTAATTACATGTCAACGATTTTTTTTTTTCTCCTTTTTCAACAGAAAAATAAGGTGCTGCCACTGGCAGCCTGCCTGAAAGGTTCAAATGTCAAGGCAGTAATTTTGAATGGAATGGATTTGACTCAGCTGATGCGAGAACAAAAATAGCTATTAGAGATTCCCTGACAAGTTGCTGTGACAGGGAAAAGCTTAGGACTGCTTTCACCCGCCTGCCTGTATGACTTTGGCTCTGTCCTGAATGGTACAGCACAAAATGCAACACCAGAAGAATAAAAAACCTGGCCTAAAATCCCTGTGGCTTTTCCTATGGCCAGGACTAATAGTTCCTCCTTTACTTTCTCAGGTGAGGGATTGACAAGGGAGTATCACAGCCTCGCCTTGGCCTAGCACTGACCACAGTGCACAAAGGGACTGAGTGCAGTGGGCCACAGCCAGCAGGACATGATACTCCTGCATCAGGAAGGAATGCCAGAAAGAGCAGTTCCAGAAACCAAGGTCATCGAGATAAATGAGATGACTTTAAAATTCTTGGAGAAGACTGCCCCAGGAGACGGATATTTGAAATAAGGGGCTCTGTATTCTCTCCCTCCTCCCTCAAGGACAATGGCATCAGGAGGTAGAAAAGATGCTGATTCCTCCTCAGACCTGCATGTCTTCACTATAGCAACTCGTAACTAAATATTCTTGAATTAAAAACAGACTGGCACAGGTATGTCTCAATAAACACAATATAATCATGCTGTTTGGCCATTTTGTCAGACACTTCATATTTCCTTAATACTACCACTTGCAGGCTGCTTGAGATCTCTTTAAATAAGCAGCTGTGAAAAGCACCACAAAAATAAAAATAAGCCATTTAAATAGTTTAAAGGTTTCCTGGGAAAAGTATCTAGCTGCATGAGACCAGCTCATGTGTCCAGAACTGTCACATGTATAAAGAAGGTCCTTTAAATACTGAAAGATTATGTCCTGTCTTCCTCCATTATGCATTTTACTGACCTTCTATGGCCGTCTTCCTGTATTTATATGTATCTGGTTTTCATCTACCATTATCAAAAATTCTTCCCCCATCAATGTTTTCAGTTCTCCAGCTATCTTTGAAGACTTCTGCTCTAGCCAAGCTGTCATGCTAACCTGGCTTCTCTGAAGGCGCTGCCTGCAGCTAATTCTATGCAGAAAAGCCACCAGCCTGGAAAAGCAGCAGGGAAGGTTCAATTAAAGGCAGTACAGAAGACATGCTTCATGTGCGACCTCTCTCCTGTTTTCCAATGACATATCAGCCTCCTTGATGATTCCTACAGATAACAGCAAAAACAACAAATGACACAAGAGAAAATGACTTGTCAAAATAGATGATGACCTGTGCCACCAATTTCCCTATTAAAGGGATGTTTTTGTTTTTTACTGGCACTTACTTTCCACTAGGGACGTATCAAGGCTCAAAATTCTCAATCTGTTTCTATTGTCAGGCAAGAGATAGCTCTTTCAACTTTTATTTCTGTGGTGGGATACAAGATTAAACACAGAATTAATGATGAAAATCCTTTTGCCACCTGAAAGGACAAAATTTGCTGTTGAATATTTCCAAGATCTTTGATTTACACCTCGTCCTCCCAAAACGTGTTTTTGCTTGTCTCATTTGGGTATCTTCAGGCTTTTCCAGGTTTTTTCTTTCTCTGCTTTTCTTTTTTTCCCAGACATAACCATAATTACACAAGGACAGCAGCATAACACTGTTCCCACAAAGATGAAAGCCTTAGAAAAGTGGTATGTTTAACACCTTTCAAGCAATCTAAAGAGCTTGAGAAGATAAGGAGGGAGAATTCTCTGTCAATGCATATTGTTGCGGTGTACGGAAAATCACGTAATGACTGCCGACCTTTAGGCTTACTTGCTTTGATTACAGGCTTATGCCACTGCTAACCCAACATGGTCTGAATTAAATTCCAGGTAAAATGGTCAGAATCCTTCTGTACCCTTACATGGTCTTACTCTCCCAAAGGGGACAGCCTCTATCTAATCATCCATACACAGATTCCAGGTACTTGGCTCTGTACACACAGTCCTAAGAAAGTCATTTCAGGAAGGGTGTTCTAGGTTTCTTAAACAAACAGTATACATTGGAATAGTTACTGGCAAGGATTAAAATAATGCCTAAGTGATTTTTGCCAGGCACTCAACAATACAGCATTTTTTTCATCCAACAGCCTTTCATGTGACACATATATAAAAATGTTTACTTTCCTTTTGTTCTTCAGGTTACAGGTACCCCCATAAAATGCAAATGCTGAGTGAAGTCATTAAACTACCCGACACTTAAAAATGAACACATCTAGGTATCCTGCTCAAGATCAAATGGTGGCTTCCAGCAGCTAAACAGATATTTCAAACATTGCATAACTGATTTTATTCCTGGCCTCCAACTGCTACTTTGAATGGGGACTTACACAGTGAATCTTTATTAGCAAAGACAGCAGGCATTAGGGGGTCAAACAAAGGTGGTTTCCATTTGCACTTGTGCACTGTGATGCTCAAGCCTTCATCTTTGTGCAGACTTTTAAAACTTGAAATGAGGACTGGGTACTGTCACAGAGACAAAAACACATCAAGGATCACACAGTCCTACAGCACCCCAGAGTCTATGCGCTATCTACCAGACTGTCCTGGTTTCGGCTGGGATAGAGTTAATTGTCTTCCTAGTAGCTGGTACAGTGCTGTGTTTTCAGTGTG
>JAVKLA010000084.1:23822235-23877796 GCA_034782735.1 Sagittarius serpentarius
GTTAGTTTCTTCCTTTCCGTTCTATTAAACTGTTCTTATCTCAACCCACGAGCTTTACTTTTTTTTTCCCGATTCTCCCCCCATCCCACTGGGTGGGGGGGAGTGAGTGAGTGGCTGCGTGGTGCTGTGTTGCTGGCTGGGGTTAAACCACGACACAGACCTGTAAGAAAGCTGGCAACAGCTGCTGGGCAGTGCCAGCCAAAAAAACTAGAAACCACTTCTGCAAGGGCTTTTCCAAAAAAATGAAAATGTTTCAAATCATCAAAGAACTTTCAGGATTCTTTCTCTCATCTGAACAGTTCAATAATGATGTAAACATGTCTATTGCATTCAGTTTTCCCTTTCTCACATCCTCTCTCCAAAGTTTTAGAAGGGATGTTTTTCCACAAAAGTAAAAACCAAAAAGCCAGAAAGTCTCAAAACCAATTCGCAAGTAATGCTTTAACCAGCAGCACATATAGAGAAAGGCACACTGAGCCTCTGGCACAACAAATGTGGAGTTCCCAAAGCTGAACTCAACAGACATTGCCTGGTGAGGCCTATAATTTCTGTGGTAGATGCTTTGATTTCCTCCTGTGCTGGGCAAAAGACAACACGATGCCCTCCAGCTGAGTGGGAGTGACTCATAAGAAAGCAGCAAAGCTTTCCTAAAAAGCAGCCTTCCTAAAAAGGACCTATCATTTTCCTCTTTCATTCTTGGACAAGAGGTATCAGGGCTGTGCTTTTCCTCCCTCTGTTGTTGCTTGCATATAGGGTACTTTTAATCAAGTGATTCTATCATAGTCGTCTTTGCTCTCATTAAAGAAAAACATGCAATCCTTCAGCATACTGACTGTGATCACCTGCGAGACCAATGAACAAGAGCAACACAGGATGTGCAGTGCTACTTGGCCAATGGATGGGAAGGCTATGTGCCCTCGGGCTACATTGGCTGCCCAAGGTGTACTGTGAGTGTGTATTTTCACTCGTGGCTATACCACCAGCAGCCACAATGCTGCAGCTCACCATGCCAGGGACACAGGGATACTTAGAAGGATACAACTGCCTGTGGGGCAGAGTATGTACTGGCTCTGTGACATGATGCCAGCTAAAAACTTTGGGACAGGAACAATCTGTTGGGGCAGAATTTCTTACGTGTCCTTTGCTAGCAGAAGAAATCAGTTACGAAGCTACATGTTGGGTTCAAAGAAGCTTCAGGCTCTCTTCACATCTGCTCCCTCACTGCCAACTGTGGGAAGACAGCAGTTGCTACTAAAGAAAAGGGGCTTCATATTTTGCCATGTTCTTTGTCATGTTTGTTTTTCCCCTAAGGCCTTATCCCAGTTACTATGGAAGAAATTTGCAGATAAGAAATGCTGGCAGTTAGGAGTCCTATTGCTGTAGGGCTGCTTTGTTTCTTAGTGTAAGTAGTCAGTATATCTTACACTTACCATCAGAGCTGCAGTCAGCCACAAAAGCTACACTTTCAGCCTTGCAGCTGCAAGGGGAAATACCACAGCCTGTGCAGAGGTGACTTTCCAGAGGGGATGTTGAGGTGCCTGCTCTCATGTCTGCCTGAGCACACCCAGGGAAAATACAAGGTTTCCAGGCAGCTGGGACAGAGTCTGGTTCTTTTGCACAACAGACCCAATTGACCAGCAGTATGAAGTATTAGACAGTTTAAATTGTCAGAATTTATCCAAAGAAAATGTTGCTAATTTGAAATACCTTGTTCCAAACCTTCCCCAGGTCAGAAGCCAGCTAAGCCAGGACCCAGCCTGGATTCCCCCTTCAAAGCTGATGATCCTAACAATTGAGGTCCAAAGCCAAATTAAAAACCACCAACAATAAAGTTTTCTACAACCAGAAACTCTGTTTTCCACCACCTTGGAATGTGTTTCATTGAATGCAAAAATGAGAATCTTGGCAAAGATACCAGAATTTTATCACTTACTTTTTCCAGAGGAATCCTGCAATATTTATTACCTACATAGGATGAGCATAACGGAATTTATTCTAATGTTTCGTCCAGAAGAGAGTTCATGAGAAAGTAAGAACATGTTTTTTAATGAGCAGAACCAAAGGAAACGTGATTGAGACTTGGCCAATTCAACTTTTTTAAAAGCTTATCCATTTGCAGTTATTGTAAACTTCATTTCCTCACACTCAGGACGTGCACCTGACAATCTGACCACACAACCATACTGTACTTTGAAGTAAGGGTGAGCCTGCAGTCAGACAAACAAATTGCTTCAGCTCACATGTCTGTTTCTGGCATTTTTGTCTTTCTTCAAGAAACAAGTTGGATAAAAGCAAATCTCTTGAGGGGAAAAATATGTTTCCATTTAGTGAGGGACCATCACTTTATCCATCCTCAGACTAAGAAATAAGTAGCATTGAGCTCTAGGACAAGAAAAGGAATGCACAAATGGTGACCTAGCTGATGAGCAGTGTTTCTATGGGAAGGCTGGAAGAGTACCAAAGTGCAAAAAAATGACCTCTGCAGCCCACATGAGGTGTAGTGCATGGGGTTTTCAAAGAAAGCACATCTTGGGTGTACAACAGGAAAATCATGATTCCTTTTGAAATAATTCCCAAGAAAACTGGCAGCACTTTTAGAGCTGAAAGTCCCACTAGGGGAAGAAGCACCATGGGTTACAGGAGATATTCAGAGAAGCCAGGTAGTGGAGGAAGGGACCCAGCAGAACTGTCTGGATTCAAGAAGGCACTGTCATATACAGTCACATACAGTCACCTGCCCTTTCAAAATCAGGTCCCATTCCCAGCTAGAAATAGACCTCTGGGATGTAAGAGGGGAAGGAGCAGGCAGAAAAGGAGGAATTACCCTCCCCCTAACCTGTGCTAGCTTTGTCCGCAGGCACAAGCAGGCCACAGGGTCTGTGAAGCAATAAGATACATGACTAGCTGATGACATGGCAGAGCTTAAAAATAACATTGCTGATTGGAAAATGTCAGTGTCCACTATGCAGGACACACTCTTGGGGCTAACTGCAAAAAGTTCCAGAAGTTCTGCGTGGGGAGAGTCTGGATCTTGAAAGGTAGATAGCAACAACAGATGACGGGGAAAAAAGACAATTCCCAGGTTTTTTCAGTCATCCCAAGGGTACTCTGAAACTGCCTGCCACCTCAGAGCTGCAAAGGGAGAAAACACCGAGGTCTCCAACATGTGCATTTTGACAGATAATTAGACCTTATTAAAATGTTTAACTGTACAACAAAGGAGCTCAGGAGAGCCAGTGTTCAGGATTAAAAATGTTCCAGAACATGGGCATGGATATGGCTGAAGGAAAAGACACTTCTACACAATCCAAAATAAGTTGTAATAAAATAGCTCAGGAAATATCTTGTTACTTTGCATGCATTGAATAATGGGTAATTTCACAACTTCCAATGCCCATACTTAAGAGAAGCTTTTACAAACCAAATTCAATGAGTTCTGCTCAAGGGACTCTCTTGCAACACTGTGCAACATGCAATATCCACAGGTATTGCAACATCTAATTGCAAAATAAAGGCTGTTTTCCTCCAAACCTCCTCATGCCCTCCCTCCAGCCAATGGTGACAATGTTACATGGGGATAGTGATCTTTTGGGTTAGTGAGTTGAATCAGCTCAATAATCATCTGACATGCGCCCAACATATCCAACTCAAGGGAAATAGCAAAATTGCAAGGCCAGGAGCTAAGAAGAGGAGTAAGACCTCTCCTGCCAGTAATACTGAACTATTAGCACAGCTACTTCTGACACTGCAGTGCTACTCACAAACTGCTCAGCTGTCCCCTTGGTTAAAGGAGAGAGTTCCGTGAGTCAGTACTATGCCCAGGAGCTCCAGCATGGACAGCAAAGCAATGCTGTACTCACCACACACATTGTGGCCGCAGTTATAAAGATCAAGGAGAGGCAAAGTTGTCATGAACATACATTTGCTCAGAAAAAACAATTATCTGTGAGTGACAAGCTAACAAAGGGAGCTTTTAAATACGCGAGCTCAGAGATCAAGCACAGCAGTTCATGACCACTGACCAAAGAACAGCGGGTATCTTGAAACAACTTACACAATGCAAGGTTTGCTGGTACCTCTTCCCTTTCCTACATGTTCTTAGCCAGTCCCCATGCTCTGATCACCTTTTCAACGCATACTCCCTATTTTTCCTCTATATACTCTATCTAACTTGTACCTCTTCCCCCAACTTCCATGTCAGAATCACTGGGAATGAAGCACCACTATGCCTTGTTATAGAAAGACAAAACGCGGCACTGAAACAGTTTATGTGACAAAGTGAACTTAGCCCCTGGTGATCATAGGAGGAAAACAGTATCTTCCGGAAGAGTTCACAGTGGGACGCAGCTGAAGGTCAAAGGGCTCTGGAGGACCCCCCTAGTCCATGGGTCAGTGACACAGCCAAGCTGACCTGCTGGCTGGCAGCTGCAGATGGAGGACTCCTGTTCCCCCATGCTGTTATTCCCCCCTCCCCTGTGCCTCCCACTGTGCGTGGCACCTGTGAAGCCCAGCCCCTTCTGTGGCAGGAGCCCTACTAATTATGCAGTTCAGCTCACTGGCATCGTAGTTGTTAGGTTGTTCAGTTGTAAAGTCTTACAAACTAAGCAGGTTGAGCAAGCCGTGGTGGTGCACCAGAGCTGCTGCAGGGAAAGCACCGGGAGAACGCAGTGGAGGACTGGAAGGTGGAAGAAGCAGGATTGCTCCCTCACCTGATAAACTGAGCAACACCATCAAACCATACGTGACTTCTGCTGGTGGGGCACGTACCGAGTCTCTCTTTATATCTCTGCATAATTCTGTCATAGGGCACTCAGGCACTCTCAAGTAAGACTGAGAGGAAGAGGCTACCTGATCAATCAAGTATTTCCTTCAGCTGCAGTTCTTTCTCCTACAGGAAGCCCTGGCTTGTATAAGCCACTCAAGAAGCAAACATCAAAGGACTCCTCTATCACTTAGTCAGGGTAATAGACTGTACTTGAACTCTACTCAGTGAAGTGAAACTTCTTAAGCTGAGAGCTGAAGTTAAATTTGTTATTCCTGGCAAACTGCCCAAAAGGAAATGGATCCAGGGCAAAAGTTTGTTTGTTAGATAGCAGTGAGAGATTGACACTTGTATAATAAGCCACAAAAGCAGGGAGAATAGAAAGAGCTGCTGAAACTACTGATTGGTCTAAGATCTACTCTTAATGCTGCATTAGTTACGAGATGTCCTTTTAGTAATTGGCAAATAATGGAAAGCAGAAAGTGTGAAACATCAGTAAGAAGGAGTTTGAGCAAAGATTCTGCACATGAGGATGATTCAAAAGAATAGGAGGAAAAAGCACATAATCAGCCACATTTGGTCCTTTGCATACAGTAGTTGTTACTTTACAGATTGGGATCAAAGATGCTCCTTCAGTAAAGACACAAGATACTGACTGCCAGTTTTTCCCACATGGAGCATTTCAGACCATTGTGTGCCCATACCCTACCCACCAGTGTAAAAAAGGCAGTGCAAGGAGCTCTTAGATGTTTGATAACATACACTACCACATATAGCTAGAACCCCACTCCAGCGTGCTGTCCTGTAGATCTGCTTGCCTGCCTGCCTAGAGGTATGTAAGCTCATGGACCCTCTGCCATGCTGTGGTAGACAGCCTCAGACAAGCCAAGCTCTAGAAAGCCAACAGAAAACTTGGGCTTTGGTGAACAGGCAGCAAAAATGGTTTCATTACACTGAAATTCTTTGCTATGTTTCTCAAAATGACCAACTGCACCTGACAGCCACACCTTATGCAAAATCACCACATGAACTTTACCCAGTCATCTCCCAGATGGAGCTCATTTAAGATATCATCTTCTAAATAAGAAATCTGAAGTTGCATTTTGACTTTTGGATTAAAGAGCGTTACCTCTTTATTATATATTAACAGTAAAAATATTCCATGGTAACAGGCCATTTTGGAATCTCCTTTACTGTCAATAACTTATAAGCTCCATTAAGACAGACAATTCAAAGTAATGAAACCCCCCAACAAGACCAAAAGCAGTGCATTTACCAAAAATACCAAGAGACTTGATCTCCGCAACATTTTTTTAATATTTCTTTCCACTTCACTATGCCTGGAGCATAGTTTAAAGAACTGATTAGGTATATAGATTTAAGAACAGCTCCAAATATGAACACATTTGGTGCGTGCACATTTGGTAATGACTCATCCAAAGTTTATTGCACAGATTTTGCAACGTTGAAGAATTCTAAATATTGTTATATCCCATTCCTTAATATTTTGTTCCTTTGGTATCCCATTTTATTTGGAAAGGCTTTGTCTAAAGGTTAAACAGTCCCCATGTAATCTATGAATGGAACAGAAAAGCATGCTTAGATGTCTGGTCCCAGCTCCCACGCTACATGGACACTGGCAGCTCCCAGAGTACATTTGCCACCTAGTCCTTTTCTTCCGTGTGGACAAGTCAGACTGAGATCCAATCATCAGACCCTCCACAGATGCGGAAAAGAGTTTTCAGCTGTTTGGACCGTGAGTGCTGACTATAGACATTCCTCATCTTTCAAAAAGAAAGCAAAGCACACAAAAGCATCCTATGGATCAATCTGAGACCATGAGCTGCCAAACTGACCCATACTGGCTCTGCCATACACCACAGGATGAGATGCAACTTGAACGCTGTCCAAACACATTTCCTGTAGTTTCTGCCTAGGCCTTGGAAAGAGAGTCTCTTGGGAAGGAAAGATTCACCAGTAAGCATTTATCCATAATTAAGTAAATAGGCTATTGGACAAATTTAATAGCAAATAGCTAATGAATGATTTTTATACCATAAGAAGACAAAAAAAAAGAAAAAGAAAAAAAGAAAAAAGAAAACAGAAAAAGCACCTTAAAGAGAAATAGGAAAGCATGAAATCATATTTTGGCTTTCTGCACAAGAACTACAGAATAAATCATATGCTGTTGATACATTGCTTTCAGATTCTCACCCAATAGCTATTATGATCAAATCTACAGCAACTCTGCATGTAAACAGAGAGGAACAGGGCTGGTGGAAACTGTTTTGTTCTTCAAAGCCAAGATAGCTGTAAACAGGTACCATCTTTACCTTTAAATTAACAGTTTTAGGTAATTGGGCTGGCACTTTTCCAGCTGCAAATCACTAAAGCATTTGCCTCCTAAGCTCAGGGAAAAAGCCTCCAGAGACTGAGTCAGTGAATGAAAACTGTTTTGGGTCCCATGGCAAGGAAAGTACTTTGCACTCAAAAATAGATACACTTCTTGTGGGAAAAAACAGCCCAGCTCCTTCCTCTCCCATAGATAATAATGCAAAATGTCAGACACCTCCCAGGCTCCGTTCCCAGGAGATCAATAGCATTGCAATGATTACTTTGGTGGGCTTTTTTCCTTAAAGGTTAACTTGTATCTAATCACAAATCGTGACCCAACAACCACGAAAACCAGCTCGCTGCTTATGGGCGGAGGAGGTGTGGGATGTAAGGTTGGCGCTAGTGTTGAACTGCTACGGCTGCAAAAAGTAGCAGGATTCAGGCACTTGGAAGACACAAAGCTGGGGCAGGAAGGCCAGGCCAGGAGAAGGGGAAAGGTTGCGTGCAGGGGGGCAGGTGGTGCCTGCGTTCACTGCACAACAGCAAGGGGCTCCAAAGCAACAGGGAGGAGCTTGCATGCAGGGAAAACCTACCTGCATGCTTGTGTTTGCATTTATGCAGTAGAAAGCCCATGGGCTTCGTTTACTGTGTTGACAGTATGTCCTGTGGGTTGGGGGCTGTACAGAGTGACAGTGGATTAGTGTGCTGCTGGGGGTTGGACTAGATGACCTTTGATGGTCCCTTCCAACCCAAGCCATTCTATGTTTCTATGATTCTAAATACGGTTGGCTGAATTTGGGCTGAAACAGTAGAGCAAGGTGGAGTGAAACCCCTTTACTCAAAGAGAATATTCAAGGGTAAAAAGTGTGCCATGTATACCTTTTTAATTCAAAGGCTTTCAAGCAGTGGGTTCAGCGACTCTAGCATAAGAGCACTTGCAACCCTTGCACTGTAACAGCTCTGACAGTGCCGCCAAGCCGCAGGACTTGCGGCGCTGCTGGCCTTCCTATCTGCTGCAGTGCAAAGCAGCACTGGTTAGCCCGAGCCCCACTGGAAAACTGCAGTCCCAGCACAGCCAAGCAGAGGGTCTGATATCATCACACAGCATCATCGTTGCAACACCACCACGTCCTGCCACAGCATTGCAACACTGCGTAAGGCCACAGCTAATCAAGAGTCGCTACTCATCCTCAACCCTTCTGGACCCCTCAGCACTACACGTTACACCTGTATTAACTTCACGCCGAGTCTGCAGACAGTGATCTCTGGGCCAGGGACAGAAGCAGGGACAGATGCGAGGACACTCCCCAGAAGTTATTCTGGTCCACTGTTCTCATTTCACTGGATAATTCCTACAACAAATACCAGAAAAAAAAAAAGAAAAAAAAAAACCCCAGACAGGCAGTTAAACTGAACTCCAGGCTGTGTGCTACCATGGCAGGCTCTGAAAAGCTCTTGCAGTCCCAGGAGAGTTAGGAAAAGGGGGAGGAAATATCACAAGAGATGGCTTTGCTTATTCACATCATTGGCGCAGACACGCTTGTTTACATTTGATTGGCCTCATCTAAACTTTGCTGGAGGTTGACCATAATATTTACAAGCTAAAAGAACAATTACGTAGCTGAGAGCAGCTAAATGGAACAAAACAAAACCAGAGAGGCAGAAATCATGTCATTTGCAAAAGTCAAAAAACCGAACTGAGCCATCAGACCACACATCTTCCCCACGCTATATAAATTTACACTGTGGCACTATTTGGGCTGCTTTACTGCAGTACGGATGTTCTCTGAGTTTATAAACACTTACGGCGCTTATATGCTCCACGTACTGATCTGTACCATAAAAATTTACATGAAAGGATACTTCCTATGCCTCATCTGTTTGCTTACAGAGTCCACCTTTAAAAGACCAATATTCTTTCCTCTGGGACCTGTTTACAGTCTGCACCTGTGATGGTTTCTTCAGTTTGAGTCTCACGGGCTGTATTTATTACATAACTGTTTTCCCTCTTTTAGACACCATTAATCATCCCTCTGCCAAGACCTTCTTCCCACACCAGGATTTACTGTACATTCCTTGCATTTTCATACCATGATGTCAGTCCAGAAGAGGAACAAAGATAAGAATGGCTCAAGACTTTCCTTCAAATGATCCCTTTTCTACAAAGCTATATATAAAATAAAAATCTACTACTCACCATGGAACTGGGAAAGGACCAGGTTTGGGTATTTGTGACCCTCTCATATTGCATATCCTTATTTCCTGAAAACTAAGAGAACATATGCAAAATGACTTTGGAAAAATGACTGCAGAAATACAGAGACCAAAGCAAACACAACATGGCTTTCTAATCAATGGTAAAGCAACCAGGCAAGTATGTAAATTACGTCTACAAATGTTTTGAAAATAGTTTGTCAACTATGCCTGAAAAATTATGAAATTTTTTCACACTTCTCAGTGTTTGGGAAAGTGAGATTGTTGCATTTATTTAACACTTTTTTGCGACTGTAAATGATTTTTTAATGTTTTTTAATGCATGAAGAAAAGAATGCCGAGACACAATTTCCATTCATTTGCATGTTTCAGAGATAGGATGGATGGACTCCAAATTTTTAATTATGATCTTCAGTTTACGAAAGAAAGAAAACCCTAATACACTGGCAAACCACTATTCTTGGGCAAACTCTCATCGTACTGTGGTTTTATTTGACTCAAGTACTCAAAGTACGTAGCTTCCAACTAAGTAAAGATCTCTGCCTTATTTTGTTATAACATTTACATTGTAAAGAGTAAAGACTCCACATAACATCATAGCAATGTACCAGAAGAGCAGTGCTGTAACATGTCTGGCTGTCAAATATCAGCCTATACAAATACCTAGGCAGCTCTGTTCTTCACTTGGAGTAAAGAAGAGAGCTGTTCAGGCAGAACAATATTTGTTTTATTGACAGATTTTACTGTTATCTGTTACCCACCAGTGGGCTCCATTTGCAGTTTTCATCATGGAGTAATTGCTTATTAGAGACATTAGCAGGTTGTTATTTGAAAACTATTATGCTAATAAGGAGCAATCATATTAGCAAGGCGTGCTCTTTACAACTTTATTTATTTATCCTCAGGGACTAAACTTCTGAAACCCCAAACCTTTTGTTACATACTGAAAGATTTGAAAGTAAAATGTCTGAAGTTTTTTTCATGTCTGAGAAATTTGTCCAATAATAATCAGCAGTTTTATTGCCGTCATAAATAACAGGAGCTGTCTCTGACAGAAAGGTTTTCATAGGATTGAAGGCCATTCTGTACACAACCATTTTCTTGCTAAGCAGCCTGGAAAAATTATGTTGCTCTGTATTTGCATATTTTCTTATTATAAATGTTACCATAGCTATAATATACCAACTTTAGTACATTATTAAGCCCAAAGGAAAGGAAGAAACTAATTGTAGCATAACTTCTAAGGCTCTGGGAAAGCACCTGTTTCCCTTATCCTTTGAGCCTTAGGGAGTTTCTGACCTGACTCACCAATAAACTCCCTTTATGATAACCTAGATGGGATTAGTTATATTTACACATCCCAAGATGTCTAACAAACCAAGAAGTGCTTACAGCACATTTGCACTCTTGCAAGAAAATGCTTTCACCATTGGCACAGCTGAAAGGTTTTGCTATGCTGTTGCTGTTTATTTTTTTGCTGTGCTGGGGGTTATTTGTACTGTACACAGCATAACTTTCAGGCAAAAATTAAGAAAACAGTCTTGTGACAGATAGGGCCCACAAGCATAGTAGAACTGCAGTGATTCCAACCTGACTGCATGCCAAAGCAGCAACATTATTATTTATATTGCAGCACCAGACAGACCCAAATTTAGAATCAGAGCCTAATACTACTAGGTGCAATGTAAACATGTAGGTGAAGAACCTCCTGACCCAAGCAGCTCATAGTCTAAAACAATGACCAAAAAAACCCCAAAACACTATCAGAATAAAAAAAAGAAATCCAAAAAGAAAGAAGAGCAAGCAAACAGCAGAGCAGGGGAAGAAAAGAAGGAAAGAACAACTTGCATGGGGACTAACCAAACACAGCTCAGCTCACCTCCTGACTGCTGGCTTGCCTTGGCAGTAAGTGAGTGTAGGATGAGGCTTTGGATTAAGTAATCAGACAAGTCTGTGTAAAAATGGAAACGGAATAGGCTGGATTTTGTTATGCAAATATATAGATATTAGGCACTGTAAGTATCATAGTGTATTTCCTATCTCCCTGTTTCTATGTGCATACAGACCTGCATGTGTGCTCATGTATGACTTATACAGTTAAGCTTAATGCAGTATAAGCAAAACACTGAAAAAGGAGGTAACAATGCAGAGAATCAGACATGTTGTATCAGAATCAGGTCTGTGGGCTGAAGTCCAAAGCCAGAAATCCTAGTGTATTTTGGAAACTCTTAGACCTGAAACTGGGTAAGCACACCTGCATAACTACCTGAACTTTCACTTCATTGACTTCAGATGAGGAATGAGGGGCAGAAGTAGATGAATTCTTACAGCAAAACTAAAACTCTAGTAGTCTTTATAACAGCAACAGCAAAGGAAAGAGAAATAAATAAAAGGCACAATGCTTTGTTCTGAAGCCTCAGCCACTCTTCAGGAAAGAGACCTATCACTTTACATAATACTTTACAAATCAATGCTTGCTGCAAAACACATCTATTAAACTTGCAGATCTGGCAGTCTCCCAGTCCTAGTGCTGCCTTTGTGCCAGAGAAGTCTCTCTGAGTAAAGGCTGCTTTACTTCATAGCAAGTCCAAAGAGTTCCTAGGGCTGAAAGCTCAGCTAAATATCTGTGTGCTGGGTGCCCTTCCAGCCAGCCCCCTGCTCTGTGGTACACAGCCCCCCTCAGCTATGCTGGGGATCCCCTTCTGTGCCAAAGGACTACCCTGCACCTGGAGTGTCAGGAGAAAAGCCAGTTTGAGACAGCTGAGAGCACACAAGAGCATGTGATGTAGTCCCATATTTTAAGAGATAATTTCAGCAACCTCTTAAAACACATCTGTGCTCATTAAGGTTCATCCTTTAAGTCTTTACTGTAAATTGTGTACCTGTGCATACACTTCTTGCGTGTACTTCAGTAGGACATGTGGCTCACAACACACGATCCAACAGAACTGGGAGCAGGGCAGTCCCCTCTGCTTATCCTCCCCTGCTCCGGATTTTGCAGGCTGCTCCATTTCACCCTGCTGACACACAAGGGTGGCAACCTAGGGGTGACAGCTTTCCAAACTCTTCCTCAGCTACTTACATCAGCTGGCAGAAATTCTTCAGAGATGGCAAGAGGGCTAGATATTTACAAGTGGTGTTTATTTTTCTGGAATAGCAAAAGCAGTCAGCTGCATGTTCTCTTCATCAAAAAGTTTTGTGTTCTGAATACCCTTAAGCCAGTGTCCTGTGTCACTTGTCCCTCTTGATCATCTTTTTTAAAAAAAAAAAAAAAAAATAAGGGGACTCTGCCACTTTATGGTGTGCTCTTAAAAGCACAGTCTTGTTTGTTAGCACATTGTGGGAGTACGGGATGGCTTTGTGAAGAGCTATCTGTTCCAGCAGGTTTATATTTGAAGATGACAGTAATGAATGGGATCAGCCTGTTCCACACTAGCAAGAGATGAGTCTCAGGCTGAGACAGGCAGTGCAGTGAGGCAGATTTGTGTCCACTTGTGCTCCAACACCACAGCTTTAAAGCCCTTCGCTTGGACTCACCTTTGCTCCAGGTTGTTGCTAATGGAACTAGCATGTGGGGGTTTGTTTTGGTTTTCCATCTAGAACCTACTCTGGTCATAGCCTAACTTAGGAGGAGAGCTGTACTGGCTTCACACACAAATAAATGCAAGTGAAAAAATATCAGCAGTGCCGCAGTAGACAGGAACAGATGAGCTGAGACTTCCTAACATGCTCAGAAACACCTTTCTGAGGGAAACAAAGCCAAGCACAGGCAGCTCCAAAGACCCATGCTCTGCACGCCTGCCACCACCTCTTGCAACTGGGGTGCCTGGGCCCTGCTGCTTTTGCCCAGAGCATGACAGAGTGGGAACACCTTCCCACCTTGCATAACAGAGCTGGGCACACTCCACAACCATCCACGAAATTAGCTACTGGCTCCTCTGATCCGTCTCTGTGTGGCTGTTTGATGGAAAGGCAATGTCCCACCAGAGAAGGTGTTAGTCTGACTGGGAAGTTCAAGGTGTGGAGGCAAATGGGAGCATGACATGTCTGAACAACTGCAACGAACCATCGCGGCATACCTCAGAAGTTCAAAATCACCATTTTAATTTTTGCTTAGTAAAGTAAATCTTTCACAGAATACATTGTTGAAAATAACTCTTTCTCTTTTTAATCCACGCTTTTGAATATCTTTTTTCTTCCAGCTTTGCTTGTTTTGGTTTTTTTTAGGTCAGTTTTAAGTGTCCAGCAAGAACACTAGAGGAGCAGGGAAGGTGGGGATTATTCTGGACCAAGCTCTGTCTGGCAGCCCCCAACCTCTCAACTCTGGCTTTGTGTTACTGCCCTGCCTTTGTCTCGGGGATCGACTCAGCAGCAGCACTTGGGTTATGCACTGGATATAGAATTAGTTCTCCTCCATTCTTCTGTTCCTGCAACTCCATTAAATTTCCGAGTATTTGAAAATAACATTATATATGTACATACATACATATATACACACACACACATATAAAACAGAGTTCTTAAAAAAGTTCACATCATGGGAGGAAGCCAGTATTGATTTCTTTAAACTCAGAGTGACTCCTGACTTATGAAGGAGTTCATGTGTCTGAGAAGCAGCAGTGGAAATTTGTCTTTCAGTGTTTCCTCTTATCACTCATCAAGGTTCTGGAATACATTCACATCTCTGTAAGGGCCCTGAAAAAGCTTTACTGAAAAGCCTTGTTCCCATTAGCAAATCCGTGAAATTGTCTGAGAGACTGACATATGGGAATACAGATAGATGTATCACATTCATTGATCCTTGCTACCCAGCTTCCTAGCTGCAGTGTTTAGCTCCCATACAGCATCACTAGGTGTTAAAGCCTTGATATTTTATCCACTCTTTCACTTGTCACAATGCAGAATGAGTCTGTGCAGTATTAATATTTTTAATCAAACACATGAGCTCCCAGGACTGAAGAGGAATCTGGCAAAGGTGAGACATGACAGTTTGGGTGATGGCTTGATATACAGAAGCGGTGAGGAGCTTAGGTAGCACACACACTGCAAACCTGCAAATGTGCTGCTAATGTACAAGAAAAAAAGGCTGCTGCTGTAAATCAGCTTGTCTGTGAAAATATTCTGAAATGACATTATCATTCTCTATATTTGGGAGATAAACTATCCAGTTTTTTCAGCCTCCCTCTGGGACAAACTTTATCACAGACACAAAGAAAAAGGAAAGATAGCAAAAAGAAATCTATCTGAGAAGCCATCACTTATTTTTATCTGCCTGGACCTCCAGGACACAGTTCATGCAATTTCTCCTCAGCACCATTGTCTTTCTTGGAGACATCACGCTTAGGCAGTAAAGTATCTAATTTAAATGAGTGTCAAAGAACTGGCAACTTCTACATTTCTAAAGGAGTTGAATACAGTGTTAGGGCTAAGCCACATATGGGCACCCAGGTCAAGCGTTTTTTTTTTCAAGGTCAGAATTGCTTAAAGGGGGCCCCTAGAGATGGAGCACAGATACTTGACTTGAAATAACTAGGATTGAAAGAAATATATTCAAAATTTACCTGTGTGAGGCTTTGTTGATAAACTCCCAGGACAGAAATGTCCTTTGCTGTTTGCATTGAGAACAAAAGGGCAGGAATAGGGAACAAGGACATTTATATTCAGTGGGTGATGGGACAAAAAAAGCAATTAGAAAGGTTGGCTTCCCCTTTACTTGCTTCTACTACTGCCTTTGAATGTCAAAGTTTCAGAGGAGATAGATCTTTGTCCTGTTGTCCCATGAGTAAGAACTCTGCATTTTGTCCTGGGCAGCAGAGTGGTTTTCAACACCGAACACTGAATGCTTCCTGGGGCAACCTCTGGTCACCACTTCTGCTGGCACCTGCCAGAAAAGTACCGGCCCCTGCAGAAACTTCTGCAAAAAAGACTTCTCGAACAGTGACAGCTGCAAGTGAGCATATTATAAACGGTAAAGAAACACTGAAAGCTTCTTTTCTAACCAGAAAAAGGCTGTTGTCAAGTGATTTAATTTCCCTGCTAAATTGTATAGTAAAAAATAAATTGCATGTAAAGACCACGTGACCAAGAATGAAAAGAAGCCTCTCGTTGAAAGCTTTCATTTGCCCTTTATCACACTGTTTTGCTTCATAGCCTATAAATAGCTTGTGTGCACTGTTTTTCCTTTTGGCCTCATAACTATGAACTGGGTCCTCACTGGCTTTGCAGAGTCTGAAGAAAATCTCCACAGAATGCTGTAAGCGTATTTGATAGAAGCTCACAAGTGGATTAATTTCAAAACAGGGCTCAGTTGGCACATTTTAAAATATGTAATAATCGGAACTGTTTGTAATAGATTCATCTCCTTCTGCAGTAGAAATCAGGAATCAGAGTAGCTTGGCTTCTGCAATCTGATTTTAGTTACAGTTAGGCTACAATTTATTTTTAGTAACAAACTGTTTCCCCGAGACAGATTCGGCTGCTCATTAGCATTGGGAGTCTTCTCTGCAAAAATTATATTATGAAATTTCCTTTTAGCTCTGACTAGACCTATCCATTAAAACACAATCTCAGTTCTGCAAAGAGAAAGAAGGTTTTACTATCCATCTTGTCATTGATGGAAGATAAAGGCACTGGAAATAAATTGTCCCTCTTCCCTAAATTTTTTGCTTAGTATCAGCATACAGTTTCCTTTTAAAAAGCAGGAAAATCTGTTAACCTGATACATGTATTAAGATCTTAAGGAAAAGAAGCATAATTGAAAAATGGTTTGAATGAAAAACAATAAAATACCAGTTGTGTAGAATTTGTGATTTTATACCACTTAACTGCTTCATCAAAACAGAGGCCAGGGGAATCCTCTGCAGTGACTCCTCCAGATGGGTTAATAGGCAGGTTGGGATCCAAATCATCGCCTTTACCAACTGATCTTTTCAGAGGGAGTTTAATCTGCTTTGCTTCCCATTTCACCACTGGTGCCAACTCCCACTGCTGCAATAGCAGCCTGTTTTTACATATTAATCAGTATTTTCCAGGCCATTTTTTCTGTGACACCCGTTCAGGTAACTTCCAGGCAACCAGACTTCTAACGCTCTGATTTCCAGCATCAGAAGTGCCAGCTTGGGTGAGGCTGAAGGCCCCTGTAGCCTCACTCCAGCAGGAGGAAAGCTTGTAACCCGCCAAGACCATGGTGTTCAATAGCTATGAATGCCTATTCCCCAGATGTGCTTAGTTGTGCTTATTAGTTCTTAAAAGTTACCTAGGGCAAGCACAAGAGATTTACTTTAGCTCACCCCTATGGGTGATGAAAAATACCTCCCCTACAGCACACTGACAAGCATCAGCAGATGGTGATCCTCACACAGAGCAGCCTCTTGAGTCATGGTCCTGCAAAATGCAGCTCCTTATTGTGCCCCAAATTCTGGGGTAAAAGATAAACTTGCTTCTGCAACATATTTGCTTTACTGAAGATGAACTCTACCAGCTGCTCAAAGGAGCTAATTCCACAACCGCGAAGTGTCAGAGTTCAGATGTGCCATTTGGCAGATTTGGTGCTCTGAGGGTTTGGGTGTTGGTTTTTCTTTTAATTCTTTAGCTACTTTAGCTACTACTAATGAAGTGTTATGTTAGAAATTGTGTTCATTTAAATTATTTTCAAGGTAGTCAGCCTATTGGAGTGGATTCCAATCTATGCCTGCCCAAAGCTTCAAGCACTAAAATGTCCTGAGGGTTCAAGTGTTACAAAGAAGTTGTAAAATTTAAAGAAAGTTACTCTTAACTTCTTTGAATTCCCAAAGGAATGAATACATTTCCATACAATTTTCCAGAAAGATAAACTTTCTCTCTAAGAAAAGTGTTTATTTTGGTTATGTTCAACCACTACTTTCATGCTTAACGACAAGAAATAAACCCACTTTACTTCAAAGTATGAATGCAAACTTAACTGTTAATTGTCGTGGTGTTACAAAAATACTACTGAAACAGGTATGAAAATTGCTCAGAGCAATTGGTAGAGCCTTTCAACAAGCCAGTGCAACAACTACTCCAATTCATACATATTTACGCACAGACCTTTCACATATATGGCTGTGTTTGATTTGGAAAATGATAACAAGAAAAACATCATTTCCTGACGTAAAGGATGCAGCCTTCATAGTTTTTTCACTGAAATCACACCAGCTGATTCAAAAATTCTTAACCCCCTTCTTGTAACTAACCTCGACCCTTTGACCCCAAAAGGTTTCACAGCTAATTGCCTGAGCCAATGCACTGGCTTGAGGAGAGGTCTGCAAATGAGATAATTTTACAGAGATTATTTTATATCAAACATTAGTGTACTTGCAGGCAACGGCATCCCTTCTGCTTTGGATTTGCCTTATTTTGGTTGCCTTCATCTTAACTGCAATGTTATTTCAACAGGAATTTGGGTGCTTAGCTTTCCGGTGATGGTATCTGCAGTAGCAGCACAAACGGCTTTGCATTCTTTGCATATTTGGTGGCATGCATCAGCCCAGTTTGGAACAAAAGCTCTTGTTTTGGACACATCACTGCAGACTGTTGCCTGATCCAAACTGTCTGCTTCCTTCTGAACTTCTAAACAGAAACGAGAGATCATTTTGTAGTTTTTAACAGATTTAGCCTCAGAAAACTTATCTGACACTGCCTAAATATGAGCTACGTTTTGCATCCAGGTTTGGGTTTTTTTAAATTTACATCACATTCTCCAACAGCTTAGTATCCAAAAGACAAAGAAAATTTAGACATAAACTCTAGCTATGGGAGTCCTAGATATTACTTGCAACAGAATCTAAATATGTGTAATTAACGCAAGTCTAGGTGTTTGAAGAACCACTGCAAATGCTAATTAGGAATCCACATACACAACAACTGCATACAACAGTTTCATTTGCAATGTCTGGATAGTCAATATGGCCTACCTGTTCACAGCTCTAGTATCTCATGCAAAGAAACAGCATCTCTTTCTTCCCATACACATGCTGCAATGCTGGCTGCAATGGGGTAGAAGACAGGTTATCTTCCACATATTCCTCATCACAGATAAACAGGGAACAGAAGGATGAAAACCTTGTCCTGGTTACTTTCCCTACTTGCTAGGCAGACAATTTTAACACGAACAGAGAGGAATAATTCTATTTTAAAAAGTAAATGGACAAATTTAATCCCCAAGTACCTCAAGTACCAAGGCAAAGCATTCCTCCTCAGGAGAAAAAAGATCTTTAAAAAAGAAATCAGATAGGGACATTGAAAGGACATCCAGTCTATCCCAGGTCCCAAAGTAGGAATAACTATCTCCCTGTCCTTTCTGAGAGGTATTTCTCTAACCTACTCTTTAATCATAATCACCCGAGCAATCTTTTCCAGTGCATTGCTATCCCCGTTTTGGATAGTTGGGGTTCTCCCCCCACCTCATTTTTTTTTTAATGCCTTCTTTGAATCTTTTCTGTTGCAATTTAGTTCTGTTAATTCTTGTTCCGTCTACTGCAGAGCTTTTACTCTCTGCAGACAACATACTGCTCTTCTTTACAGCAGGCTTTTCTGTATTTGAAGACTCCTGTAATGTTTCCTCTGGTCTTTTATTCTCTACACAATCCGCATTGTTTCAGTCCACCTTCTAGGTTTGTTTCCTAGTCATCTGATCATTCACGTTTTGGAGCCTCTCCAATCAGTCCACATCATTCTTGAATCTACCATTCATCTTGGGATGTCCTCTTGGGACATTATTACCACATATGAAACCACGTTTTTCCAGCCAGGTTTTAAAATTACATCTATTAAGCTGAGGGCTGTGTCTTCAGTGCACAGTTAACTTGAGTTATTTGCACTTGGGTTAATATCTCCCCAGTTAACCTCACATCACAGAGTCACAGGAACAGAGAAGTGGAAGGAATCGCAGGAAATCATCTAGTCCACATCCCACCTCTGAGGCACAATCAAGTGCCATATATCTACACTGTTTTTAAAAGACTCCAGCAGCAAAGTCATCATGACCTCCCTGGACAACCTTCAGATTAGAACTTCTAAATCCCCATTTGCCCATTCATCCTGGGATATCTCAGTCAGTTGTGGGCCCACTTTACCACATTTTCACGATAGATAAAAGCAGCCTAATTTGCTTATAAGAATGCTGAGTAGGACTGTGTCCCAGCTTGTCTTTGAAAAAAGGTTCCACCAAATCTACTAGACCAGCAGCACCAGTACGTAGTGGCACCATGATAGTTATTTATCATATTTGTAAGGACAAGAAAGATTTTAAAAGTATCATCTAATGATTTATGCCATTATTCATTTTCAATATTGAATAAGCATTAGCTTTCTCTAAATTCTCCATGGCTGCCTTCCCCTCAGCTGCCCTTGCATTTTCAAACATAGGTAATGCATTTGCTTTCTTGCCATTATTAGGAGACTCCACATTTCTTAAAGAGAATGGCAGATAGCTTAGCATTTGCAAATTTTTCACATTATAGGATATCGTATCAAGTCCTGCTGACATGCATAATCTCTCTTCTCTATCAAGTACAACTGACCTGTTCCTTTTCAGTCCTATTTTTATTAAAACTAACTGTTTTAAGCATCTGATCATAGCTCACTTTTTCTGTGGTGGTTGAAAGGAGAAAGACATCAAACAGATCACCTATTATTTGCTCATTTACACATTAAGTAATAAACTTCTACTTTACTCCACCTTGATTACTCAAGTATTTCCTTGCTATTCCTCCTTCAGTTGCAATTCAGTTTTAGCCTGAGCTTTCTGACTTTTCCCTGTGTGCCCATGAAATCTGTCATATCAGTAGTCAGCAAGTAGAAATGCACCTTTTCCATTTTCTTCTCCCCCCAAAGTAGTAAGCCATGCTCATCTCTCAGGGCCTACCCTCTTTGGGATCATTAGCCAAGAACAGCCGCACTGCAAAATAACCCTTGCATTGCACAGAGGGATTGGATTACTGCACGGAATAACTGTGTTAGCAGCTGACAAACTGTGTTAACTTGAGCTGTTGCCTATGTGACCAGACAAGCCGGTCAGTTCAAGTAAAAACACCACCATCCTCATCTTAAAGGTTTCTGCATTTGGACAAGACTTGAGCTGGGGCGAAACTGAAGTTATGACTCAAACGTACCACATACTCAAAACAAGCCCAGAGAGCACTATGAAGAGACAGAAGTGGATACTTTCCTTCAACTCTGTTGAAATAAAACAAGAGCAACAGGCTGCACAGCAGAAACAGAGGCCTTGCTGCCCACTTACATTTGAGCTCTGATCAGAATGAAAAGGATACGAAAGTTTGACTCTTTGAAGATTCAGTTTCTCCCAGGGTTGCTCCTTCTCTGCTTTTACACGAGATCCTCTTTCACAGAGGGTGCACAGGAATGCTCTGAGCCCACAGAAAATCTTCAATTCACCTGTTAATGAGACAAAAGGTTTCAGGCAAACCCAGATGAAACACAACAAAGCGTGGCAATACAGACAGAGAGATCCTATTTATCTGTTTTACAAATGGAAAATACTGAGAAACTAATGTAAATAGGAACAAGCTGCAAGAAAAGTTCTGCAACCTTGAATTAACTATCTAAGAGTATGGCAGGCGTCTTGCTGGTAGTTCTGCACTTCACTTAGCTCCTACGGTCATCCAATCCTAAGAGCTTCAGTGGAAAAGAAAATAAAATCCTCCAGTCCTTAGGGAAAAGTCACAGTTTATCTCTAGAAAGCATGAAGCCACAAATCTGAAAAGATGCCAAAGTTGACAGTTAACTGCCACATACTACTGAAGTCTTTTTTTCCCCTTTTTCTTAAACTCTTTCTTCCCATTCCCAGGCCAGACTCAAGTTTGGAAGTCAGTGAATGAATTCCACAAGTACTACAGTTTGTACTTTCACAAACAGCTTAAAAGCAGAGGTATCAGATTTCACAGCTCTGTGAGGAGGCTGGCACAACTTCAAAGCACTTCTGAAATATCTATTACTTTATTCTGAAGAGACAATAGCCTCTCCGTAGTGAAGGCTAAAACAGTCCTTCCCTTCGAAAGCTGATTTTGACACATGCAGTCTCAGCTTCAGCAAAGTAACACCAACACGTCTGAAATTTCAAGGCCTTATGCCAAGGCAGAACTTACCTGTAAAGTCTGAAGCAAATCAGGGAGCATTTGCGATCTCAACATTTTTAAAGAGATCTTGGGCCTGTCACAACCCAAAAATGGGTTGGATTCAAATCCCGTATTGGATTCAATGTGCTAGTCCTGGTGGAAAGCAGGTGCTTTTGATAAGCTTTTTTAGTTACTAAAAATAGCTCTGTTTACATTATCAAAACTACATAATCTTTAATTTTTCTCTTGACGGTGGTTAGATTTTAAAGAGACAAATGCATCAATCCCATAATTTACAAAGACAGGTCTCATAAAACCTTCCTAGACTGAATTATTTCAGACACAGCCATTTTTAAAAGACACAGTTTTCTCCTTTCTCCTTTGGTATTAAGAAAAGTCAATTTTCATAGCTTCCTGCATAGGTAAAACATGCAGGATTTTGTATACTTTTTGCCAGTCAGTTTACAATCAAAACCTTTCACCCAGACTCAAGAATCGTTGCAAATGTCACCTCCCATAAAGGCAAGGGCATGCCAGAGAAAAGTATGTTTACTCAGAACAGCAAAATCAAATAAGAAATAGGAATATAAAAAACCCCAGATATAAATATATCAAAAGCAACAAAACTGACTAAGCAAATACTGTACTGAGAATACCCTTCTAAGCTCCAGGTCAATGGAAAATTTTAATTTACAACTGTATCATGTGCAACAGAGCTGCTACAATTCCAAACATGACAACTGGGTGATATATGTCATTTCCCATGTTCTTATATGTCCTAGTATTTCAGTTATTAAATGACAAGCTGAGAAACAGTAATACAGAGACAAGTGACAATAAAGCTGGTGAAAGGATAGTCAAAATTTGTCAAAGTGTGATGGAAACTATGGGAAGAACAAAACATGGGCTTAATGCTTGGGGAAAAAAAAAAAAAACAAAACCACCCCCCACCCCCCCCGCCACAAACCACTTGAGAACTTGAACCAAGGACAAAATGAAACACTAGACACATTCATGAGGTGAGATGGCATATATTTGGATGATCCTTGATAGAAAAGCTTAAGGGAAAGAGAAAGGAAAGGCCAGCTGAAAGCACTACAGTCTAAAGCTTCATCATCCCCTGTCCCTCTTCAGAACCTAGTGGAACAAACGCCATACAGGGGAGAAACAGTCTCAGCATTGCTGTTTAATCGTAGCTCTCCTTGCTAAAGAACAAGGGGAAACAACAGCAAAGTTTCCACAGAGTTTATCAGGAAAAAGGAACTTACCCTGATTACTTAATCCCCTTTTATCCTGTTGATCTGGTGCTTTGCATCTGCACTATTGCAGTCCAGTCCCTGGGTGACAAACTGTTCACATGGCTTTCCTGCTGCCACTGTCCTCCTCACAGTATTTGTCTCACCTGAGTGTTTCATCCACAAAAATGAAGGGAAAGGACTTTTCAACTAAATTAGCAGCTAGCTTTATCAACTTGTGCTGGTTTTCCTCTGTGGGGCTGGGCAAGGTTTGGACGCTGAGGAATCTACCCTGCTCTGTCATTCCTACCCATGACTGACATAACTCTATTAACAAACTTCAGGTAGATTACGAAAAGTGTGGAAACTGCCTCTCAAAGCCTCAGCCTTTAACCCACTTAAAAGGTATGAGCTGTTCTTAGATGATGCTACTAAATTTGGGAATATGACTCCAGTACTGAATGCAAAGCTGATAAGATCAACATCCAGTCATCTCTTCCCCCTTCCTTTCCAATAATCTCATCATGTAAACTTTATTTTTTCCTAACTTCAAATGCTGCAATGATGCTTCAAGCTAAACTATCCAAACACTGTAAGGTCAAGAATCAGCTGTATGTTCTGTGAGGCATCCTACAGTCATAAAATTCAAACGCAAAATGGAAGAAGAATCTTTGATGGAAATATAGTTTGCTTTCTCTAATGAGTCCTCAAAAACAGCAATGGGGGAAACAAGTTTAAAGAAAAAAAAAAAAAAAGGAATTATCTTGAGGTAACATTTAAAAAAATAAAAAAAGTAAAATCTGAAAAGATAGCAGGTAATAAAGATCAGCCACAAACCACAGTACTGGCTGCAGTTTAAACTTATTTAAATTAGGTATGCTGTCTCTTCTCCAAATGTAGGGTCTATGAGCCCATATATTGTTGAGCAAACTTTTTCCCATGAAACCATTCCCACTCCAGTTCAGAGATAGGCATTATGGTCAAGTCATGTTTCTAACAATAATGTTTGATTTGGCAAGTTATAGTGTGGTTATCTTGGCAAAGAGATACTTTAGCCTATGCCATTTATTTGGTTCCAGTACATTCCAAATTGTCTTGATGAAACTTCAAGTGTGATGTGAAGGGAAAGTCATAGCTAGTAAATCACCTGGTAAGGCCCATAAAGGATAGGTCTTGATGGGCTCACCCTGCCAAAGAAAAAACACTGGGTTGCTGATCTGTTACAAATTGGAAATGCTCACAATAAAAACAGGGGTTCTTTTTATTGCAAGAAGGCAAGGAAATATATACAGCACAAAGAATAGTAATATGACCCTACAGCAATGCTCACCATAGAACAGAAGGATCATAACTCTTAAGAGCAGTCAGCACTTAAGTTCATAAAGTTATTGAGGAGGTTCTCACAGCATTCCTCTCTCTCTCTTTTTAAAAATTGTTATTTATATGCATGCACATGTATGTGCACAGATGCACACTTTTAAATATGTGGATTATTAACTTAAAGGCAAGAGTTCACATCAAGAAGGAGAGACCTGTTTCTTTATCAGCGCTATCTCCTTTCAACATAACAAAACAGAAAAAGCAAATCATAATAAAATAAAAAGAAGACAAATTTAAAACCCCAAATGATGCAGGATAGCTCACACAAATGTGATTTTTTTTTTTTTTTTTTAGGTCTGTTGTTCTTCAGTAGTGCTGTAAGAATTGCAGTATTTTTTCCTGAAAACACAAGTTTTTTGCAAATACTTCACAATATCCGGGAATGATATAAATCACTTTTTATAATCCTGAATACCATAAGAAGCTAATTTCAGAAGTGCAGAAGTAGCAGCAAATGGCTTGGTTCTCAGAAATGCGCCGTAACCTCAGAGCCCAATGTGAAAGACAGCATCTGCCACTGCCTTGCACTTGTGAAAATCAGGCCAATTCTAAAAGCTGGAAATAAAAAATAAAGATGTTTTTTATGTCTGTCGCATTAAAGTAATTCCTAAATTACTTTATAAAAATCTCACCTGTTTTAAAAACAATAAATACAAAATTCATAGTGCTTAGTTCTGATTTGTATTCACATAGTTTTTCCCACAAATGTTCAGATGCACCTCTCCAGCTTTTAAGCTGTCCTCAATAAGAAACACAGACATGACATAACTACTTTTCATCTTCCTCCAACCCAAATGCTGACTGCTCAGGAGTTAAGAATAGCAGCAGCAAGCTGATAGAAAACTAGGAAAAAGAGAGCATTTGAAAATTAATGCTCAGATTCACAGTATTATCAGAATAGGCTGACTGACAGCTATGATAATCTTACATACATATATAGGAGATTTCATTATTTAATTTCTTGCATTGCATATAGTATTACAAATAGGAACAGGAATCAATATGCAATGACTACAGTTAAATGTAAGTATTTGGCCTCTTAATTTCATAGACATTCTTCAGATATCATCTAAATGGGTAGGGAGATTTATCTGTATTCATCTTTCCAGAATAGATATCCCTCAAAATTAAACAGCAATAGAAGAGGATTATCTAACTTCCTAAGCAGCCTGCTATAGAAGTAAGAATCATAGACTGACCTCTTTTACACTGATAAGAGATCTAGGATGGCTATCACCTGCAGGAAAATAACTCCAAACTTACCTTGGTTCAACAGAAACTGCTGAACTGTACCCCATCTCACAGAAACAGGTCTATTACTGAAATTGAGTCCTGAGTGAATATTTAACATACTCTGAAACACAAATAATTCAGCATTTCCTCCAACAGATATTCATCTTTAAATACATCCCATAGAACACGTGTATCACAACTACAGCATAAAGCAAACCATAACTTGAACCACACACAAGAAACGTCACTTCATGTAATTCACTAATGAATGAATGCCTGCTAAATACAGATGTTAAGGCTGTTGTGGGATAAAAATAGAACTGAGTTTTCAAGAGTGATTTGTGACTTCTGGTTAGCTTACAGTCAGTGCTGTTAGAGCATTTGTTGGCTTTACACACATACATTCACATACATACACACACACCTTGTTAAGACATAGTCACTCTCTGATGCTTTTCCCATTTCCTCTTCCCTTATCTTCTACTGTTCCACCTAATTCTCTTTTCCCTTCTTTTTATTTTCTTTTGAATAACAGTGTATTTTAGGTTCTTAGAGAAAGAAGAAAATAAATGCAAATAATTTACACTAACCTCTGCATAGAGAAACAACACTGCTATGGACGCTGTCTTTTCTTTCCAGCAAGTCAGTTTCTTTAAACAAGCTGCACTCCCACCACAGGACTGAAAAAACACGTTAAAACCAAATTAATTAGCTTCCTACAAATTAAATTTTTCCTTTCTGTACTGTTAAAGCTTTTGTCTACGTTTTCGTCTCTTATTCTAACAATAAAATCAATTAAAGTCAAATTACATTTCTGTAGGCACTGATTTGCTAAAGCTTTTGATACAGCCCATTCCAGATACGTTAACCAATATGATAGATCCTGTCTGGGAAGCTGCCACGGACTCCAGACAGCGTTTGAAGTACAGTTATGCAATGGATGCCACAATGCCTGGGTAGTTAAATTATCCAGTCTTTACAACTGAGCTTTTTGGTAGATGGGTAATTCACACGGATCTGTGCTGGTGTCTGTATATAGAAACTGCGTAACTCTTTGGACAAGGCACAGTTGAGTATGTGCTCAGAAGTTACTATATACCGACCACAGAAGTGGTCATTGGGAGTAGTTCAAAATGTTTTACAAGAATGCTTTGATGCTATCCAGAGCAGTACTACTGGCCAGTAGCTAAACTATAATTATGCTAGCTGGATCTGAAAGTCAGGGTTGAGTTGCAAGAATATTCCCTTCTCGGCTCACCCGTTCCAGACCTTGATCAAGGCCAATGTACTTTTGGGAAAGTTCAGTTCCAGTGAAAATGTGAGCTTACAGCTGAAAACCTCTTAGGTTCAGTTTTTGTTTTAAAATCTAGGTCACATCACTCTAGAAGCAGTCGCAGACTTTCCACGCAGGTGCAGAGGACATGAAGATACTCTATATACAAGAGGTACGAACAAAGAAAAGTTTACAAAAATCTAACTGTACGTGTCAAAAAATATATTAACATCAGTTCACTATAAACTTTGTCTCTGGCCTGGCTACCATCTGTGATGGGGATTTTGTTACGCACTGAAACAAGAGCAAGAGAGAGCTTTAAACACTGCCTGAAGCACACAAGCCCTATGTTTATTCCCAGCAACATATTAATAAATTATAAAACCGAAAGAGGACCACTTTGACTGTGTGGGCTGCAGGAATTTACTTAGTCATGACATGTTCTGCCTGCTACTGCAACCAAGGCAGGCGTTCAGAAGCTTGCAGCCAAATTCCCATTTGTTTTAGTCAGGTACATTACCACCGTACACCTGAACAGTGGCTCCTAACTCCATGCGTCAGGGATGAGTGATTAATAGCACTCAGATGGTTTCCCAGCAGAGCAGGGTTGGCTGCAGTCACTGCCTCGGCCTGGGCAGCAGACCCGTCACATCACCCTTGCAAGCACGCATGCTCCACAGGGAGGGCCAACGGCACGGTCACAGATGGCAGTGACCGCTGGCTGAGCCCTCCGATGACGTGGTGCACCTTGCTCCTGCGGTCACTTCTGCTGAGCGGAGAGCAGATAAGGCCAGTCAGGAGAGGATCATCCCTCTGGTGTGAGCGGGGTTAAGTTCCGCATCCAGACTCCACTTTGATCATGCCATGATCAAAGATCACAACTGTGGATTTTGTTAGGCTTTTTCCAATCTTTGTTGGCTATGTTTCTTAACCCACTGCTTCCCTGCATAAACACGTGTCCAAGCTTGAGCCTATCACCTAGCTTTCAGCTCCTTCAAATTTTGCTGGTGTGAGGAAGGGTTACCTCTATTCTCTGCTCTCTAAACTGGCTCTAAAACAGGGGACCAACTAAACAATAATTATAATCTGGAATGTCTTTATTTGCTGGTTGCCTCATGACGTTGGTTTATGGAACCCTGTGCACAGCATACTCCCACACCCACCCATGTACGGTTCCCATTATCATATAAAAAATCTGGCAGGGAACCACCATTTTTTCCCCTCGCCCCCAAACAAAGAATCCTTATGACATTGAACTCCCTCCTCCTTTAAGCAGCCTCATTTTAAGCCTCACTATTTAAACAAAACACAACACAAAACAACACACTAATATCTTACGGACTACTTTGTAGGGTAGAGAATTTTCTTCTGTTAATTCAGCTGCCTCTCAGAAATGAATGCTTTTTTTTCCCCTGTCTTAGGAAGTCAGGATACCTTATTGTGTTTGTGTGTTTCAGTTCACTCTGCCATACATTACCCTGATTAATTTTGGCAGTGACAAAGTTGGAGAAGTAATCTAAAATTATGATCACACAGAAGCATTGTATTTTACTGCAGGAAAACCAGCACTCCTGTTTTAACTCTCCAGACCTTTCATTTCCTGTGAAGGACCACAGCAGGTAAAATCTGTTTCTGAAGGCACGGCCTTAAGAGTTCTCACAATTTTGTTTTTGATTTATTTTCCTTCATAATAAATGAAAATGCGTACAGTGTTACACTTAGAGAGACTACAGTGCTGCAATAGCACCAAATAGGTACACTAAAGGTGGAATTAGACTAGAACACTAAGGCTGTTAAATCAAAGAAAGTCAATCTAAATTTATCTTTGTCAATTTTAGAAAACAACAGAGAAGAAATCAAGGAACACAAATTATAGGCATGAGAAATCTGACTCTTGTTTGCTGGGTAAGGTTTGCTTTGAAAAAGAATATGCAGAAATACTGAAAACAACAAAATATGCAAAGACGACAAAGGGAGAATTTGAGCACACTGGACTTGTAATTTATTTCCTTTGAGTTTCATTTCTTGTTTCCTTCTCATTATAGCTGTTGAAATATTTTTTAGGGAAGTATTATAATATAACGACAGTTATCTATGTGAATTGTAAGTCATTCATGGCTGAACTCCTCTTTTTAAGAATTGGCCTTAACTATTTTCAGACTAAGCATGCACTTCCTGTAATTTCCCAAAATAAGTTCTGGTGATCACCGGCACTAGAAGAGCTCTGATTGCTGGAAAGTGACACTTGAAGTGTCTACACAAAGATCAAATATGAATTTATTAGCACCTATGTGAATGTCTATTGAGATGCGATCAATCATTGATTCTTCACTGACAAGCTTCTGAAAGTGGTTTCTACTCGGCATGCACACATACATAATAAGCAGCAAAAAGCTCTCAAACAAAAAACACCCCAAAAAGCCATTAAATTCTTAAGAGATGTTGATCACAGCTCTCCTTAAAAGATCTAGTCTATTCAGCATCAATTTATATTACTGTTATATATGATAAAAATCCTGCTTAAGTAACAACACTGTTAAGAAAATGGACTGACAAACTCACATCACAGTTACGACAATGTTATTTGCTTAGCAAGGATATGCGATTATTTTACAGTGATGGAAGTTTCATTAGGAAACAATTTCACTGCACTGCCAGCTAGGAAGGTGTGTAACATACATTGTGAAAGAGACTCTGATCCAAACATTTAAGTTCATTTTGGATCCCATCAAAAAGGAAGTAGCATGTTCTCTGAGACGTTAACTCTCCTAGTTTCTTGTTTCTCTTCTTCTAAAGCCAGAATAAGTTTAATACGTTGTTATGTCTCACACTGGAAGGTTCCGCCTTTTGAGTAGTGTTGTTACCTGTGTAATCATGTTCTAAATTGTATTTATTAAAATTATGGTTAAAAAAAAAAAAAGCGAGTTCACTTTTTATTTTGGAGGTCTTATTTCAAGTGAAATCATTCCACATATCTAGTCAGGAACAAAGTTACTTAATCAGGTAAAACAACCCAGTATCCATCAGGCCATCACTTCCAGCCAAAAATACCAGAGAGGACAGAGCCTTTTAAAATGAAAACAATTCTATAATGTGGAAAAACAGTCTTATTGTCCCCCAGAATTTAATGCTACAAGTCCATCTACTCACAATAAAATTGGAGAGGCTGTAGTTTCAGGATCCACTGCCTTCAGTGGCAATTTCAAGTTAAGGATTTCACACTTTCCCCTGTTCTTGGGTCATTTAAGTCCAAGTCAATTCAGTGATACTGCTTACAGCACATCTCCAGAAAGTTTTGCTGGCACGTTGTGATAGTGAGTAGCAGCAGCTGTGTGGAGGACAAGGTTTCGCTAAGCCAGCACTGTCCCCAAAGTCAGCATATAGTGGCCAAAGAACATTCAGGTGCTAAGAGTGCTTCACAAAAAAAGAGGAAAGCAAAGAAAAATAGTTTCAGGATGGCATGAGAACCTCAACAGTAAGAAGCTCCCTCTTTGAAGCATCCATGGGAAGAGGTATTAAGAGGAGGAGGAAGACGACTAGCCCACTGTGACTAAAGGAGTATTCTGTTTTGACAGGGCACAAAGTCAAAACATTACTGGAGAAGAGCATCATATCTTCAAGGAAGCTTTGAAGATCTTAATTTCATAGATCTCCTAGCTCTCACAATGAAACTGCTGGAAAAAAACCAAGACACCCCAAGGCACTTACATAGATATATATGTGTGTGTATAGAGTCATTCTTAATTTAAGAATATACTTGCTTTAAGCTTCTGTATTTAGTTTATAGGCTTTGTTTAGTAAAGATCACTTTAATCAATCTTCAGCAGGCATTGCACTGGTCTTCCTGAACAGCAGTGGTCTCCTGAGTCAGGGTCGAGTGCGACTTCCATTAAGAGATTACAAAGAAGGTTGAGAAGAACTGCAGACCTGGCTTAAAACACTTATCTTCGGGTGAGAACACCTTGACTGTGCAACAGTTACAATGAAACTCAAGAGTGGAAGGGACTGCTGGACTAAACACATCAAAAAACCTTCCAGCAACTGTTTCCTGACTGAGCAAGATGACATTAAAAAGAACAGAGGAAGCATTGAAGGGGACGCTGAAATCTGGAGATAAGAAGTACTGCTGTTCTGCAACAACAAAGTTTACGTAGTTTCTTTACAAGCATTTCTATGTTGCCCAGCACTGCAGGAGTGGAATACTTCTCATTCTTTACTTAATCATCCTAACAACTCAGTGAAGAAGGTAAAAACCATTTTCATTTTGCATACACAAAACTAAGGCAATAACATTAAATGATTTATCCACATTCACATAATGTTTTGGAAGAGCTAAGAACAAACAGCTCACTCATGCATCATTGTTAGCTCCGATTTTAAAAATAACACAGCAGGCAGAAGTCTCTTGATTTTTCACATACATGTGTCATGTTCAGACCCTCCTCCTTATGTCTCACCTCAGATGACAACCCTCAGGATTAGCCACATGACTGGGAGACACGTGATGACCCAACAGATTATCAGGCTACTTCACACAGAGAAATCCTGACAAGGAAGAAGTCCAGGCAAATTGTTTCCTGACAGATTTAGGGAAGAGAATTTCAGCGTACCTTTTCCTGTGGGATCCTGCTGAGGTGGCACCGATGGCGTGGATGAAGGAGATGGCCTGCATGACTAAGGGAAGCTGTCAAGAACTCCACCATCAAGCTGCACTACGGCAGTCACAGACACACTGTGATGAAGCTGAAATTAATGCAAAACATGCTACTGATAAAGGCACTCAGAGTATGAGCTAGATTACGCTGCCATGCAGCTGAGGAAAGCAAGATGTTGTGGTAAAATGGCAGGCTGGGCAGGACGGCAATGACTTCCTCCGAGGAGGAGGTAAAAGCACACACATTCAGTGTGCAGGGCCTTCAGGCTGCTCTGGAGAAAAGATAATCAGATTCCAGTTACTGAAACCACAGGAGTATCTGGAGGTTGTTAGAGGACACCCTTTTTTCTCTGAAGTTAGTTATATCTGTATTTAAAGGACAAATAACCACTTTTTGGCCCTTCATGGACTCAATCCATGTTTTGGATTGAGACTGCGACCACAGGAACTGGACACTCACCTTATTTCTGTCAGCCTTTTAAAAACAAAAGCCAACAACCTGTTGTCGATTTCAGAAGATACAGCCTGAGGAAAAAAATGACAAGTTTGCCATGCACTCACCTCAGCTGACTGCAGAGAGGATCAGGATATGTGAGAAATTTTTTTGTTGTTCTCAAACTCCTGCTTTTATCAATTTCCAACAGTTTAAAGAAAAATGAAATGCTGTTCTAAATTCACTAGCTGAAGGTAAACCAGTAAATTGATAAATCGTTACAATTATCATTTCTTCTTTCAGTTAATGTTCAAAAAAGTGAAAAAACAGAGCACTACCACTGCAGTAAGGAAACCTAACAGGGCAGTACCACTGTCCACAATAAACTGAGGAGAAAACCCCTGACATTTCAACTTTATTGTATTATATTGACAATAAATAATTCATGGCATAACTGACATATCATTCAGTCTAACTAATAATTAGTTATTAAAACAAAAACCCCCAACAAGAGAATGAGAGACAGGAGCTATCCCTTTCTAGTTCAACAGGAGGGCCCCTCAGAAAGTCCTCCCCCGCCAGGCCCTGTACAGCACAGCTACGCGCAGCAGGAGGGACTTTCAGCCCTGCTTCCATACCAGGAAGGTTCAGTCATGACATCAAACAGCCAAACCACGCCAGACTGATTTTAAAATTAAAAAATAAAAGCATACAAGAAAGGCAGAGGTTGTGATTGCCACATACAATATACTCTAATGCCACAAGCCTTTGGATAGTCAGACAGGGACATAGCTGTAAGGCAGAACTTTTCCTTTTAAAAAACTACTGGCACAAATATCAAAGATGTTATCTGGTATTTTAATTTTTTTGTCAATTCTGTAGCAGCATTGCTGCTTTAATGGTTTTTCTTTGCAACACTCTACCCTTTACAAACACAGTAGGTGAGTTCTCCAGTCAGGTCTCTTTCCTCTAAATCAGTGCTTCAATTTCCATAGACAGAAGCAAGGCCTAAGAGTACTTGCAAAAGATAACCTTTTTTTCCAAGCCACGACACAGAATAACTCCTCTTCCTGTTGTTCTGCTTCAATAGTTTATCTGCTACAGATAACTTGATTTCTCTGAGATGTATTCAATTGGTTTAATCTACAGAAAGCATACAGGTTTTATTTCATTCTCTTACTGTCCATCTCCAAATGTAACTGTCAAGTATCCTAATAAAGCAGAAATGGGAGTTTTGGGGATCCTTGCAGCCAGAGGGATACCCACCAGAGCCTTTCATTAGGTTGTGCAGTGTTAGGGGGATTTCCCAGCAGTTACTTTTTCATGGCCTTTGGGTAATGCAAAGCACCAATTTTCAAACCATCTACCAATTCAGATCAGGATTTCAGAATGGCACAGAAACTTTTACAGAAAACATGTTCCCAGCAAGCTTCACGAGGTGTTCGAGTTCCCTCCCCGCCTCCATCCCTCCCTCTGAGAGGCCTTGCAGCCAGCTTTACTCTGTCTTACAGTACAGATGCAGAGTTCTTGGGTTGTTTTCTCTAACATCTGAGGCTGCCCATTGCAGGCATACACTAACATTTGATTATCCCGTTACTGCTAGTCCAAATGTAGAATACAGAACTTCCAAAGTGAAAGTATTTAAATACAGAAGTTAGAATAACGCCTGCTTTCTCAAGTAGTCATTGATTAACCTCCACCTTTACTTCTTATACATAAACATTCTTTCAGAACATACATTTGGAAAGAAGCAAGTATGACAGATCATGGTCCTCCCCATCTCAGAGTCCTCATTTCATCTTTTTTCAGAATAGTATCACCTTAGAGGCGCAAAGACAAAAAAGAAAGAGCTTTTCTACAAACTGAAAAGTCCTGAATTTTTTTCCACTTCCACTCGTTTCCATTCTCCATCCTACAGCCTGAAGAACTTTGTCTGGGCGTCTAGTAAGTTCACAAACAACTTATTTATGGTATCTTCAAAGTCACAGCTTAATGGAATTACTAATAAGCAGGTAAATACAAGGTGAACTGGACAAGGGTGAATACCATCACTTTATACCAGTGAACTAGCCTCAAGGCTTGCAGGCTGAAAAAAAACCAAAAACCCATTGGCTGCACCCAAAGATGGGTTGGAGGTCACAAAAGAGATGGGCAAAAGATTCACCCTAACTTCATTATTTTCAGTATTGCTTCTTTAAACTAAGCTAGCTTAGGTGAATTAAGTTGCAGAACAAAGCACTCAAACTTCTATCTAGATTGATTCAATTAACAGTTGACACGTTGTACTTAAGCTGCTATCAAGTACCAGCTTCAGCTAATCATTTCAAAAGCAAATGTGAAGGCTGTTCATATTGCTGCATTAATCTGCTGCTGCAGAGTAGAGTTATGTAACTGAAATATGGCACACACTAAGCTGATAGGACCCATTTAAGCACATACTACTCATTACACACCCCTTGAGTGTAATAGAGGGCATGAATAATAGCATCAGCTAAAAGTCAGCTGGTAGCAAGATGGACACGGATGCTTAGTTCTTAAATACGCAGAAAGTAAGGCTACAGCACTAGAATATGCTTATAAACATGGCCCGAGTTTCCTTTTTGCTGCCTGAATTGGTACTTTTGCTGGGAAAAAAATTAATGAACACTGTAGGAGACATATGACATTTTAAATACTAATTAAAGGTTAATATCAAAGACTAGAAGGACAAAAATTTACTTAGTTCCACAACATACATGTTAACTCAGCATCAAACTGAGCTTGAACACAGCAATCCTTGCAAAAACCCAAGTGTATAAGTGTTGCTTGTGCTCCTGCAGACTGCTTCAAATGCTTTTTCCAACCCCGTTCATTTTCAACCAATAGCACCAATAAATGCATTCAGTACGGAGTTTTTGAAAACTGAAGCTGTCCCAGTAATGGAGCCAGAGAGGAAGTCAAATAATAACCAGAAACTTCCATTTGAAAAAAATTCAAATCAAAATAAACACCTGAGCTTCAGAGTTTTACTAGCTGATATAGGACAGATCCCATTTGCTCATTTTCGAACATAAAGAAATGATAATATGTTCTGTGGCAGACAGAATAAAAGAATTCATAAAAGGATAAGATAGTCTAGTACTGTATTTTTGAGGCATTTATGCTTTAATTTAAAAGGGTTTGGTTCACAATGGTCTATTTATTAAAGCTTGCAATTTATAAGTATAAAAATCTATGCAAGAAAAGAATCAAGAGTTCCAGGTTTGGTTATGAATGCATTCTGCTTCAAAGGCCTTTTCAAAACACTTGCTAAACAGGCATGTTTAATTTTACTAGGAAAAAAATAACAACATTGAAAAAAGGCATGATAACATCATTAACAAGCTGTTTCTCTGGCCATACAGACTATTAAAAAGAATGGAAACCCATCAGATCAGCACCGTCCTCCCCTCACCATTCCCTCCGTAATGACCACTGCCAATTCCTACCATTTTTAAAAATTCGTATTTTATAAACAAAATTTGCTCATAGATGTATCACTGTGAAATAATTCCATCAGGATTAAGTGTACTCATTAATGCCTTTTAAAACTTAACAGTAGCTTCCAGTACCTACGAATTTATTATTTCAGTAATTGGTAGAACATGCAAATTACCTGAAACAATGCAAAGCACAATGGCCATAAAATACTGTTCTGTCCAAGGCACTTTAACATCAACATGGGCTAATTTTTAGCAACCAAATCAACACAGTGAACATTTAACTCATTAAGCTGGAGAAGGCTGTGAGCAAATGGGTTGGGGGTGAGTTGTTCTCATGTTTTTACTTCAGAACATATGCAAGTTTTCATTGCAACTAAACCCCATTTAAAAAAAAAAAAACACAAACAAAAACCAAGGATCTTAAGACAAAGTGAAAATGGGTAACTTACAAATTTAAATACTGGTCTGGTGCATGTGGCTTTCTCTTTAAAGCAAGTACTGCCTTCTTAGCTATTAATGGTTCTTCATAAAAATACACACCAATGCTCATCGAGAGTAATAGGCAAGCTACTCCGGATTGACTTCCCCTTCCCACATAAAAAAGAAGCAAAGCCTCATGTCTTTTTACTGACTGGTATCAAACTCTTTCAGAGAAGACTGTTCTGTCAGCAAAGGCCAAGACTTCCTGGGCAGTCGCAGGTCCTTCTCAGGCTGCAGCCTCAGCATGCAACAACATCCTCAAATCTGCCAGCATCACCACTCATGCAATTGATCCCAGTGATCTGGAATGTGAGTATTTTGACTTGACAGGGTCAAAGTGGTCATATATATGCAATAATAACAGCAGATCTAAGGGAATGGTAAGCCTCCAGCAAAAGGAGAGGTGAAAAACAGCTGTGCAATGGCCCCTTCATCTATACTGCAGTCAGAAGAGGACGTTGCATTAACTACAGCCTAACCCCAGACATCATAAACATCTCAGGGGAAAGAAACCGCTTCTTTGAGAGTTTGACAGCCTTCCTGCAGGGAGAGGTGGTGCTTTGAGTGCCTGCCTTTTGCTGATAACAAGAATCCTGTTGAATGTGCACAGGCCCATGGAGTTGCTTCACAGAAGCAGGAGGAGGGACCAACAGGGACCTGACATGGCTTCAAGTTCAATTATCACATCAACAATGTTTTATGTGGAAATCCATAATCTCAGTATTTTTCCAGTCCCAAAAAGAATTAAGGCTCTGCAAATGCTATGCACAAAAGAATTTCTATCTGCACAGAACCAGAGTGGAGCACAGGAGAGTCGCAGAAGAATTCTTTCTCATCCTTCCTCTTGCACTGATTTCCAGACAATCATCTGGGCTGTTCTTTTTATATTTTATGCTGAAATCTTGCTATGGCTTCTGGTGATTTCACTTGCTGTGAACTCTTCCACCGACTTCAGTGGAAGGAGGGCTGTATCCTGAAGATTCTCCAGAAAACTGAAACAAGAGCTTTAGTGAAATAATTCAAGGAAGCATACTGCCTACTATACCTAATTACACTTGACTTTATTCTTAAGCTATGGTGATCCACAGCCACTCTCAATTACACACAATGGAAACATCAAAGAAACCTGGTGGGCCAATTCGAGACAGCTTACCAAGAAAACAAAAAACCCCAAAAAACACTACAGCAGATAAAACAGTATCTAGTTTATTACATATAGAAAGAGATTTCCAGAATTTACAAACACCCACATTTTCATTCCAGGGAAAGAGTCAATTTGAAAAGTTCACCCTTTTTGTTTTCAATTTGTTTTGTGGTTTTCTGTTGGTTGTGGTTTTTTTTTTTTCTTTACAATATATACAATGGAAGACTTTGATTTTTTTTTTCTCAGATTTTTTTTTGTCAGTTCCTGTGCAATTGATGAATTCAAGTTGACACTTGTAAATACCATGTACAGTAATGTTTGTCTTCATTGTAGTTAATACAGACTATTATTTTACAAGGAGTACAAAATTATTTTTCTTTTGGAAAGAACTCAGCTCAACATCAGGGTTATCTTACAACTGATAGTATCAGTAAATATGACTGTACAATCAAGGCCCAGGGACCAATGATTCATATTATATTATTTTCTGAATTACAATCTTAAAACAAGAATAGTACCCTACTCTATTCTTAGAAGCCTTGTTTTAAGCAGGTTTCCCACTCTGTTTACAACAGAATATAGTATACCTCAGTTCCACATCAAAAAAGATGTGCTGTAGGAAAAGTTACATTTTAATTAAAAAAGTACATGTATAAATCAAAACCTATGTTAAATATTTAATACTCTTCAACCAACATTAAGTTTTGTATGTAATAATTTACAATGATGATTTGTCATACAGGTTTTCAGCAGCAAATGAAGTTGTGTAAATGTGCTAGTAAAATACCCATTCTCACCATGACATAGTGGTGGGCACATCAGTTCATCGTGGCCAGCTAAGTCCTTATGGTAGAGGATGAAGTAAGAGAGACTCGTCCAGGTGTCACAGTGCTTCTGCTTGGCACAACACAGGATGTGCAGCTCAGTCAACTAACTCCTGAGGTTTGTGTAAAGTAAACAAACTGAACTGGATGCATCGTACCCATTTACAGAGGAAGAGGAGGAGGAAGAGGAGGTGAGGTCCTAGTTGTGATAGCATGAAACATTTATAGTCTTGATACCCATGAGTTAAAAAGAAGGATTTGCTGAGGTTGTATAGGTCATCATTCTGAAATTGAAAGAGAAAGACAATTAGCATCATGGACACTTTAAAAGCTTTTCTGTAACTATTTCCCTCCCCTTCCTTTTTTTTTTTTTTTCTTTAAAAGAGTTATCACCCAAACTGAAAATGTTAGCACCTTGAAAAATTATGGCATACACAGTTGAAACTGTACTCAAGCATCTGAATCCCAAAAGCATTTAGAACAGATGTTGGCAATAAAATTCAAAGCAGTCAGAAATACATTTAAAACTTGCAAGAGATTCACCTAAGCAGAAACAATTGAAGTGTCCATACTGATTAACTCTGACAAGCTCCTGTGAAGAGAAAGCAAAGCTCAAACCATTAGCCTGATGTTGGCATTTTTACCCACTACAAGAAAGATTCGTTAGATATCAGGCCTGCTTGTAAGGCTTCCTGGCCACCTGCAAATGCCACGGCTTGCATGAGAAGGATGACCAAGGAATGGAGCACTAGGGGTGTAGCATTACCATTCGCTATTGACATCCAAGTTACCAAAAAAAAAAAATGTATCTAGAAAATCCTGCTAAAGTCCATAAATTTACCTACATTCTGCTTCTCTCTCTAAGAGAGTATTGGGTGAATAACAAGGTACTGCAACTCTAATAATGCACAGCACAGGTTTACTGGGGAGTGAATGTCAGAAGCTGCCTTTGACCCTGTCCCACCAGTCCTCCTCACCTCTTGGCTCTAGCCTCTCTGACGTAGCACACAGTGCAACCGTCTCTGTCAACTAGTGCTTTCTGACTCGGCTTTTCAGTTGATTTTACACAGGCAGGTCAACAGCACAAGGGCTCTGATCACGAGCGACGTAGTGCACAGTGGTGCACTCTCGGTGCCGACCTGCCTCGTGTCCTGCTGGCAATGCTGCGGCAGATGCTTCGGCCCCCAGCAGGGAGTGGTGTCCCTGCTGGAGGACGCAGTGTTGAGGTCGCACGTCGGGACACCATGGCGTGTCTCCTCGCTACACCCAAGGCCCTGCCGCAATGGCTGGCTGCACGCATGCACAGTGTGCGCCTCCCACCAGCCGCCGGTGTCAGCCCCGTTGCCCGCGCAAGCATGCGAGCCCCGAGCCAGCGCAGACCGCAGCCCCGTCCTCTTCTCTTCACGCTACAGTCACAGGCAGCCGTACCCACTGCAGACTGAACAACGCACCAGTGAAATGAATACTATTTTTGTTTTAACTGGGGTTAGAGGGCTACCGTCATTTACATTTCAGGAGTTTCACCTAAAATCTGATGAAGCAAGACTTAGATCTTACATAAAAGTGTGTCTATTCTATATTTGATATTAACTATGCTCCTGAAAAGATAGGTAAACAGTGCATTTTCCTCAGTACAAATAAAGGCTTCCCATAGACACGTTGAAGCAAAAAAACTGAAAAGACCTCCTGTCCTATATTCTTTAATTGCCCAAGAAACAGAATTTACTTTGTGTGGTCCTTCAAGTGAAAGGAAAGCCTATCCCTGCAAATGATGTGTGGTATGCTGTGAAAACTCCCTGGAGAATTATCTCACAGATCTCTTATTTACTTTCAACTTTCTTCTGCACTCACATTACGATCTACTGGAATGTTCCTACCCAAATATCTATATACAGCTTCACATAGCTTTGCAGCTTTCAACTATGTTGGCCCTAAAATTAGCCGGTAATGCCATACTTTATTAATAAAGATGAGCAACAAAGGAGAAATAGCTTCATTTAAATGGAGATGCAGAGCGCGCATGATTTGCGAGCTGCGTACGTCAGGTGGGTGTTTCACACCTGGCTCCCGCCCGGCAGGGCCAGAGGAACAGTTGGGTGCCCACCAGCAGGGCCCCACAGCCCGACCTGCCCTCCACATACCTGGCAACTGGAAGGAAAGCAAGTAACAGCTTTTATACATCACTAGACCTTAGTCTGCTAAGAGATTTTAAGTACATAAATAATAATCCGCAGTATCAGGGACAAGTATTACACCTCTTCACTAGTATTCAGGTCATCTAAACTCAAATACATCATGTATTGAACAAAATGGCCTGTCCGACCCAATTCAATCAATATGACCAAGAAGTCACTGCAACCACTACTAGCGGGCATTCATTCCTGGATTCAGAAGTCAGAAGAGTAAAGGAAGAGAGTAACAAGCCTATCTGAAAAACAAAACACTTCCTAGAGGAATTCGCTAGGAAAGTAATACTGAGGAAACCCCCAGTTACAGAAACCCAGGCATTCACATATTGAAGTCCTGCACATGTGTACAAAGAGTGAAAAAACACAGCAGGCTGAAATATCCAAGAGTTTGAGATTTGGGAGGAAAAGCCAGAATTATGTAGGACACGAACTGGTACAGGCTGCATCTCATACAAACTTCAGCTGCAGATATGAGAGGACACAGGGGCACGGAGCAGTTTCAAGCGTGTAATTACACCTCCATGATCTTCAGCGGTACAACATGGAAATATATCTGTCAACCTTTGATAAAATAATGGTAGCTTTTGTTTTCTTCTGATTTTGTGAAGTAAAAAAAATTTAGACTCTTCGCTACAGACTGTCTAAAATTATTGATTGCAATTATTTGTTTTCACATCCCCAATTCCTCTGACAAATCTCTTTCCACAAAACAAAAACTGTGTAACGGAGAATGACAACCTGTGCTCCTATTACAGGACAGCGGTGCCTGCTCTGTCTGAATGCACAAAGATGCCTAGAAAACAGCCATTCTGAGAGCAAAGCTGCTCCTCCAAGGTCACTGGAAATAGTCAACCTATAAGGCCTTGGATCCAAGGAATTCTTGTTCGTGTATGACTTATAGCCAAAAGCCCTATTCTCAATTTTAGCATACAAATGCTCTTTGCTGGACTTAAAAGAATATTTCTTAAATTTTTGACAAAACAATCTGAATCTCCTCTCTCCTCAGTGAACTATTACAGTATGTTTCAAGGCGGAAGTACCTTATTTGGAATTGAAGTCATTGGCTGGATACCTCATTGTTTCTTATCAACAGCCATCAGCATTTCCTTAACAACATATAAAAACAGTGCAGAAGGCAAGCATTTTAATAGAGAGTGCTAGGACTGCAGCGAGCTGAGGTAAGGATCGTTAAAATTACTGACATCACTGTTGGCAACCAGAGAAAAGGGAAAACCTGTGTTTAATCTGTTTCCTGTTCACCACAAGTTTCAGCTGGAGTCCCCAATAATGCAGTTTGTGGTTGAATTTATGGAAAAAATTAGTGATGCAAGAAAAATGTACTGAAACAAACAAGCATCTTTAAAAGTTACTACCAGGTACCCTTGACAAGTAGTCTCTGCTCAACATCTGTTACAACACACATGCAGATAACACTCACGCACGTTCCAGCTGGCAACGCTTTCTTCTCAAATCTTTTAGTCCAGGCTGGATACAACACAGCTAGCTGTAGTTCCTATTACAGCTGAAGTCCCATTCTTAAATCCAGTAACTAAAAATAAGTCAATACTTCATTTTATTTCCATTATTGGGGAGCTGGAGAAGGAGAGCAATACTTAAAATTTGAACTCCCTAACAGCAGAGTGTCTAGACAATTTAATAATATATCCTTCCTGAAGTTAAAAGAATTTTCATACATAAAATAGATGTGGTGTTAAAATACACTTAAAGTGTAATCCTTACTCCTTCCTTACAATCCATTCTCTTTGAAAAGTAACCAAGGAGGAACAAATATATCAAAAGAAATGAAAAGTGAAAACTTAAGCGATCTTCAAGCAAAAGACTTTCCAGTAGCCAATTTAAATTTCTATTTTCTATTAAGGGTCAATAATGTGTCTTGTCCCTAAAACACCAATAGAAATGCTCTTCTAAAGGGTCATTTCATTTCAAAACAAATAAAATAATGCAGAGTTGCTGTTGAAGCTCCACGATCATTTCAGCAAATAAATGCAATTACTTTGTCACTGATCAATACACCAGGGCAAAATGCAGCTCCCAGACAACAGGCCTGCTTAGTACATTGTGACACCTTTCCAGTGTTAGCTGGACATCTGTTTAGGAAACAGCTCTACAGCTAACAGAGCTAGGTCAACAAAAAGATGACCCCTGACTGAAGAAAATGAAGATTTTTTCCAGATCTACTGAAGGAGGATCATTTCCCAACTCTGCCATAAACCTTGCTAAACCAAATGTATTCTCTAGAACTGCACCTATCCCACCAGCATCTCATTTGAAACAATGAACAACAAGGACTGGTTGAAGACTGCCTGTCAAAGTTACTAATTATAAATAAAAGGTTTTAAAAGTAAATGCATTTGTTGTTTACTTTAGGATCATATAGAGCATCCTATTCTGTGTAGATTAAACAGTGTTTTTTACTGCATAATGAACACAGCTACCTAGTGAAAAAATAAAAAGCTCAGGAACAAAAGCTTAAAATAAAAAAAATAGCCATTATGAAAGTACACCAGCAGACTCGCACAGAACTTGACAAGTCGACGTCTGCATGCAGCCTGGGCACCCTTTGTCTGGGCAGGTATAACCAAGTGTCTTTAGAAATCTGACACAAAGTAAACACATTAAGCAGACCTGAAAAGCTCATTTACAGCTCTTGTCTTGGTGACATTTGCATGAGTCATCACCTAATTATAATGAAACGGTGCACACCTACTTAAAAGCTGAATTTATCCACGTTTTTATGTTCACCGTACTGATGATCACAAGTAGCGTCCGTTTACATTTTTCTTGGCATTACTAACCTAAGCACAGACATGGGAAGTATCCCATTTAGATAAATTAAAAACATCAACCAAAATTTAAACTAGCTCAAATAACTTCTCTTCAAAGAGATGCAAATACAGTGTACAGTTTCCCCAGTCTCACATGGACCTTTGAAAGAGTAAAGGAATGCAAGAAGAAACAATGGTTGCTCTAGTATGTTAATTGCAGCCTGAGTACTAACAAAAGCAATTCAAAATAGAACTAAACAAAGTAATTACAACATTGCTATTTAACTTGACAGGCTATAATCTACATTTAATAAGCTTAGATAATCTTTTCTTCATTGTACCCCAAAATGCCTATTTCTTGTGAATGTGTAAGTGGGGAATTACTGACGATCTGGTTTCACGAAGTCCTTTCCTATCAGGCTGAGTAACTAACTGGATTTGGTGTTTTCATCCCCTTTTTTCTTCTTCATATAGGTATTCATTCTCTGATGGAGGAACCTAAGGACCAGTAATAGATGGTACAGTCTTTCTGCTGTGAGTTCAGACAGAATTCACTCCCTTCATGTACAGCACTGAAAAAAAGTCATCCTCACCACAGAGGAAGATTTTCCTCTTTGCCCCAGAAAAAGAAGGTGAATAAAAACAAAAACTAAGAGCCTTTTAAAATAAGATGATGAGCAGAACCAGGTTCTTACATTTAAGAACCCATTTCCTGGGGTGTAAGTACAGTGGGAAAACACAAACTAAACCACATGCATTCTTCGGATGAGCTTCTGCCCAGCAAAGAATTCATATGTTTGATTTCAACTTCACAGCGTGTCAACCTGATTTAAACTCACTCAAGACAAAACTAAACCCATCACTGAGGTCAGCAAGAAGGGCTGCTGCCACAGACAGGAAGCCAAGGACTGCCTGCCCCAAGCACCCAGCATAGGAGAGTAACGCTGCTGGAGGTCAGATTTGCCCATTTCCAGTTTCCACCTGTAAAGAGGAGGAAACAAGCCAGCTCTCCGCACTGGTATATAAAGATAAGGGAAAAAGGAATTCACCAAGTTTGTATGTAGAAAAAACATGTAAGGGATCTCCTACTCTATTACACAAAATCAGCAGCAGTTAGGGGTTTGAACAAAACCAACTTGACCCAAGTACTGACTTTCTGATTAAATATTTCATCTTTTCAATTTTGGAAAAAAAGTTATTGAGTTTTTGTTTTTCTAGAAGACCTAAAGAAAGAACATTTGATGAAGTCCAGAAAGAAAAAGCTTAAAATTCAATAGTCTGTTTTGTAAAGAAATTCTACAACTTTTCTTGCAGTGATACAGCTTAGTGATAAAGCAAAAACAACTGTCCAACAGCTGCAAGTTACAAAAACCGAAGATGCAGCTCATAGTTTTTTGTTTGTTTGTTTTTTATGAAATAGAAAATATGGAAAGAGTACCTCTCACTAAAATGTGCTACATTATAAGAGGGATTCCCATTTTTGCTTCTTCCAATTTTGTAAGGACTGATGGTCTGGATCTTTCTCACTCCTTTACTAACAGTCCAGCTGAGTAATCAGCTAAAGCTTGAGTCCATCTTACACAAAGAGAAATTCCATTTTGTTTCAGGACTGAAAATAATGATGTTACTATGAAGCCAAGGAATGCAGGATCTCACGAGATCAATACTCCCAAGTTCATCCCAAATCTTCTCATAATGCTTCTTTAATACTCTTGGCAGCATTGTTTGTGTTTGATATCCCTCAGATAAACCCACTGCTGGCCCAGGGTCTTCTCCCCTCCCCCGGACTGCAATAATGAGAAAGGATATCAAAACCTAAATGCATATCATCTAGTTAACAGCTTCAGCCTTCACAGGAAACATTGCTTCTGTTTTTAAGATTCAAAGAAACTTGCAAACTCAATGACCAGGGTCATTAATTATTTTGGAATTTGTTCACAGAGTTTTCAGAGTCTAACCCTGAAGAAGTTGGGGCATTCATGCTTCCCCTGATGACCCAATAACCTGCTCCCAGTTCAATAAAGCAATGGTGAAGTGTACTTTGTATGGCTGTATCCTTGAAAGAGGAAAACACTGCTCAGTATTTATCTTTACCAAATATATGGGGAATCACCAAATATATGGGGAATCCAGAAACACGACTTCATTATGCAATTTGTTTCTCAAAGGAGTTTTCTTATCACACCTTTTTTTTTTTTAATTACTTTTATGGTAGTTTGGAATCTAATAAAACTCACCAATGCTGGGTAGGAATCATTACAACGGCTCTCCCTATGGGGAAGCAGATGACCTGTGTGCCTTTAGATGCACTCACACACCCTCAGCTTGTTAGCAATTTAAACATACACAATTAAATTTGACCAAACTTGAGTGCACTGAAGCCGTGCTCATATTATATCAACTAAATTACATCAGCAGTAGAGCTCAGCAACACATAACACCCAGTGTAGCTACCACATAATCAGAACAGAACTCAGCTGCTGAATTTTCATTATCCTTCTGTGAGTTTGTATTCACATGCCTTTCTGGCACTGTAGTCTGGTTCCCCATTCCTGCAGCCAAATGTTGCCACTTTCTCCTGTGCTTTTCTGACCCAACTTTATAATGCTCATTTTCTGCCAGATTTACTTTTCTCTGACATGTTAAAAAACCCTATGTAAATAGTCTCAACTACCTTGAAAGTATTCTCGTGATACATGCTAAATTGTCAGAGTTCCACCTTAAAGCAAGGATTCACACCATTTGGCTTAGCTGGAGCCATTTTCCTCCCAATGGACAAGTAAGGGGAAAAAGTAGAACAGACAGAAGAAAAATGGCATTTAAAAGGAAGACATACAGAAGCCCCGCAGGGGCATAACCTGGCCAGCTGACCTTCCCTTTGAAATTTTGCCAGTGCAAATTAAGTAGCTAGTCTGCAGCACTTCTGGCAGCAGTGTGGGAAGGAAGTTCTGCAGTGATTTTGGATGAAACACTTCCTCAATTCCCAACAACAGCGCATTAAATATCAAAAAAGGATAATAAGGAGGTGCTGGAAAACACATTCTGAAAAACATGCCAAGAAAACAGAGGAGAGGATAAGAACAAACAAAATGTCATAAAGTTGACAAAATTGTAACAAGTAGTTTGGAAAGCCAAGGTAGAAGCAAAGCAAAGCGTCGACATTTTGACACTGTTCACTATGCCTTAATGCAAAAACTGTACTGTACAGCAGAAATAACAGTTGAAAACAAATTAGAGGTAGTGCTTTAATACAGTAAAAGGAGAAAGCCTTTGGTAAAAGGCAAAAAGCGACAGTAAAGTTTGTTACAACTTGAAGCTGGGCTAGAAAACAATTATTTAACCACAGACTTAGCTTTTCACCAAGATACCATCATCAGTCTGACATCAAATGAGTTACATTAACTGCTTTGACCCATTGTCTTCTCCTTTGTAGACCAAGACAATAACAAATCTTACAAGTCTACGACATCTGACATAAATTTGTTTCAGTAAGAATGTATTTTCATGTACATCTACACACATTCGCAATTTATTTCTAGTTTCTAGTAATTTGCACTCATTTGACCTGACCTTTTTACCTTCTCTCTCTCTGCCATAAATTGCAAAATTTCTCTAGCTGGAGACATACGGGCATTTTCCTCTTCCCAGCACTTCAAACCTGATGTTCAGAATCCTTTGACACTTAAGCTGACAACTGAAATCAAAAGCATCAGCCATGCTCAAAAGCTCTTCAACAATAAAGTGCTGTGGTTGGGGTATACAACCTAGAGGCAGGTGGACAAGCCACAACTGGATGCAGAAAGACCTGAAATCTAATTCTGCTTCTTGGTTTGATTTGCTGTATCCTGAGTTTTACTCAAGTTACTTTCTCTCTCATGGTCTCACACAAAACAGGTGAAACATCTGCCCCATCTATTTTCTACATGAAGTTTTCTTGTGAGGAGGAGGAAGCCACGATGTCTCGAACACACACGGTCACTACAACATCCAGGGAATTAGGTTTATGCCTTATCTTCCCATATGTCAGTGTCTTGACTGTGAGATGAGAACTGCTACTTGACAGAAGAGTTCAGACTGCGCCAGGGGCCAGAAAGCAGGGTGGTAAGTGTCTGGACAGTGCCCACATGATGACAGATGCTGGGCGGCATCTCGACAAGGTGCTATCAATAAAACATCGGGCCAGCCATACACTAATGAGAATAAAAATAACAGAAAAAAAGCTTCATTCCCTGAACATTGCCTACAAACCGAAGAAAAATACGTTATATGTGGGAAATATTAGTTTCTTACTACATGGTCTTAAACTACGAGAATGCATATGCATGAAGGTGGGGGCAAAAGTATCAATGCTTAAGAAAATAAGTAACATTTGAGAATTTTGTGACTGCATATATTGCCAAGCATTATTCCACACTAAAACAGATTTATAAAATTAAGTAAACTCTACATGCAAATAGAATTTTTAGCTGGAAAAAGATTCCAACGTAAGAAAATATGCCTTTACTAGTAGAGCAAGAGCTCTACCCTTCTACTGCTACTGATTTAGCAATCAAGATACTCTGGACTGCGACGGGATTAACCTCAAAAACAATGCTGAGCACTTTAATGAGCTCCAAGGCAGTTCATGGCTAAACTATTCATTGTACCATTTAAACACTGAAATACTTGTTTGGATATAGATTAGGTTTTCAAAACAATTGTTATCCAGAAACCATAGTAACAGGAAAATAGTAAATAAGGGTGACGAAAGGGCACAAAGGAAATGCAATTCTGATTGAAAACAATGGAGCTATCTCAAGTTTGAAGTATATGGACAGAGGAAGCAGCACCTGGCAGGCTCTCAGGGAGGAGGGAGCCCTATTTGGACACAGCTGTGAATTAAATCCAAATGATAAAGACCAATCAGACAAACCAAGTATTTTACTGCTGTTTCTTTAGAGTTTCATTCAGCGAAATCCTAAAAGCCTGAATGACTGCCAAGATTATATTTTATAGTTACTAACAGCTTAAATGGACTAATCTTCACTTTTTCAGCTGCCATGATTTCAAATGAGAAACTAATCAAATCATGTTAATTATCTGATACAATTTTAACGCCAATCTAACATTATGAAACTGTATAATTACACAAGCAAAAGTCAAAGTAGGTAAAAGTTTTCCACATCTCAGAATTTGTAGTCAGACATTTTAACTCAGTAATACTTAACTTCTTTTAAAAAACCATGCCAAGTGGAAATTTTTCCCATATAAAGTTGTTCACAACAGTATCAGTAAGAATCTCACTAGATGATAAATACTATATTACTGTGACATATAAATCTTCTATGAGTTGTCAAATCTAGTATTAGGGATAACCCTTTAGAAGCTATTAGTGTAAGTCAATTGAAAATTAAAAGCATAAAGCATATAGCAACACAGATTAAAGGCTTAGCATGCACACAAAAGGATCTGTTCATCTCATTAAGATGTCCTGGTTAATCAGTGATTGAAAACATCCACTAAACATTAACCTTGACAAGATATATAAAAATTCAGCCTTATTACACTGTATGACCGCACCATATAATCTCATGAAATGGAAAGTTCTCCATGTTCTCATAACCTATGACACAAACTTGTACCATTGGCCACTCAGTCTTCTTAACCAAGAGAGGAATTTTTAACTATCTTGGACTGCTGATAGTCTCAGTGATTACAAAAGTAAATGATGCTACATTTAAACCTCTCCCCAAAATAAATTAATCATCCTTTAATATCAACTTAATCAAAAAGTTACTTACACACAGAACAAGGTCTCTTCCTGAAACACTAAGAACTTTAATATTATACTAGTTAAGCACCAATAATGGTTTTAGAAATGGTTTGACAAAATAGTATCTGACAAGTGGTTATTGAAACTGCTAGTCTTACTGACTATAATACTGTTTAAATTAGTGTTGATGATGGAGCATAGTTTCCTTGATGTCCAAAACTAGGCATACTTTTGGCATTTAGCAGTTCAAAAACTAAAATGTGCTAGAAGCAGCAAGGAGTATTAGGAAAAAGGACGAACTTTGGCATACAGAAGTAAAGGTCCTCAAGACAAATTATTGAGTCGGACATTACCTTGTGCTTCTTTTTACCACCAAGTCTTCTAACAACTGTGTATCCCACTACTGAAGTTTATGTTACAGTTCAGCCACACCACAGAAAAGCCATTGACTAAAATACCCTGAAAATAACTATTCTAGGCACATAAGTATTTTCTTTTCCTTCAGAGTAAATGCTCAGTGGATTACCCAGCTGGCAGCTAAGCCAGTCAAGGGGCAAAGACATTAATCTGCTGCAAAGCAGAAATACAGTCAGCACAAAACCCAAAGACAATGAAGTGACCAGAGAGGAAAGGAGGGTATGGACAGCACAAGTAACACTGTCACCAAGACGACAAAATATGTCCTGCCATACTCAAGAAACCTTAGCTTGCACTGGTTTCTTTGGTCTGGTTTCCTGAAGAAACGGAGCTTATGTAATTGGTAGACTAGAGAGCAGGCCTACACAGGATGTAAAATTCAGTTTAACGTTGGCAAAGACATAAAGTTTTGGATACACTAAGCTGCTGTATGTTTTGTAAAAATCCATGGCTGAGTAAAGGATTCCTTTTCTGAGGCACAGTTTTAACCTCTGTGTTCCTCTAAGAGCAGAGAGCAGGCTGGTCAGCACCCATCAATCAGCACCCCGCACTCATCTCCTCAACAGCCCCAGCACTGTCTGGCAGGTACTGCAGAGGAAAAGCGGCAGAGGATATGCTGTGGGCACAAAAGGGCCAGTTAATATACCTAAGACAAATCTATAAGAAACAGGGCTTCATTAGATCCACCGCACACAGATCATCTGTTTGCACAGGCAGTTTTGTTTGGAGCAGTGTTCTGTTAGTACTGTTACATTATGCAAAGAATGCATTAACTTTTTCAATCTTACAGGAGAGTTAATGGATTGTGTATCACATGTGGAAGGTCAAGCAAGAAATGTGATGTTCCATTCAGCCTTATATCTATAACTTAAAAAACAGAGGCCTGCATTATACTTCAAGGAGCAAGTGCATATCAAATATATGCCTGAGATGGAAGAAGGCAGTTTGAAAAGCAGAGGGAAATAATAAAATAAAATAAAAAATAAATCAAATCAGTGGTTGTGACAAGCCATAGTGCTATTTCCAAGAAACTTCTTGTCACTCTGATCTTTGTTAAGAGGGTAACCTAAACCACAGTAAGACTGCAACCAAGCAGCTATGCCATTGATGACACCTAGTCCTAAGTTACTTCCAAAGCCAATACTCCACAGCAAGGAAGTTTTACAGCACAGTCCCTTTTGAAACCTTTTCTGCTTTCAGAAGCTATCTATATGAAATTCTCCCTGTATCGCTCCCTTTATCCAACAGGATATTGCATTTGGTTTTTAAGTTCTTCTGTATGTTTGGAAACTCCCTGCAACTTCAGTGGTAGGGACTCTGAGGGTCCTTGCTGCCGTAAGGAGAACATATGAAGAATGGCAGAAAGTATCTTGACTTCTGCTTTCCATCCGTATCTTCGTGCCAGAGCCATAAATACTCTAATTTTAGGTCCAGTTCTCTTACATGAAGGCTTTAATTAAGATAAAGCTAGTATTTTCGTTACAAACCTTCCATTTTCATGGCCTTTTGGGAAGAAAAACCAAACGACCATACACAGTATGGCAACCAAAGAGATCTCAGTATATGTTATTTTGTCCACCTCTCTTCCAATAACAGCAGATTTTTCATATTATTAAGAAGTTTTCTTGAAGGTACGTTTCATCATTTTAAATCACATAAGGAATAAAAAAAAGCAACTTTGGAAGTATGTTGTCGTACTGAAAAAATGTATCTTGCAGTTTAGAATTTTATCAGAAGGTATATTGCTTATCACACTTTCCTGCAACGTGAGTTTTCTACTTATCACATGCATTGTACAAAATCTAAGAGTATAACACCACTGCCTATAAGTATGCATATATATATATATAAAAAGTAGCTAAAGTAGGCCGTAGTAGCATGAAAAAAAAAGTTCCATTGCATTACTGGAAAACCCAAAAACCTCCAAAACCAGGACAGCTCCCTGCCTCAGTTAAAAAAAAAAAACAAAACCAAAAACCACACCCCCACCCCCAAACCTCCATATTGTCAGACACAACTTATGATTCCCAGTTCAAATTCCCAGGGCTCTTAGAATCATCTTGGAAGGCGGAGAAGGGAAAAACAAAGAACACATCTTCTACAGATAAATACATCCTATATTGGTAATGATTGTTTTCGATTACATTTTCTCCAGTCTCAATAATTGCATATTCATCTCTCTTTAAAAACATTCCTTTAGACTTTTCAAACTTACTTCATTTCTAGTTACCAACTATGCATAAGCTTAATGCAATGTTTAATTTAAATTAAGAATCATGACAATTAGAAGTCAGAGTTTCTGCAACGTCTGTAGGCATCTTGTTCTACAATATGATGAAATACAAACACAGGAACCTTTTCTTTCTATGTCAGAGTCCTGGTATTTCAGCAAGGTAAAACAACGTTTCAAACTTTCCTTTTTGTCTGTGATTTTCTTCTAGCTGAAAGTCCTAGTTGCTCGGAAAAGATGCATCAGGGCCTGTGGAAGCCCAGGCAGTGGGAGCCACAGCTTTTAGAGATAGTAACTGAAAAGTGTTACAAGGTCTATTGTAAACGCAACATGGCATTTTTCAGTCACTTACTGACATAACAAAACATGGCTTTCAAACAAATACAACACCTGAAATGTAGCAATTACTTCTTTCCAAACTTCAAGGTCACTTCAAAATCTGCAAAACATCAGAGCTGTCCGAAGTACTGGTTGGAAGGGATGAAAAAGGAATAGTGTTCTCACCTCATTGAGCATGGTTACATTCTTTTAGATAAAGCTTTCCAGTGAATTTTGACTGGAAAGGACTGGTAACAAGCATGGGAAATTTCAGCCTTAAGCACTGAAAGTTGCCAAAAAATTGAGCAAATTAGATGTTCTGCTATTTTACCATCGAAAATATAGACAATACAGACATTCACATGACTTTTAAAGTAAAAATCTTCTTGCAATATACATTTTCAGAAGAATAAGCAACTTGGCTAAAATACCCTAAACTTCCTTACAGGGCACAATATAATGCTTACTTTAAAGCTAGCTCATCTTAGACAATCAGATTTTTGCTAGCAAAATCTTTGCATAACTGTAAATGCAGCTTTTTATTAAAAAAAAACCACAAAACCTCCTCTTTTGCTACTATTTTTATTTGTCAAGTGTCCTTCATATGGGCTTAAGAATATGTCCACACATGCTTTCATACTCTTATTTCCTTTTCTGTGCTCAGATGCCTCCTTGCTGCTGCTACATTATTTCTCAGCTTAATCATTCAAAAGAGGAGTAAACAACCAGTTTTTCCTGCACTGTTCTTTCAGTCATAGCAATCTATTATGACAACAAAAAGTAATAATGTCTTCAGACATGTGTAAGATCTCAAAGCTGTATATTTTAAATCTTGAAATGGCCAGTTCAGTTATACAATGCATATGAAACATAGAAAATATTAACCCACTTCACTAAACAAAGCCATGCTTCACTGAAAGTGAGATCACAAAATTAATGGAAATATAAGAAAGGAGAACAGGGTTTTGGAAACATCCCACAGTTGCAATTTAGATGCAGCGATTAAACCAGGGAGCAACATAGATGTCTACTGACATTTTGCTTTAAAAGGTTTAAAGAAGACTTTCCCCTTCACTTAAGGGTTTACAAATCAGATTCAGTTACAGGGAAACAATGCTGCGGTCCCCATTTACAACAAACCCTACATTCAGTAAGTAAAAGCCATTAGTAGTAACAAACAGATCTGAGCATGAAGAGCACTGGTACCTCAGCTATGGGAAGGGCAGTCCATCAAGCACAGACTCCTCCCGCTCCCATCCTTGCGCACCAGCTGCTTCTTTTGACTTCAGTGACTGTCTTAGTGCAAGTATTTCTATAAGCCAATATTGGTTTTCTTTCTTTTATTTAGGAAACCAATATGCAACTATAAAAAGTATGTTTACAAAATTATAATCCATATTCTGTAATATGTGAACAAGTGCCTGTTACTTAGAGGCCACAGATGAGCATAATATTAAACAGTAATAGAAAACAGCTGCATTTTCCTTTTCCAATTGTTTATATTTCTAAAGCATCCGCTCTTTAAAATATTCTCCGTACAAATCAAAACATGCCTGAATGAAGGACAAAACAACAACAGTAGTTGTAAAACATTGCATTTCCTGCAATATTATGCAAATTAAACTTCAGTCTGCAGTCTGAGTAGACAGGGTACTTTCAAAGAGTACAGCCACTAGAAAGGCTACTGCTGTCAGGCGGCAGGGAGAAAAGACGTGCTTCACTACTGTACAGATTACCCATACCACTACCCAAGCAACCTTGATATTGCAGCCATTTATACATGTATGGTTTTATGTGAGCTAGCCCACTTTTTGCCTTCATTCGCCACAAAGCAGTTTTTATCTCTCTTTCCCTCTCTGTACACACATAGGTACACACACACTCAGACTGATACATGTAAGTATATACATATACACACACAAGTCAACATATCCAAGCACTCTTACTTTGTTGATATAGGTTAGCATAAAGCAAGATTTATTTCAGCATTTCCTTCAAATGTCTACAGTACATGCCATCTTCTGTGCCAGTACGAACTACAGGTAAAGATTATGTGCACAGATTTATCAATCATTAGAAGATAATGCACTCAAAACAGATGATCCAGAAGCTTTCAAAGCTCTCATCACTCTTGTCCTGAAGCAGCTTACAGTCTAACCTTTTGAGAGATAAAACAGAAACACTAAAATCTCTTAAGAGTTGAGGAACAGTCTTTGTGTGATCAACAGTCCTTCAAAATATATTAAGTACTTGGAGCTAGTTTACCTTTCGCCTTCATCTGCTACAAATATAATTCTGTAATCTGCACTACAGCAGTATCCAAAAGCAGCTAAGTTAGGCAAGAAGCTAGGTTTCCCCAAAAGGGGAAAACAGACGTGGTTACAAACCCACAGGTACAATCTTCTGTATGTCTGCAGAGTCTCACAAATAAATCCACACAGAACGTGCAGCTGGGATTTCAGACATTTCATAAATAATATCAATTCACTGTTTGCAAACCTACCTGAAGTCAAGAGGAATCAATGATTTTTTTTCCCACGTATCCCAAAATTACCTGTAGTTGCCAAATGGTATCTCAGCTACCACCCTACAAACGAGCCGCTGCCAGCAACTAATTGAGTTGCAAACAATGTTTCTAGTAGTTTTGTTGATTTTAATTACTCTCTCTAGTTTTTAACTTAATAAAAAGACAGCTTCTATAGAGGCTCAGGTCTCTTGGGAGAAAATAACTTGTCTTTTACTTTCTGTGATTTTAACCTTTATCAAAGAAAAAGCTTAAGAGAGGCCCCGGTATACACAATACTAGAAACAAACAATGTTAACAAGCAATATTTGGCCTTCCTATGGTTTTAAACCATTCTCTGCAGTTGGTGGTAATTGTTTCTGTGATGATCAAATGAAGTGTTACTACCCACATATGCCAACACAAAAGAAAATACAAAAAATTAATCTAGTGTCTACACATGTAAAAAAGAAAAAAAATCAACCCCTCCATCTTACAGGCTGTAAAGATGACATGAAAACAGCAGCCATTTATAAATTGGTATAACACTGGTATACCAGGAGGGAACTCGTTACTTGCTTTGCCTTTGAAAAGAATTTATCTGCTCTTCGGATTAAGTTACAGCAGAGAGGCCCCACTAGCCCCTCTTCACCTTCTGTAGATTTGGCCCCTTTCCAGCTCGGGAAACTAACTGTACTACTGCCTGCTCCACAACGTGCAGCTCCTTGTGCAGCAGCTATTTTGTTTTTAAACTTATCAGTTGGGTGGTCGGAAGTAGAAAATACTGGAATGGATTACTATGTTTTTAATTATATTACCATTTGTGAAAAATACTGATTATAATTTTGAAAGGCCATTACTAAATACATTCTATTCACAGTGCAGAACAACAACTCTAACAAGTCCTCTGCTTCACATTTTTCTTCCATCATTTCAAGTATACTTTTCATTTGGAAAAAGCAGATACTGGGGTTCAAACCACAAGACAAGCACTAAGCCCCAGGCTACAATACCAAGTTAAACTGGGGTGCATGTGCGCATGTGCCTATGTGCACACTTCAGCAGCTGGTGAACATCCGGACATATTAACCACTGCACAGCAGCTGTAGCAAATCAAATTCAGAAACCTTGCTGCACCTCCTATATGTTTTGGTATGCACTAACAATTATTTCTACACTATGACTGAACAAAGATCATATGAACAGAGTGTAACTAAGCCAGATCGCTCTTCCAAAGGAAGAATTGCATTAATATTAGAAACCCATAGCATCGGCTTTTCTAGTGCAGTGCATAATCATCAAATGAGGGAGACTTTTTTTTAAAAAAAGTTGAAAGATGGTGTTAGTTCTGCTTCAAGAACAGCAAGGTATTTATAGTAACCACCATAATAAAGAACAAACAAGAGTATCATACATGTCACTAATATGATCATTATGCTTCATTTTTTCTAGTTACCACAAACATGCAAACATTTGCACGAAGATAAGAGCTCTAAGTTATACTAAGAGGAAACAACATGAGTTCACGTCACTACGAAACAAAGCATCAAATATGATTCACACCAGATAAGTACCCAACACCCATGTATCTTAACTTGCCTGAGCAGTGCTTCTCCTCCATCCATTAACTGTTCATTAACTGTTCCATGATATACCTACACACATTTGCCAATATACTCCTGTAAGTGTGCTTATAAACTGAATGCAACACTTCAGAGAGACAGCTATAATTACTTCAGATTTCAAAGCATATCAAACAGCCTGCTGGCTCTTCTGCATGTCCCTGCACATCAGTTGGGAACCATCATTCTAGATGTATCTGGTTTTGTAATTTTGGAAAGACT
>JAVKLA010000084.1:23877879-23904829 GCA_034782735.1 Sagittarius serpentarius
CTTATTTCACTGTATTTTGTTTTCACACCATTCATAGAATATTTTCAAGGAATTCAACTTAATTTTTCTTTCCGTATCACCCAAAGGCCCTAACAAGGCATTGAGAACAACCATCAATATAAAACATCACAATCATACAGATACTTTAATTTTTCTTAAAAAGTCAAAGTCAAGCAACTATGTAATTACATTGCTTTCTTCTATAATTAGAAGATATGATATGTCAGGGAAAAGACTACCTCAAGTCAACATGCCACCACAGCACAGTGTAAGGGTGTACTCTGCAGCACAGCTGTGTGTGCCTCTTTCAGCAGAGCCTCGATGAAAACCAATACCTCTAGATTTCACTGCTGGCTGTTTATGTGAAACTAAAGTTAGAAGCCAAGCTGAGCACCATCGGGGGTGGGGAGCGGGGGGGTGGTGTGTGAAGACAAGTGTGTAGCCAAGTAAGAAGATGCAGGGGGAGCCTGATCTCATTCTTACTCAAGTAAGGAAATAAAGGAAGTAAATTAAAGAGTTATGCCAATAAATCTTACCCTGCAAAGCAGATTTTGAGATGACAAAAAGACAGATGCATGTTTTTAAGTAACATGAAAAACAAGTGCATTTCATGGGGAGCCAGCTACCCTTCTATAACTAGTCTAAATGCCAATTATAGCAGACAATTTGAGCTAAATATAAAAAGCCACCAATCTCACAGTTTGAGATAACTTTCAAGGAGGTGTTAAAGTTAACTTTGAAACTATACAAGACTTCAGCCTTCTCATAATGAATGTTATTGCAGAACACCCAGGAAAGGACAATCATGCCTGTCAAACACCCCGTGATTTGTGGGAACAGAGGGGCTGAAAAGATTACGGGGATACTTGACATATTTTTCCAAGAGTAACAGAAGGAATTTTCTGCTCACAGAACTTCAGGGATGAGAACTTGACTGTGCAAAATATCAATGGCAAGACTTTAGCTAGTAACTTCAGTAATCGCCACATGTGACCAGGTCACTCCTAACTGCAGCAGCTGGATTAGTGAGGCTGCCATGGGAATACCATGTTGTTTGACATCCTGCAGCACCAGTAACCTGCAACAGGGAGAGAACAGGTATCCAGCCTGCTGACAGAGGCTTGTAGCCTTCAGCGCTTCATCTTTTTATTAAAATAATTTCTCTATTCTAACCTCAAATGCAACAGATAGGCTGCCATCGCTGCACTAGCCAGAACTCAGAATACAGCTTATCAGATGTTTTTCTCCCTTTTTAACAGGCTCCTTCGACATTCGATACAACCAAGGTGCATCTTTTCTGTTCATGGTAACGTACTGCAGCCTGCAGCAGCAGCTGGGGACAGTAGATCTGTCTGTCCCCTCTTTCTGGCTGGTTTGGAGCTGCATGTTTTCCACTGCGTCTCCTATGCCTCTGGCTGCTTGTAGCATGCAGCTGCCCAAGAAGCCTTCCCAACATGCTACGTTACAGTCAGTTACCTCATTATTAGAGAAGAGTACTTCAGACAGCTTTTGCCAACCTCTCAAAGCTAAATAACCAAGCAAAGCTTCAAATCCAGCTGCCAATAGGAATACATACATATTAGAAAGCTGGATTGGATTTCAGTTTCTGCTCTATAAATATAGTTGGGAAAAAAAACTAACTTCCATAGAAACAGAGAAACTGAATAAAGCTGCTACCATTTTCTAGGCTGTGAGCTCTAGCTCTCTTCCTTCAGTAGTGATCAGGCTGTAAGCATCTATCCACAGAAGAGTAATACCTATGCTTTCAGTAGCAAGGCCACTTGAACAGATATTGAGAGCACCGAATTTACCACTGCTGGTATGCAGTTTACAGCTTTACTTAGGCACAGAGAGAATCTCAGCATCCTGCACCTCCTCTTAGGCTGCGTTTGTTAAACGCTCTCTCAGCATACTCAGACACATACGTTCAGCTCCCCTTGATCAAAAAATGTTGATGTTTATCCCAGAGTACTTGTATGCAATACACAGAATCAGGTGGGCCTCCGCACGCTTCCCTGTGCTATGGAGGTGGGCTCCACGCTACACTCAGAGGTTGGCCAGCCATCACCAGGACCCTGTCCCTGCGTGGACCGAACTGTAGCAATGTAATATTTCAAGGAGTGGTAGGGCTACCAATGAACCAGCAAAGCAATCTAAGGAACCTTATGCTGAGGCCTTCCATAAAAAAAACCAAAGAGGTTTGAGGAAGACTTCATTCCCCCTCACTTCCTTCACTCTTTACAGCTGATAATTTCTAGGGACCAAAAAGAAGTCACAAAACAATCTACACCACCATTATCCTCCTTCCCCACCACTAGAGCTATAATATGGTAAGAGAGTGGGGAAAGTAATTTTCTCCAGAGTCGCTCAGGCAGGCACATTCTAAAAAGGGACAAAAAGCAAACGAGGTTTTCTCGATACATTTGTTTTTCCCTGTTGCATGCCGTGACTGGAACCAAACCAACCAAAACCCTAATAGTTCTGAGCTTAAGTCTCCAGTGTCAGTGCTCATCATGTTACGAACTACTCTGTATTCTTCTAGTGCTTTTTTTCCACCCACCAAGAATGGCTTTTGCATCACCTCACCAAACTCATTTAATGCAAATTAAAAGATTATTTTGATCACTAAATACAACACTGACATTTAAGAGTATTTTCATTGCATTGGGTGGAAACACTAGACACTCTCAAAAATGAATGAAAAAAAGGTACAGAGCTCAAACAGTAAATACTAAAGACTGTTCACCGAATAGTAAATATTGACATTTTTGATGTAAGTATTTCATAATTTAATAAGAAAGTATTCTCTTGGCCAAAGAAGAAAAGCTGGGTTTTTTTCCTGTTTGGTTGGTTCTGAAGTTATTGAGCAAGCTTTACTTTATACACTTCTATTCAGTACTTAAAAAAAAAAAATCAACGCAACCCTGCCTCCTTCCCCAAACAGAGGCTCTTTTTCTGTATTCTAAGAAGTAGAAGCGTATTGCTAGGATTCATGGTCTCTTTCAAGAAAAGACTTTCATTTAACTTAGGATTAATTTACACTTTGAGCTATCACATTTTACTGCAGCTTTATGGAAAGAGGGGACAGGGAAGGCAGGACGAAAGCAGGACAAGCTCTTACAGGGCTCATACTCAGCATTATTCCAAGACAACTATGCCACAGCAAGAAAAAATCAGATGGATATATCCACATGAACAGTAACTATTGCTAGCATAGCCTTCTTAGTGATGGATTCTAGAGCAGCTTGACACTAGACTAAGATGAAGCTCAACTGTGTCCAGATTTAGATATAACCTAGCTCTTTTCATTAATGAAGTTTTCCTGTAGGATAAAATACATTGTAGAATGTTAGATTAAAACCAGGACATTTATTTCTCTGTTGTAAGAAACTGAAGTTAAAAATAAAACAGAAAAACACCACTCTTGAAAGGAATGCCCTCACCATTTTTTCTATTTTTCTTATTATGCCATTTTTAGCATTTGTTCAAATTGCTATTTTTCAGCCTTGCAGTCTCTCCAGTCTTAAAATTATGCAAAAACCTCCAAGTTCTCTTTATTAATCTGTGTTTTAGATGATTTCCACCCAAATTAATTCTAAAAATACAACAAAGAAAACCACTAACAGCACTAGGCTCACTGTCTTCCAGTTACCAGTGGTTACCACCCTACAAGCCACTGCTACACTGAAGTTAACTTTGTGAGGATTTTAAAGAAAACACGTGTATTTGAAAATTGTGTAATAAACTATCCTAGACTCTAACAAAAGAACTAGTCACATTCTTCAGATTATAATTCAATGCCTTCTAGCTGTGGGTTTTACTCTTGCTCACAAGCAAGGTCCACCGACTTATTTGCATCAATATGCAGCGCTGGTAACTTTGAGATGAGGCAGGGGATAAAGAACTCATTTCTCAAAGCACACTGGGACATAACCAAATACCAAGGAATATGTCACACTAATGAAGTGAAAAAAAGTGTGCTTGGAGTCTTTTTGCACAAACAGCAGTGTACCTGCTTACCACCACAAACTGAAGGCAGGTAAACCTAAATAAAATCTTATCACTAGTAGCTGAGCACTATCCCAAAACCTCTCCTTGTAATCTGAAAGGAAAATTATGAGTGTGACCCAGATGAATCACATTCCCAGATGGACTTCCCAGTATTTTTTTCCTGGCTAGAAAGAAGGAAATTTTTTCCAGTTTACCATGAAGCAATAGCCATTCTCAGCTTGCAGTACCAGTGAATTTAAGCAAGTAGACCAATAGTGTCCCTTGGAGGTGCAGCTTACTGAACATGAAAAAACAGGGAGAAGCTTCCTGCCTCCCATCTAACCCTGTCGTGAATGAGAATATAATTTTTAGTGAATGACAAAGAGATCCCACTAAGCCTGAGAGCTCAGGAATATAAGAAATGCCCGGCTACATCAGACTGATGTTTCACATACTCCAGAACGCATCTCCAATAGGGCAGAAAAGGTGCTATTTAGAGAGAACCCATAAACCACGTTCTGTGGTCCACTCCCCTCACACTCTACCTGCTGACAATGAACTCTCCTAACCCTGTTTTGAACCTGCCTACACAGCCTGTTTTCAAAACATCCTCTGGCTGCAAGTTGCATAAATTCACTACCTGCTATGTAAACAAACACTTTCTTTAATCTGTCTTAAACCGATTCCCAACCAGTTTCATCAAGTGTCCTGTAATGCTGGTACTGCAGGGTTTCTGTCAACAACAGTTCGGCATTCACCTTACCCACCAACTTCATGATTTTGTAAACCTTGATCATATTGCCCTCTCAGCCTCTCATCTTCTAAATCAAGCCTTTTAAATGACAACTCCACACAAGACAGCGATATCATCCCCTTGAGGGTTGCCCTTCTCTGTACCTTCCCTAAACTAAGCGTACTAACTGTACCTTCTTAAGATGTGGACACAAAAACTGTGCCCAGTGCTCAAAATGTGGTGGGCACACCAGCGTTTTAGCGTTTTAAATGCTGACAAAACGACACCTTTTCCTTGTCCTCAGTACCTTTTTCTGATTATGCCAAAAGGCACTGCCCATGGTTTTCTGGCTTTTTTTTGGCTGCTGCTGCTCCACATTGCAGACAATGATTCTGGAGAACTGTCAATGACAACCACAAGACCTCTTTTCCAAGCTGCAACCCTCAGTTCTGAGTTCAGCATCACACAAGCATGGTTTAGTATAATTTTTTCCTTACTGGAAAAAACTTATGTTTAAAAACCTATGTTTACCTATGCTGACATTCGCCTACCGCATTTTTGCCCACTTAGTTACGTGATGGCCTTCTGGAATTCCTCAGCACTGACACAGCATCTAACTACCCAAAAGTAACAGTAACACCGTTTTTCATCGGAACTGGAATTATTTCGAGGCTGGTGCAAGTTAACAAATCGAGCTGTTGGTTTGAGTGATGTCTAGAAGCCACAGGGAAGGCAACTGAGATCAGTCAAGACCACTAGAGCTAGTTTTATCATTGTGGGAAAATTACCAGAGACAGAAGATTTATTAAGCAGCTATCAGTCCTCACTTTTACCCTACAATAAAAAAATTACTGTCAAGGAGACCTTCAAAACTACCTTTTAAAAAGTTAGTGTAAAAATCCAAGTAACACTGGAGAAAAAAAATATTCTAATTAGAAATCACACTGAAGATTGAAGCAGGATTCTTCTGCTACAGAATTCTGTATTTGGGCAAAGCTGAATCACCACATCACCAACAGAAATTAAACAAAAACGTATTCAAATTAGAGGGCTACAACAGCTAATCGCACAAGAGAATTAACCAACAACTGTAAACAAAAGCCTTAAGAACTTCTGTGATTAATGTAAGATCTTAAGAAAATAAGTATTTTGGCTCAACTGCATTCTGAGCACTGTTACAACACCATAGGAATCATCACCTATCATGTGCAGCATTGCCAAGGGCCGTCTCCTAAAACTTGTCAGAGAAACTTCATGTGGTAAAAGTAGCAGATCTAAAGTTAAAAAAAATACTGGTAATTTCCACTTCTGGATATGACTGCAGTTTGCTCTGTGAAAGAAAAAAAAACCAAAATGTACACCTTTATTCAGACGCAAAAGTTAATTTAAATTAGCTATCAAAACTGCATTTCCTCTTTTCTCAGTCAAAGGAATCAAAGACAATTTTATGGCTGTTCTCTCGAGCATCAAATAATTTCAGACAAAAAAATCCCCAATTTTAAAAATTAGCTTCATCAGATTCTGTTGACTAGACAGCAATTTACAAGAGAAAGCTATTTTTTTAGCCATACCTAGTAGACCTGGGAGTCTCTTTTAGGTTTGTTGGCACAGAAAGCTTCCTAACAAATATAAATACCACTTTCATTTTGTATTTTTTATCTTCAAAGATGCCTATACATTGCACGTAACAATTACCATATACCGTACTTACTGAAAAAATGTCTTAACCCCCCCTCCAAAACAGAAGAACCCCACGAACTTCCAGATTCCAGAATGCAAATGAAATTCTGATTCCAACAGATTTAGGTTTGAAATCTACTTTTTCCGTCTTCCGCCTAATGTGTGTGTTGGGATTTTCTCAATGTTTTGCTCAGCAGATACATTTTCAGAAATCCCTGTTCTCTAAGAAACTTCCATTTGGGATCAGGTGATGGACAGGTACTGTCTTTCTTTTCTTGAAATTTTGAATGCTAAGGAACCTTAGAGCAAGAGCTTCTGGAGTACCTGGTACCAATGGGGTGTTATCTTCTGCAACTTAAAGCACTGCACTTACGTTGAGGGTGCTGAAGTCTAGTCTGCCATTTGTCCTCTACAGTAGTGTCCATCATCTTAACTCTATTTTCCCAGTATGACTGTAAAGTAGGGCATAATGAATAATAAAAGGAGAAAACCTATAAAAGAAGAAAACCTACTTTTGATTCTCAAATGAAAAACCTTGTAAACTTTTATGCACTGCCTCTTAAACAGAAGTTTGTTGTTTTGTTTTCCTACAAGTCAGCCAGTCAGACGTCACAAAACATGCCCAGTAACAGGCATGAAGAACTTCAGTTCTTGAAGTTTTATTTTCCTTACAGCTTTTGTATGGAGAATCTGTTTTCAAAACATTCCGAAATCTGTATATGCAAGAACAACTTATTAGCGAGTAAGTTGCCAGTACCGATACCAGTACCAGTTGCCAGTACATCTGGGATACTAGCACATGCTAACTCAGATTTTTGGTTCTTTGCCCTGCACATCCTGAGTTTGTTGAACTTAGTAAAGCAGAAAAAGACTACTAATATCACATGTACCTTGGCATGTATATCTAGTCCTCCCCTGAAAAGCAATCTGTCCCACGTAAGTCAGAGGCAATAGATATCATTTCTAATCTGTTTAAGACAGGTAAGGGATATCTGTCAAACATTACAGGTCATCTCTCTCCTCTTTCCAGTTGTCTTGCTCTATGCATTAGATCAAATCTTTTGGTTTCTCTAATCGGCATTTGTCACTAAAAAACATTAGTTTTAAACTCCCTTTAAAACATACACAATAAGAGAAAACAGAGGACCTGACAAATGAAATTAAGATACTGCCTTACAGCTGCACTTACAACTTTGATACTTCTTGGTTTATACCTCCACCCACAGTGGCAAAGAAAATATTCACAGTCATTTTAAAGGCTCTGAAAGGCAGCCCCAAGAATGTTTGAGCTGATCAGAGTCTATCCTGCCCATCTTCAAAGGTCACTTTTCAGTGGTCAGTCTAGTCTCAAAACACAGACTGAACATCAGAATGTAAGACATATTTACCCTCAGTTGACTAGTAGTGTTTACGTGTTTTCACTTGTATCTGTTCTATTCCATTTGAGCCAATTATTAATTTGAGGTTCCCTGGACTGGGACTTTAATCTATTAAGGCATTAAGTTATTAAGGGAGATGAGACACATGATGATGACAGGTTAGCACATCTAAGATGATTACGTGTTATCCTGCATCTGTTATGAATTGGTCATGCTTGACTACAAGGTAATGGACACAGTACAGACACACATATATATAAAACAGTTTCATCCAAGATTTGTCAGTAAGATCAAACTACACCTTTCTGTCAATCCTCTAAGAGTATCGCTTAGGTAAATGACAATGAGTTTTGCTGGTAGATCAGTACACCCTAGTTACCAATTCTCAGGAAACCTATAAAACATTTACGGAAACTGCATAGTAAGAGATGTGCCAAAACATGTTGCTGAAAAGATGCTTCTGCAACTGAAACAACACAAACCCCTAGCACTACAGGCATAGCTTGGACTACACATGCAAGTGGCATAGATCGTGTCATGAATTATGCTCACAGAGGCGGAGCACTTAAGTTTCCTGCTCCAGATAACCCTGTCACTCGCTCTAGGGAAATAAGCCATGCGATTTGCAGGAAACAAATACAAGATCTGATGGTCTAAGGAAGTGGCATTTTGTAGCATGGGATAGGAATTCTAGTACTAATTAAAAAGTCTGAAGAAAAAAAGAACTAAAATGCAAAACAAATTGCCAAGTTGCAAAAGAAACAGTATATATATTGCCAGTGATAATTAAAAAAAATACTACACATGCACTTTTAAAAAGAAAAGTTAATTTACTGCTTATGAGCACTGTGCTCACTCAAGTCTGTGCTGACTCAGGAGAACGCAATCCCCCATTTATGCATGGAACAGGTTTTCCTCCAACAGCTGATTCCTCCTACTTGCCTGAAACTCTTTCAGGCCTCTCCAGCAGCAGCAAAACCAAAGCTGTCAGTTGCCCTGGCAGCCAGCTTTAGCATGTAATAATGTTTTTAAAATAATAACAACTTAGAATATTAAGAGTATATACTTTCAACAAACAGGCTTGAGAGAAAAAAATCGCGATTGAGCTCTGCTGAGGCGGCAGCTGGATCGCATTTGGCGGGAGGGAGCAGACGCAGCCAGCGCCAGCGAGCTCGGGGCGAGGGACTGAACTCTGCCCCATTTACTGCACTCACGTACCGCAGCTTCGGGTGGGGGACTGGAACAGAACGGCCCCAGCGCTCACAGGCAACACGGTATTTTCTTCACATTTAATGCTTGTAAGCGACACATTTCCAGCTTAGGACTCAAACCAGTGGAGTAGGTAGCACCAAAAAGAGGATTTTTGTTCTGCCTCTCAGCAAGCCACCTTAGCCCTTTCATTAAACGTAACTGTAAAGGAAAAGCAAAGCTGGGCTGCAAAAAAACCTCATTTAACAGCTTTCCTGTGCTTCCTACAGTGTCTGTGACCCTACAGTCCTTGACTTGAGGCATTTAAAAGCGTCTAGCACCGCAACAACAAAATATATCTAAAAGTAAATATTTGATGATTTCTAAACCACAAAAGGAAGTTAAAAGCTTGATCTAGAAATATTTTTAAATTAACTTAGAAAGGCAAGAAATGGGACCACAGCTGAAGTGAAAGAAAAAGGAAAGCTGCACAGAAAAATGAGTCTCCATTAATTCCCAGCCTTCAATTGCCCCACACAAGTGTAACGCTCAGATTCCTTAGTATTTCCTCTGAAATGCTTTATCAGACTGATATAGACAAGGAAAGCTGGCCTATACCCTCCAGCCCCTCAGGTCACCTACTCACAAGATAGGAAATAGCTTTCTGGTGCTTCTCAGAACACTCCGAAATATTTTTCCATCATCTACGTGACCTCATCCTTAAGGACACTTTTGAAAACAACGTTCAATGCCTTCTGACTCACAGCCAGTGGTTTCACTGGCAGCCAAACACGTGCACTCCAAAACTCTCTCTACAATCTAAATTGCAAATACAGTACAAGTATATCAAGTTCCCTTTACAGTTTATGGCTTCATATGTGAGGGGAAAAAAACCACTTGAAAATAAACAGAATCAAAGCTATACCCTACCTTATGGAAAAGACTTCAGTTATAAAAGGACTGTGAATGTTTTGTCCAAAAAGATAGCCCAACTGTCTATTTGTGCTTCAACAAAGCTAAGCAAACAGCTTTCAGCAGGAAACAGAGGGGATCTTTTACTGACAGTGGGTAAAAAAAGCTAGTAAAAATTCAAATTAGAAGGAAACAGAGATGAGGAAAAAACCCCAAAACCTTTTTATCCCCTGAAGTACAAGACGGAATAAAAAAATCTTCTGTTTCAGAATGATGGGTTTGGCATCAAAATTCGTAATTACCCTCATATCTTCTCTCTCCCTTTTGCCTTTCTGAAATTCTAAGCTAATTTCAGAGCTCTCTGAACTTCTTCCCCAAGGCAAAGACATGAAGCAAACTTCCACTGGAAAACTACCCTGTCTCTTCTGCACAGCAGAGCACAGCTGTGGAAGGAAAGGGTGTGCTCTCTTTGAAGTCACATTATTAGCACTTGTATCTGTTAAATATAGCTCTCCCTCCTGCACAGCTTGAGTGATGGCGCTGTGCGTTTTGATGCCTCTTGCTTGTCTGTACCAGTTGTCTGGCTGGTGCTCTCCCTCGGGTGCCCCCAAAAGAGGAACCTCCCAAGCTATCTGGTTTCATCATCCCTGAAATGACTGAAGATTTAAATTTAGATGACCGCGGTCATAAAATTAAAGAGTTAGAAGCTCTTTCCCCCTTTTCAAAATGCTACAGTTCCAGGTTGTTTTACGGGGAGCGACCACATCTGTCTCAGCTCCGCTGCACTGAGAAGCAGACGCATGTGTAGTTCACAAAAGGTATACAGAGCACACTACACAAGCCGTGTAATGATTGTGGGGAGAGAAAAAAGAAGATCATCTGTCCTTTGCTTTGTCACAAAATACCACTTGCCATTAAAAAGGATCCAATTCTTATTAACTAATGAAAGATGTGCCTTTTAAGAAGATTGCTGTTATTCTTAAATACCAATAAGCAAGTAGAGACAGCGAGACAGATTACAGGGCAATGAAAGCAATCGCACATGTGATTCAAAGTTAAACACAGAGGAAAGGAAGCTGGTACACACATCATATTCCTGGTTACAACCTTTATGATGCAGGCTTGAAAAAAAAAAAAAACACTGCCAGCACTTCTGGACAAGTTTCAGCAGAAACAGCTACCAGGATGGAGGAGGGGGGAGAAAGCTTGACAACTCGAGTTTTGTGAACAAGGTGAGGCTTATTGATACGGGGTTTACGAAGACTTTGAATCCCAGCAGTGGCAGAGTGTTACATATTTGGACAAAGCCCAGCCAGCACTGTACAGGAACTGAAGTGGTAACCAGTCATAATGATTATTCCTATTTTTTGCACTGCTGCAGCATACAGGAGCCTCAGTTACAGTTGAAGGCCTCACTTTACTGGCTGCTGAACAAAGAAAGTAAAATGACAGTCCCTGCCCCAGCAGACCTATAGGAAAAGAAAAAAGAGACAAGCAGATGCATCAGAGCATAGGAAAATAACAGCATAGTATTTCTCAACATGTCATGAGCCGCATGTACAACTTACCAAAGGCCACAGCTGGCCTATTTCTCATTAGTTAATGAACACACAGCTGCAGTTGCGTAACTATTCAACATCCTTCCTACATCCACATCAGAGAACTTCCATCTGAACAGTGAGGCTTCTTACCTTCAGCTAGGCTTAGCATACTAGTGCAGGACACACAACATTAAAAGAGAGTGCTTGGAGTTGGGCTTGGGTGTTTTCATTCCCCCTCCTCTCTTTAAAGTGACCATCATCTAAAGCTTTAGAAATACATCCTCGCTACACTGATACATCAGATTAGCATTTGGATGGTCAGAAGAGGAGCAATGGGTTACAGTGGCATGGCTTCCATTCGTTCCTTCATGGCTAGAGGGCTTAGATGGTTATTGCTTCCAAACCCAGCCCACTGAGTTCACTGCAGAGGTCACCCATCAGGTATCTTATACATGAATTTCTAGGTTTCTCCTTTTTAAGTAAAAATTTCATTAACTAATTTTGGTCTTTGGGACCTGCTCTTTATTTGGCATTTCCTGAAAAGATCCAGAATGTTTTCACGGTCCTTATTTTTCCCCACCTCTATCCTCCTAATCCTGAAACATAAGGAAAAAAGTCTTTATTTTTCCTTCTTTGAAAGAAAGCCTTGAGTTTTAATCATTTAATCCTTGTTACAAAACCATTTAAGGACACATCTGTTCCTAACTCTCAAATAAGTAGTAAGATGGTAAAAAAGTCCAAATCAAAATACTTGCTTGTAGATCTGAGAAACAAAAACTAGAATCTGTCCCGTGGCACAAAAAAGTGTGTCCCCTTCCAGTGCTTAACAGCAACGTAAATTACTGATCCGTTCCCTGCATGTTGAAGTCACATGTTGGGCAAGGTAAACTACTAGTTCATCTGTTGTTGATAATGACAGGCTTACAGAACAAGCCTCATACACTGTATTTGTTCTACTAGCTAACTGTTACAGAGAGTTTAATGTGACACATTTCCCAAGGAGCAAGAGGTTGTATGCTCCCACAAGCACAGACAGACAAGACGGATACCCTTTCAGGATAGCTACTCAAGAGAAAACAAACCAAAACAACAACCACAAACCCCTCATCTCACTACATTATTCAGCACAATCACTCCCATTTCTATTAACAACTGGAATTCTTCATTAAAAAAACAAAACACAAAACTCTCCATAGCTGGAAGACAGAAAAATCACTAAGTAATTAACACTCCTAAGCAGGAGTTCAGAGGTGCCCAGTGCCATTTCAGTATCCCTGACCTAGCAGATATGAGAGAGGACCAGGTAAGGAGATACATACCCTTTCGGAGCAGGGGCTGAAAGCTAAACAGGAAGCCCGGGAGCTTCTAAAAAATGCACTAGACTAACCATAAAGGATGAGATTTGGCTGCTTAACATCAAATGGGTTTATACAAAAATGAAACAAAAGAACCTTTGTGCGTAAGGCTCACTTCCAGCCATTAGACTTAGAAAGTTTCTACAATCCTAACACAGGAAAAGACCAAGCCCCTTCTGCTTCACACCATTAGTATAATGCCTCAAGGCACAGTTATCATCCTGCCCCAATGAAATAAGCACTCTGAAAAATGAATGAAAATGTTACAAGGAGATGATGATCACAGTTTCATGTCTACATGAAGCCAGTACAAGCCTGTCCTGCTGTTGTCTTAAGTGCTCCCACTTACTTTACATACCCCCATCACACACAGCATCCCCTCCTTTGCCCAGGCACAAGGGACTGCGTAGCAGCATGATGAATTGGATCTGAATTAAAAATTGATTTCTCCCTCCCCAAGCCAGGTTGCTTTTAGCCTGGATTAAGTCCCTGAGGTACCTGTCTGCTCAGCTACAGGAATGCTTGTACTTGGACGAAGGAGATGGCAGCATGGGAGCAGGAGTAAGAATACTTCAAAATGACAGTCTCAAAAGTAGCAGTGAAAGGATGGTGTACAAGCATGGCCAAAGCCTTGTGCAGGTACTCGTGTACAAGTCCCATCCATGCTCTGAACTGACAGGGCACAAACTCTCCCTGGTCCAGAGGCTGTTCAGAGACGCGTCTGTAGTCACACCTGCTCCAGTAACCCTTTCTTCTTCCTGGGAAAGAGGAGGTCCAAATCAGACAGCACGTGCAGCTCAGCAACCTGATTCAACACAGGAATACAATGTCATACACTGTGATCAAAACCATAAAGGGCTTACAGGGAGTGGGGGAGATTTGGTTTACTCAAATGGAACTTGAGCTGATGACTGAACCTTGGATAGCCATTCATATGTGCAGTCCACACAAGCAAACAAAGTCACTGAACTTACCCTGGTTAAAATTATATCCAGTTGTAAAAAAAAAACAAAACCAAAAAACCAACAAACCCTGATCTGCTATGAAATGTCTCTGTGTCTTCTCCAAAGATCTAAATGTATCCTTCACTTTATGCCATCGTTTTCTTTTGCCCAGACAGTCACTATTATGAATGGTATTAAAACACTTGTATTAAAATGCTAACTTTCTTAATTCGCACTTTCTGTTTCTCTGTGCAAGTTTGTACGTAGGCCAGCCTTTAATATCATTGGATTTTTTTCCTTACTTAATCAAAGCCTTGTGTGTGAAGACACAGATGCACAATAACTTGGTATTATTCTTCAGCCAAATCAGAACACCCTATGTTCAATAAACAGAAGTATAAAACAGATTTTACAAATCTATGACATACGCATCAGAAATATTTCACAAGTGATTTTCATTTCCAATCTTTGATTACCCTTTTTCTCTGGAAAACAATGCTCTTGGGCAGATTGGGTTAAACAGCACAAAGCACACAACTCTAATGCACACTTACACATCCACAAGAAAGAAAGAACTAGAGAAAATAAAGAGTTCAATGGCATTCACTATCAGCTTTTAAATACTGATAAAGAACCCTTGGAAAAGAGCATTTCTGAACATACAGCAGCACTACAGCACTATGAACCCTACCCACTTCCCTCCACTCTGTCTATGCTACTGACGAAACCACTCCACTGAAGTCAATGCACATTTTGTTACCAGTTCTTTAATGATAACACACCTCCAACAGTGTGCAAACACACAAGCAAAGTCATCTCTTCCTGCTGCCTTCAGGAACAAAGGACTACCCGGCTTAAAAATTTAACTGTGGTACAGAGAAATCACAACTAAGCCTATTTTTCTAAGGCACTGCAATTCAAACTGCAAACAGATCCAAAGGCAACTGTGGACAGAAGGAAGAAACCCTGGGGAGATGTGTCTCAAGCAGAAGGTGAAGCTGCTTCAAATTCCAAATGGCTGGGCTGGATGGCCCTCGGAAAGGAGATGCCACCACACAATGCCAGTGAACTGAGCTCGCACGGAACATCTGAAACAATACGTTGAAAGTTTTGGTCCAGCTTTTCTTATTGCTGGTTTCCATACCATCGCTAATAATAAACTGCCAGGTGGCAACTGGAAAGAGTGTTTTGTGTGACCTTCAGTTGCTGGAGCAGAATGAACTTGGGGGAATCTTGTCATTGACAAACAAACACACCCACTAGAAGATGCCAAATATTTGCACTTCCAGAGCTACTTAAGGTCAAGAAAACTACTCATCCATCTGGACTGGTGGATTTCCATGAGTCTATGAAGAGGAGGACCATAACCCAAACACAGTAAGTCAAGCTAATGCAAGACAAAATTTAAGGTTCTTTTTCCAAAGATGTAAGAAACCTGTGTTTGTGTTCTCTTCCATGTTTTTTGGAAACACCCAAGAAACACCTTTATATTAAAAAAAAAAAGGGGGGAAAGAACTAAAGTTCCCTCACTTCCTTGCTCAGAAAATACTCATTGTTTGGATGAGCAACTAAATTAAACTCAGCTGTAGAGAAAAGACTCATTAAACAGAACAATCAAAAATTTCACCGGAGAGAGGGGGAGGAGGTAAGGAGAACTTTAACCTTCCCCTTCTCCTGCCAAATAAATGACACCGTAGCTTGAAAAAACAAACAGAACACAGTAACACTTCTTAATAAATAAGGCTTAAAACAGAAAGCTACAGGAAACCGAGACAAAGAAAAAAAGTTGCCAAGCTACAGATGACTGTAGTAGCTCTTGGAGCATTTTCATCATCCAACTGTACTCAAATACATCTGCAAGCATTGCAAGGAGCAGCAGAAAGGCACAGCTATCTCTAGGAGGTTATTTCCTAACGTAGACCATAATGTTGGAAGTTCAACAAATAGTTAAAAGCAAGTTTTGTTTTTACAGTCACACATCTGCCAGACAACACGCATTCAGTTTTGTATCACACCACAGGGGACAACATGCAAAAGATTTTTTTAATAAAAGAACAAAAATTTTCTTCCACAGACTCAACTGAGTAGCTATAAGATCAGCAGGAAATGTTTCAGGGAAATTGATGTTTCCTTCTATGGGTGTCAGTAACTTATTGAATCCTCCTATAATCACTAAATTTGAACAAGAATTGGGGGCAGAAAGGTGGGACCCCTGCCTGTTTCTCATATGACATCCTGAGTAACTATATCAGAAGGTCTGAAAGACAGCTGTCTGAAGCCATTACATATATTTTTCGTTTTCACCTGAAAATGTTTTCCACAGACCTTATCTGAACTAGAAAGGCTAATTTGTCAGTGTGGATTTTGGTAAAGGTTTGTTTGAGAAGATGACTAACAGAGACAGCTAAACTTGTACAAATACTAAAGCAGCAGGTGCAGGTTTGCCAGTAAAAGATGTCTTTTCTCAGATACAGCTAACTATTTTTTACCTGAACCAAAACAGGACATAACGGAGAAGTGTTTTTTAAACCAGCATAAATACATCTATACTGCATTCACACTTAAAAAAGTAGTACCTCCAGGGCAAGTGAAGAAGCAAACCCGTTTTGAAAAAAAACCTCTCCAATTCTAACCCAGCACACTTGCGAAGGCTTCTGGCGCCAAGGGACTGGTGGTACAGCTGGTTCTGGCCAAATGGCGGCTGGTCAGGATCATACCTCACTAAAAGCACAGTTTCACAGCAACTGTGCAGGCAGGCAATTTCAAACACAGGTTCTGCAGTTGGCAAAAGGAGAACCCAGACCAGAAGCAGCAGTAGCGTAGGCCAAGACAACTGTGGTTTCAAGGAGAGTGTAAGGCACTAATCACATCAAGGTGTTCTACTTGAAGTTTTAAATAACCCAAGTCCAGATTGGGGGAAAAAAGAAGTTTAAATGCTGCCTGAAAGAATACTGCAGATGACATTTCACAGTTGGTTTTAACCAAACTAGAAGCTGCTGCCTAGAGAAATGGTCCAGCATTCCCTCCTAAATACATTTCCAAGTGCTCCCCTGCACCATCACCTGTGAGCAACCACAGGTGATGTCAAAACCAACTCTCCAGACTAATACATGGTCAAGGAGACAGCAACAACAGCGTGGCCTTCAATTACTTTAAGCTGATGACAAAGCTGTGCCCTGCATTCTGCTTCTAAGGTGGAACAATTACTTATCACAGCTCTTTCTGGCCTTACATCTGTCATATGTACCTGCATGAAACAAGCCTAAAGACTCAGAACAGAGAAAGTCGCAACAATGCTAGAAGTTAAGTGTGACTATAGCATATGCAGATAAAGCCACAGACGTGAAAACAGATTCCAGATAGTGATTTGTATCACTCTTGACTCCACAAAAACAAAACAAAAGCCTTCAAAAAGTTACAGTGAAGATCAATAAGAAGCTACTATGAGAGTGTATCAGTTAAAAAACACAAACAGGTTGCAAAGCTCTAGAAACAACAGGAGTCCTATAACACAAAGGCTATCATTAAGTGTTCTGTAGTCCTGTTTATTCTAAGCATATAGCAGTCCTGCTAATAGTCTTTTGCTTTTACCTGTTCCTTCAACCTAAATGCAAATGCTGAAATGTGACCCATATCCATAAAGCACAATTAATATCACAGGAGTTATTTGATAAAGGAATAAAAGCTGATGAGATACTCTTAACAAACGTAGAAGTAAACAAGCTTGAACCAAGACAGATCAAACGTCTCACCAATCTTCAGGAGAAGAATTTTTGGAAAAGATGAAATACCCAAGGTGGGAGATAAATTACACATTGAATTACAGACCATTTTGTAGCACTTTAGAACTAACTCATTACTATAGCTAATTAAAATTAATGGAGACTTGCTATTAATTCAAACAGAAGAGTGTAGTAACAGCTTACAAGAAAAAAGAAAGAAGTTAAAGGGACACATTCTAAAATGAGGCATGTTGCCCTAGTCCCGTCGACTTCAAGTAGGTACAGCAATTTACATCAATTGAAGATTCCTCTCCTCCCCTGCCAAGATGAGAAACACTTCATAGCACACTCATGCAGAAGGATCATCATTCAAACGTTCTTCCAAAATATGTTTACACAAATGTTACCAACATCTTATACAATTTTTTTCCTCTAACAGTTCTTGGCACACCAATGCTTTCCACTACTGCAATCCCATAATGTTATCAGCGTTAAGTAACTTCATTTGTACCTATGTTTAAAATTTTATAACAGCCTATCAAGGTAAGAGATTATGAATCATTCAAGCCATTAAAGCCCAATTACATCAACTGAAATTGAGCTTCCCAGCATTATTCCAATTTCTCCTTCTGCTCACTCAGCTCCTGTACCCCTTCCTACACAACTTTGCCTTCTCTAACCTTGTGAAACTTCTACAGAAGACCCACTGACTGGCCAGCCGATTCACACAGCTTGCCTGTCACTCTTATCCTTCAATACATTTAACCACCACTTCTCTGTACTTGTGGTTTTGTCCTCTCCTCTCACCCTCCCAATCTCCTACCATTTCATGTATTGTCTGCACCTTCTCCTCTGGATCAGACAAGGTCCTATAACCAGGTCTTTTCTGTGCCTACACTTTATTTCTGCATGATCATATCAGTTCAAATATATTTAATTATCATGTATATCCTGACACTTAGCTTCATGGTGGATTAATTCAAATTAAAGGGGTGAAAATAATCAAATTTAGATTAGCAAATGAGGAAACTTATCTTTTTACATTCTTAATGGTCATTCTCAAAGAGCGATAACCACTAAATCATGCTGATCTGCAATATAACCTTTTAATTTGGTATAGTGCCTAGTTAGACAATACCATTAGTGTACATTTATGCAGATTCTTGACATAAAATTAATGACCGATACAGGTCACTATTTACTAGCTGGTTAAATTTTATATTTATGACTTTTCAAGCTGTGTTTGAATGAAAAGCAGGATGAAACTGTAAAATAGTTATGCTCTGTTATCAGTTATCAGTTAATTAAAACCTAACAAAATATCCTGAACACGTAAGGAAGTTGCTTAGCAAAATAAACCTTGCATTTAAAGACAATTCCTTTTTTTTTTTTTAAAGACTCCTCTTTATTTAGTAGGTGAACTTGATTGGGCTTGGCTACTAGACCTCAAAATTTCAGATTTAGTAGAGTTCATGGGGTTTTTTTAACTAAAAAAAACTTTAGAAAGGAAATCTGTTTTCCTGTCTTTTCAGTTTCAGTTGATCTGACCCAACTGTGAATAAACTACTCATGTAATTAGGCTAGTCATATACTAAAACGAAAACAGATTTCTCTGGATATCTACTGAAGCGACTGTTGTTCTCAAAAATGAGTTTTTAGCACTTCAAACCCCGATTCTGGATAATTCACCAATCATGTTCACTAGACCAATGGTTTTATTTCCTCTAAACGCTTTACAGTTACGCTGATTGAAAGGTCTGTCTTAATTTAGGTAATATTAATGTATTACAGCATATTTAGTCCTGAATACAGGTTTACTTTTGAGAAAGCATTACAAAAATTACTTCAACCTGCACCACCCCACTTTCTCAATCTCCATTTGCCTTCTCCAGGGAAGTGCTACCACCACCTCAGGGTCAAAACAGAAATTAAAAGAAATGTAAATATTTGTGCTCTTCCTGGGAAAGCACTACATAGAGAGGAGGGGAAAAGAGGGGATGTGCATATAGGGAATTGGATCAGTATAATTAGAGAGTTTTACCAAGCTAGTAAGTGTCTGTGTAGGCGATTCATTTGCTCTAAAGGGTATTCCTAATTAAAAATATGCACCCCATTTTCCAGAGCCTTTCTACTGAAGAAACATCTTACCACTACCACCCAATTAGATCAAATTGTGTGGCTGGCTGTTTTTGTTTTGTGCATGATAATACAAAGACTCTCCAAGTTCCTGCTCAACAAAGGCTTGTGTGAAACAGGCTTTGAAGACACAATAACATTCCTCTTGCGAGTTTCAAGCCCGGAGGCTAAAAGCACCAAGTAACTATTCATTCTTCCATCTTGAGACACATTCCTAACCTAGTTCAAAGGCCTGAAAAAACATGCCCTAGCTACATGCCTGCACACCTTCAGAAGGGCTTTTCCCTCGTATCCGAGCTTGCTAGGGAAAGAAGTTTCATACAGAAAAGAATTAAATGTATTTGAGAGTTTTGTTTCATTTTTAAGAACCCTTACATTGTTTAAAGTTTCCAAGACTGTCTTGTATATAAATTGATCAGCTACGTTAATCCACTTAAGAATAAAGTTTCACTATTTACACGTCTAAACTACAATGTTCATACACAGAGCACTGATGCTAGCAGATACCAGTTCTTTAACTTCTGCTCCCAAGAAGCAGCTATAGGAGGAAGGAGTGTGCACAGCAGTTAAAAAAAGAAGAGGGATGATTTGGAGCTGTTTGGTTTCCATCACTGCTCTTCTATTTAGTTTCATCTGCATCTGTTTTCATCTCAAATGGGTAAGACAGATGTAAATCACACATGGCTATCCACCCATATCAAGATATCCAAGGAATTCAAGAACATTCTGCATCATGTTCACCACATGATGATAGTCAACAAAATAAAAGAGATTATTGCCAAAATACTGACACCAGAACAAATATTAACTTTCAAGGAGAAAAATATTTACAGTTTTCAACCTACAGCTTCCTAAACAAACGGGATTCCACTTTACACATTTTATTTTGCTGTTTCTCAGAAGTCTGAATGCCATTATGTGCAAAATGAGGAAATATAAACAGTTACTAAATAATACGTCAGCCTAACTATAGATGCCATTTACTTGTATGGAACCAGCACAGAGAAACAGTGGGAGCACGCAGATGACAGTAAAGGCAGCTGAGGTGAGACCACCCTTTTCAGTAAAGCAAGCTGTTTAAATCTGCCCAAACATCTTGCAGGACCCCACCCTAGATGTGCCAGCCAGCCTGCTCTTTGAGATTCCTGAACGACATACAGTAGATAGCAAGTTTCCTTTGTTTGTAATGGTTTTCAGTACACCTAAACTTTAGAAATGCTATGGTTTCCTTATCTGTATTTCATTTTATGTATGTAATCAAGCAATGCACTTCCCTTTGTTTGTCAAAGGACAATGAATATTCATTACTCTGCAGTTTAGTTGCCACTAGTTTAAAAAAAAAAAAAAAATCAACTTTGTTCTGCAATACAGAAAATAAAAAGTGGACCAAGTGCTAAAAATACCATAACACAGCAAAGCATGAAGGGATGGTATACTGCGCCTGTGCTTTGCAAGCAAAGAAGTCAAAAAGAGAAATAGAGCAAATGTAGCAGGTTAGAGAGAGACCATTTTTTCACTTTTAACAAAGCAGTTGCTACCTGTCCAAAATATATTTTCATCCTCCTAAGGATTTCAATTAGTTGCTTTCTTTTTCACCAGATAAAAATGGTTCAGTGTGAATTTACCATCACAGCAAAAAGGTGAGTATTGCTCATTTCTCCCTTCATGCAGCCATCGTACTGATCTTCGGTCCCACCAAAACAAGCAATACATTACCTTACTGACATCTACAAGTCATTTCAAGTCCTCTGGGCAGGCCAAGCTGTCCTACCTCTTTCAAGGAAGGACTATGCAGCTGGGCTACTTGCTGTTGGTCACTTCCATGAACTACAACCGTACTATGAAAGGAAAATCCTCATGGATATATTCCAAAGTAGAAAAAAAGTAACAGAACATTGTCTTAGCTTCAACTCACTAAACAACTTGTTAGTTTATTTCCTTGTTATTCAATAACACTCTGCTCCACAAATGCTACATTTTGCTATGTTGAAGTACCAAGTAAGTCAGAATTTGTGATCAGGAATTACGGGAGAGAAATCAGTAATTATGACAGCACTTTTCTGAGGAAATGAAAATTATTCCTGTCTTTCCGAGATCGTCCAGCCAACATCTCCCATCACTTACCTACAGTGCCTGCAAAAGTCAGAAATGGAACAACAGCTATCATTTCAGCAGAAGTGCTCAAACTTTATTTCTCTGGGTAGCACCATTAGAGAATGAGTACCATGAAAAAGTACATCGTACCATGACAGAGAAGGCAGCAGACTTTACCAGCCCTATGACATGGCAGGTGCAGGCACAGCAAAAGACATTCCATTACACCTGTATCTTCTCCAGGAAAGAGAAGACTTCTTTTTTTCATTTTTTAGTATCAGTATGAAGGCTCTTGCATACCACATGCATCACTGCTGACACTGACTCCCGAACACCTTGTTGATCACTTGCATAGGAATCATCAAACTAAACTGGGAAGTTACTGGAAGACCATAGTCTCCTTGCTCTAGTAATTTTCAGGGTATTTCAGCAGAATGACTGAACATTACTTACGCCTGGGCACCAGCACTCCCCTGGTGTGCAGCAGATGCAGAGGGCTTCCGAGCTCCGAGTTTGTCTCTGAAGCTGAGAGGTCTCCCCCATTGCTTGTTCCCTGTTCTCTAGGGGTTAAAATTTCCTTTTCTAACACATCAATCTTCTCTTCAAAGTGAAGGCCAGCTATGCTGAAGATGAATTACCATCCAGTGTTTTAATCTAAAAGACTCCCTCACTGATACACATCAGCTGTTGCTCTAGACTCTTTTTGCATCCCTCATACACAGCACAGGGCATGGGAAGCTCGATTCAGAACTGAAGCAAGCAAGTCACAGCTTCAGCCACAGTGTTTCAATCTCCTCACCTCCCTTCCAACTCCTCTGCTGTTACTTAGAAATGATAAAAAGCAAGACCCCAGCTGAGATATGCCCTAAGAGGAACAACAAATTCAATCTTCTATCTCCCATTGACACTTCCTGACGTTTACTCTCTTGACCAAGACACGTGTCTTCTCCACAACTCTGGGCACAGTGTTTAAACATGGATGTTACTAGTGACATACAGACATCCAGGATCTTGTGAGCAGAACAAAGGGGGGTTTTGGGTTGGGTTTGGGGTGTTTTTTTTTTAAAGTCTAAAACTCAGTGAAGTAAGGGCAGAAGGAACCCATACAATCACTGGCTTAGTCCCCTCCACTCCACACCTTTGAGCTTTTTACTCCTTGAGGGAACCGTGCCGTTGAAGGGAAGATCCCATGCACAGACTAGCTATGTATTTTACTGACTGGCAAAGTCAGCTTATGAAGTTCCTGTGCCGTAGTTATGTCTTAACAAATATTTGTGCACTGCGCTGAAAGCCAGACCACTGAAAGCGGACAAGAACCAAGGCTGATAGATAATTCACATTTTTTCTATTCACACAGATTCTATATTTCAAAGAATGCTTGCCCCATGCTTAGGTGCCTTAGTGGGCTACAAATATCCAACCTCTACAGGCTGGGGCGGGGGGAGAAGGAAACACAGTCAATTAAAGCTGTAGATGTTCCCACGCTACTACTTCCCTGCATTTTGTAACATGTATCCTCTAACATTTCAAATGTACAAGACACTTCCAACAGCTTTACTAGCTGTAAAGCGTACAACGTAATTCCATTCTTCCTGACGCGTATCTTATTTGAAGATTTAACAGGTCATCTCTTCTACATCTCCAGCTTCCAGAAAAATGGAATTTTACACAGGCAAATATTCTGTGATACACCACGGGAATGGTAGGTTTCACCTTACAGCTCAGGTGGCTGACACCAGATCTTCTAACTAGACTCCCAAATTATTACAAGCTGTTAAACACACACAAACTTTCACTGTCTCACCTACCTGATCAAAAACTACACTGAAGAAAATACACTTTACAATTACCCAACGTTAAATCTCTAGTAATAGTCTTCAGAGAACATGACCTAGATACGTCAAACATGATCAGAGAAATATATAAAGACATCTTTTAGTTAGTTAAGAATGCCAGGCTTATTTAAATCTCCTTTATCTGTTCACACCTTGGCTTTTGTTGTATTCCCCATCATTTCTGCATGCAGAGAGTAAAACTGTTAAACTTGAGAATCTATTTTTTTAAGTTACCAACATCTCTCCTTTACTACCTCTATCTCATGTGTTCAAAATTATCATCACGATCACCATTTATCAAAAATGCAGAATGATGTAAAAATACATAATGTTATACACTTTTATGAACAGGTACTCTAACATATCAGATTACAGACAGATGACCAAAAGCCAGGTTTTAGCATTCTGACAAATTGGGAATTCAGATGTATTTGTTAATATTAATATATTTGTGTTGCAGCTCTTACCACAAAATGAAAAACACAAGATCCGCTGTAACAAGCCACCATAATTTTGCCACTTGAAGTCTTCTTTTACAAAATAGTCTTTAAATGCAACAATTTTAAGGGAATCTATACTCACTAATCCATAAGACAAATTATGAAACTAATGGACCTCATTTTTCATCAAATTTCTAACTGTCCAAGTAGTAGAGTGTAAAGAACAAAATGCTGCCATTAAAAAAAACCTTTGTAAATATAGTTCTCCTTTCATTATATGTATTTTATAAAACAAAGTTTTATAATGTTAAAATTCTCTCATTCTTATTTATCTTCTACTTAATTCAGATTCCTACCTGGGTTCACTGCTGTGGTCGTGACAGAGACACTATAAGACAAAGAATTCAGGAAAGAAGAGTCAGAGACAAATTCTGCTTACCTTACTATGCACATCATCCTGTTAAGGTCAGTAGAATATCCAAATAACATTAAAAAAAAATAATTCTAATCACAAGTAAGGAACACACGTGCTTTTTAAACAGAGCGTCTATCCCAGTAACTAAAGATCAAAATAAAAATATGGAAGTAAAAACACCTTCAGAAAACTGCAGTACCATGCAAAACGAGTGCCTCTAGAATAAACTCTCTCTCTATATCCAGGCTCTCCACATTTCTCTATACTTATCCTCACACTTTCACATACCACCATCCCAATTCCCTTCAGATCACAAACACCTTGCAATTCTCTCCACCCACGTCATCACACCAAGTTTCTCTGTGTCCCCCAAGTAATCTCTCTCTCTCATTTCTATCTTCCTCCCATACCAGTTTCTACAACTATTCCCCAGCCTGTTCCCAACTATCTTATGTCAGCATCCCACAGTCTCTCTTCTAGCCGCAGCACGGGTCCTGTGAAGAGCATTTCCCCACTTTTTCTTCCTACCACTTCAGAACACTGTGTTTTATAACTCTGTTAAGCAAATGCAATAATTAGTTTTCAATTAAACTTGGGACCGAGGTTAAATCTAGGATCAAATTAGTTTTGGAAAAGAGTATTTCTCTTCCATATCACTGGATACCAATTTTTTTTTTTTAAAAAGCTTATGTTCACTATTGACTTTATTTTCACAATAATCAGTACTGAACAGATCCACTTTCAGAGCTTCAATAAACTGGAAAAAAACACCCCACTTTCTTCACAAACAAGCTATTATACAGTTACTGCAACTTGTTCAAAAGAATATTCAAGTACTTTTTACTTTCAGTACTTACACTCATGTATTTATAGTGTCATGGTAACTGTATAGTCCTAATGAATATCAAAATTTCAACTACTATAAAGCAGTCCTGCAACAACATAACATACCGAAGATATTGGTCAAATAACATTCCCACTCTACAGCTGTTTGCTGCATTTTATTTAAGAGTTGTAATTCTCTATTTACAAGTGTTATCTAAGGCAACATATGATCTCTGCACAGTTGCTAGGTAAAAATGACCGTCATCCTTGCCCTGCAAAGACCTGTTTCATTTTCAAATGTAAAACACATTCAGAAACCAGTTTAAACGTTGACTAACTATGAAACCTATGTGCTAAAGAAGTCCAGATAGTACTTCATAATCTACTGAATTGGTTTATAAATCATACAGTTCCAATTTTTAAGCCAGGAAAACAAAAGAGAAAAGTCCAAAGAAACTTGTCATTAAAATCAAGGTGGGGAAATAATCAATACTACAATTTAAAGTAGCTAGATTAAAGGAACTGATCTACTGTCTAAATGACAAAAAAAAAATATCCTACAAACCCTCACAAAAACTAAAAACATTAATTATAAGCTTGTGGTCTTGTTAAACAGGAGAATTGCAAATACACAAGTATGTGGAGACACAGGCTCAATTTTGGCAAATAATTAGGTATAGGGAAAAACTGGTGTGTGCATACAGTAAAAAATGAACTGTTTTGTCTACAGTAATACCCATAAAGCATGGAAAACTTTCATAACGTACTGGTATTTACCTTGGTGCTGACCCAAAACTACAGAAACTTCTGTTCTTTCAGTTCTGGAAACAACCTCCCCCAAAAAACTTAATTTAAACGTACACGTCTTATTTGGCATTTGCTGTGTTTCTGTTGTTCTACCTTAAGTTTTTATCTTGAGGAAACTATTGAAAACTATTAAAGGAATAAAATAAAAAAGCAAGCAATGTCCCAACAAAAAAAATCCAGGTACATTATACAAAAATTACATGAGTAATTTTCTGTTTACCACCATGTTTATTTTCATGAGACCCAAACAAATATTTAGCTCTTCCCCTTAGTAATGCTTTGCTTTAACTGGAACCAGACAAAAGGTGTAACAACCGTACAGATGCCATTGTACTGTACTGCCATTGTACTGTATTCCGTTTTCTTACATCACCAAAAAACCCCAAACCACCCATGCACTGGGTAAAATAGGCATCATTAAAGCTGCGAGTGAGCCAAGTTACCACTTGCTCAGACTACACATATTCTATTCAGTATTATTAGCACTCACTTTCAGGAGTCCTCAGACTCATCAGCAAAATGGAAATGAGGCAGGGGAATAATGGCTTTGCTTTGAAGCTCCAGAGATCAAAGTCACATACCTGGATTCATGTTACTATCCTACTACAGCCTTTCCTGTTCCTCTGGAGCCAACATCTAATGGTTTCCTTTTCGGAATATTTTTTTTATTATATACTCAGAACACAAGCTATCAGCGGTTCATCTTCAAAATGCCTGCTCATTCTAGGAGCTTTCTCTTCTCACAGCAATCCCAAAAGCAGGATGCACAGCATCTCCACTTCTGCTCATCTGTTGTACTGGGTTTCTGTGGCAAGATTTTGGTAGCAGGGGCGGTGCCAGGGGTGGTTTCTGTGAGAAGATGCTAGAAGTTTGCTCCCCATGTCAGACAGAGCCAATGTCAGCCAGCTCCAAGTTGGACCCGCCGCTGGGCAAGGCCGAGCCCGTCAGCACCAG
>JAVKLA010000084.1:23928725-23941789 GCA_034782735.1 Sagittarius serpentarius
CATGCTACAGCAGAGCACATCACCAATCAGCCACAGTCTTGTTCTGGTTTTGGTAGGAATTATCCTCACTACCTTTCTTTTATTGCCAGAGGGAACTCTAAAAACCAAGATATGAAAAGATATTAATCATGCCCTCCCTCTCAGCTGAACCTGGTGACTCTGATACTGGCATCAGTCACTGCAGAACGAGAATAAACCCATCAGTTACTTTATAGGTGTCCTCCTGATGAGGATTACAGCCAATGAATTACATTGCAACATCTACCTCCGCCATCCAGCTGGAGATTCGCACAGTGCTGCTTGCCCCAACAGAGTAGCAACACAACATGGATGCCAACCCCATGGTTTGTAAGTCCTGTATTTTATATCTATGACTTTTGCACATCAGGCCTCAGAGAGAAAGCATGCCTATATGAAACAGGTATATACTTTGAAGTCTTAGGACTTGTAAGTGAAATGTATTTGTTTAGAAGTGCAAAGCCTTCACCAAAAAGCAGAGTGGAGGCTTGTCAGGGGAACTGGAGAACTGCAGTTGGCTCTGTGGAAGCAGCTTTATAGACCCAAGACTTTTTTTTTTTTTTTAAATCTGTGATGATGTAAATCCTTGATAGCTTCATTCCTCAGAAATGAAGTGACCAACCTCCTGGATGAAACTCCTGTGAGCAGAAGAGAAAACCACCAAAACCTGTTGGCTTGAAACTCTTCATCCAGATGAAATTAGAAGGACCACAAATTCACGTTTAAGTGTTAAAATAATTTAACTGTGCTTGCCCACAGCAACAGTTAATAGGAACAAAGGTCAGAATACAAAAGTAAGAGTGAAATAGGAGCTAAGAAATACAGGAAATAGACTCTAAAATCAGACGTGGGAAAAGCCTGGCCCATACATACGTGTCCCCTTGCCTTGTGAACAGGAAAGATCAAACCATCACATTCTGCAGTTTGAGTATCTGAGAACTGGGATACTATGCTAATAGCTGTGATTTGAACACTTTATGTGGGTTTGCATGTCATTATGGACACCATCAAGGTCTTTCACTGTAGGAGCACACAGCTGCCACTAAAGTCACCTCACTGGGAAGAGGGTCAGGTATTATTCAATCTAAGATATAAGCCATCTCTTTTGCTTACCTGCCTTATTCACTATGTGAGTTAGATGACGCACAATGAAGACTGGAAAGGGCATAAGCCTACTGGCCAGCTCCTGGCTAAATCCTTTCCCACAGCTGCATGAAAGGTAAATAATTTCAGCGGAATCAGCAATGAGTTTGATTCTACACCAGTGCAATATTCAGTAAATGTCTTCTTTAGCGCACAGTGTAAGAGACAGATCTGTTGCCATTGACCTTAATACTACCAATTACTATGCAGTTTGTTGAGTAAGCAAGTCAGGAGCATATCCTCTGAATAAAGATAACACTACATCAATATATCATTATTTTAAGCTTACATTAATGACACAAAAATATTGTTAAACCAGTAGAAATTGCACCATGTGAAGGCCTCTTTCACTTCAGTTCTAATGCAAAAATTCTCTGCAAAATGATCTCGCAAGCAAAGACTGCAGAATCATATATAAGCAACCAGGAAGAGTTAGGTTTTCCGTATATAATAACTTGGTCATCTCCAGACATTTACAAAAATAATTTTTTTCTAAGAGCTTTTAATCCTTCAAAAATTTCTGATCATGCTCAATTTCAGTCCACCGAGTAATACCTGTGCCTTTGCTGGGACTACTGTCTCTAAGAATGTTTTCTCTGCAAAGCCAAAGATTTTGCACCAGTACATGAGCAGATGACTTTCATCATAACATAGTGCTGAATTAAATAGCTCTAAGTAATCTTGCAAGAAAAAAGAAAAACACGTCAGATTACTATTCCCAGGTTTAATTTGTATACGCAAAGCTAATGATCCAACATGACCTAAATGAGGAATGCCACTTTCTGTTCATTGAAAATGCAAATGGTTAAGGACCTTGAAAAGTAGTGCTTGCAGAGGTCACCTCACTGATCTGTTATCAAAGCTTGCATAATGAAGGAGATGACACAGCCATTAACTTGCATATGGGTTTGTATATGTCAAAACAGACCAGCTTAATCTAAAGGTGAATTCAATAATGTTATGCTGAATTGCAGTCCAAAAAAAAAGCCTGCAAAAGCCTATGATTAAGGGTCAGCACATCTGGCTTCTGATTTGATGTCAGCTGCTAACCTTTCTTTGACCTTATCCTCTGCAGACTTTCTATCTATTACTAAGGATATTTTACAACGTCATCTTGCTGACTCTCACTGTGCAGTAAGAAATACCATGTAGCTTCACCTTTAGCTGAGTTAATTTCAAAATCTCTTCAGTGCACCTGGAAAACTAACATTTTATTTTAATTTCCTAAACTTGCAGTAAATTGTCATCTCTCATTGGGAGGACGTGAATGGAAATTATAGGAAAGCTTATTTTTCCTTTCAAAATAACCATTCCATCCATTAGCCAGTGTGATCTCTGGAATTTGCATGCTTTTCATAACAGCATTGGTGACAATAATTTATTCATCCTTAGCGTAGCTCTGTGAAGCAAACAGCAGAAAATTTTGCTTATGCTATATAGGAAATCATTCACACTGCATGAGATTTCCTAGTTTACTGACTTTTATTGTTCTTCCATTTATTCATTTCCCTGTATTTGGCAGGTTAGCATTCAATTTGTGTTGTTGACAGGCGGATACTTTTTTATGCTTTTGAGTGCCAAAAAATAAGGAAAGTCTCCTGAGAGGCTATATCCTTCTGCATAAAAAAAGAAAAATCTCTCTCAACTTGGCTTTCCATTTGCATCAGAAAACAATCTGTTCATTAGAAACAGTTCGTAATCTTAAATGTTTCTCTAAGCTCTATACCAACTGATTCTTGTTACAAAACAAACAAAAATTACAATTTACAAAAGTGAAAGGTAGATAATTACACTAGTACGCCCAGTTATTATATCATTTCCAAGTATACAAAAGGAAGGAAATGGGTTTGTGAACACCCATATGCAACAGCTCACTTTTCTTAGTGAGAATAAATGAGTAAGTTTTTCAGCACAGTGAATGCCCCAAGGCACCACAAGGATTTACTTCATAGTAGAAAAAGATACATGGAGAATTTGATACCTAAATATTTTAGGAATACTAATCAGTTAGAACACACCTTGGAACTGTTTGCAACATACTCAACTGGGTTTTTTGAGAATGATGTGCTGTAGGCTGATGTACAGGAAAAAAAGCAGCACACTATTTCAAATAATACGCTAGCATTCATACATATTTTTTAATTAGATCTGTAAAAGCCTCAAAAATGTTGCTATCCAATACTTGAGTTATATGCATAAAGATACATAATAAAAGATATTTCTTTTAGAATTTTACGAATTATCAGCAATTCCCACTTATTTCACCCCTCCTGCCACATTTAGGGAAAATGGGGCGTAATTATGGAAGCTACCAGCTGTTGTAGCTCCATAATATGTACAAATAATACACCAAAAGACTGTGGGGCCTTTTGGGGTTACTATTTTAATGAAGCCGTATCACAGTTCTAGCTTGTTCCACCATTTCCACTGTACATAGCAGCAGTAAATCTAATCAACTACATGCTGCATCACTGAATAACAGACAGAACCTACTGGGATGTAGCTGAAACCAATGTGAATTTAGACCTATATCATAAGTAGCAGGAGCTGCAAGTCCTGAGCAGGGACTGGGCTTGTTGTCTTGCATCATGGCCATTTCAAAGCATCAAGTAAATAAGTTATCAAGAAAATAATAAACATTAAAAAAAGTTCAAAAACTTAGTTATCAATATGACTAAACACGGCTTTCATAAAAATATCTGGTCCATGCCTGCAAACCCTTATAGTCACTTTTCTCTTTATTACTCTCAGCCAAAAAGCAAACCTTCATTATCACTTAAAGTCCACCTGGTTCTTGAAACAGGGCTTACAACACCTGTGCTGCCATTTCACAATAGAGCAAATTTAGTCCCACTTCACAGTCATTTCTACTAGACTGTAGCTGCTACCCAGTCTATCTGCCTCTCATTAGCAAAGCCTACCCTGTTAATAAGCAAAAGGACTTTTCATATATGGCAGAGAGAAGGTGAAGACATTTGCTGGATGCCATGCTGTCACTGACTCCTATGTCCATCTCAGTAATGCAAACCTTATATAAGCATCAGTAACTGTGTATGCACAAAATACGTTTCCCTTGCTTCCCATGCAGTTCTGGTTGGCGCATACAGCAGTCTCGTTCTGTTTGTGTGAAAGTTTCATATTTTTCCCCATTATAAATCCCCACAGCCCAGATTGATGGTAGACCCAGCTGTCCTTTATAATTACATTTTAATGACTTAGGATGGTTGTTTGCATTTTGGCAACTTGTTTAATAGTGATGACATTTAAATTGTCACAACTAGGCTTCAAAGTTATCAATTTATTAGATGATCAGGAAACTTCACACCTATGGTGGTGCGGTTTTTTTGGCTGCAAACTCAGTAATCCATCAGCACACTGATTTATATAATGAAGGTATTTCATAAGGATATGCTTTATTTAATTCAGGCCTGGAAGGGATTAACTTGCACAAATTAAAAAAGGTTCTGTTTACTTATTTATTATTACTTTAGACTGACAGACACTAAAACCACACATACTGTGTTTTGTCTTCTGTTGCTTTCTTCATTTCAGTATATTAACTTTTTTGTGCACACATCCATTTATTTCTCCTCCTCCTGCAAATGAACCTGGGATTTGCAGAATCAAATATGATTCCTTCAGAGAAACACTTCTCTCATACACCAACAGAAGTACTCAAATACTGCATAGATTATATACTTGGTAGATTTTTTTTGTTAAGTATTGCGACACCCCTCCCCCAATGGTGCATCAAAACAGGTGTCCAATTTCTTATATAAACATAGAAGTCATGAATAGCAGAAAAATTAACCCTGATTGCCTGTTCTGAATATCAGGTTCAATCATAACACTGTCAGCTCCCTGGCACGTTTCCTACATACTGCTTGTTTACCCCTCTCCCTCCCTGCTTCCATTTCCAACCCAATGGTTTCAAGCCTCTCTAAAATCTCCTACCCATCTCTGTTGACCTGCTGTCTGGAAAAGAACCACCACACGGTATGGGCTGGTAAAGCTGTGTAAGCTTACTCACAAATCCACCAATGTACAGCCCGTGAACTGCCAAGAGGGCACAGCTAAAAATGATCAGTGCTGGACAGGCCTGTCAGACAAACTTGGAATCTTTTGCCATGTCTCCAGTTCCTGAGCTCAGCTCCAGGATTTGCATGCACAGCCTTGGCCACACCCATCACATGACACAGAGCAGCTCCCCTCACCAAAAAGGCTGACTATGAGTGGCAGCTGCAGGAGGTGATGGAACTGCAGCCCATGAACAACCCACACTTCTGTCAGATAAGACTGACACTGGTCATTTGATTCAGAAGTTACTGGGTGAGGCCAGCATGCAGATAAAATTGCCACACATTAATTTTTCAGGAAATCAACTAAAACACACTCATATATGTGGTTGGTGGTCAATATCAACATGGATACACCAGTCATCACTGAGGAAAGCTGCTCTGGCAGGGGCAGGAGGGGGACTATGGCTCACTGCCTAAGTCCCCGGTGTCACAAATGCCACTGCTGAAAGGCACATGCAAGCTAACATCTTGTGAGCTCCCACTGACCTCAGGGACTTGGCCTAGAATAGGGTCTGCCATATAATCTTTCCTCTGAGAGAGAGCTGGCTTTAATACACAAGCAGGAGAAAAAAAAAATATCTAATGAATGTACTTTACATTTTTGACTGGCTTTTTACTTCCTTATCAGTGGTATTACCTTCAAGCAAGCAATCGTTAAATAAACAGATCTTGAAGAAAAGTAATTTCAAGTACATATTTCTTCCACTAAATTCCCTGGAGTGCCCACTCTGTAGCCCTTGGGCAAAATCCAGCCTGAATTTATCTCCAGGATAGGCCAATGCTCATTAATCAAGCAAAGGCCTGGCTGAAATCTTCACAAGCGGCTGCGCAGAACGCTGAGTCACCTCATTGTAACTGATCTAGGTACTCTGCAATGCCAAAAGCCAAAAAGCTGCCAGAGACCATTATTTTACAGATGGAAAGCCAGTAAAGAGAACAAGGAACGTAATTTAAAAATTTATTTCTCAAGCTCATTGGACACAGATCAAAATTAAAACAGAATGAATAATCAAAATAAGTGTGACAGGTAGCAGAAATATATCTTATTCAGCTGCTGAAAGAAAAAGCTGCAAACAGACTCTCACAAATTTTTAGGAGAGGAGGAAGAGGTCCTCAGGGCAATCCCCGTGGGAATTCTTTGACTCTGGGAAGTGGCATGTTTCATCTCACTAACAGCTGAAAAACTTGCCCTTCTACCTAGAAAGCTGGAAGATCCCCAGAAACCTGAACAGGTCCTAGAAAGTTTGCATAAACACCCATGCAGATGGCAGAGCACTATCTTTATGCCCTTGTCGGTGCTCATTCCATGCCAAGCCCTCTGCCCTGACCTCTGCTTCGTTCCAGAGGTAGCCTTTGAAGTGTGAGATTCCCACTGTGAAGATGGCTTGTGGGACAGGACGGCCTGGGGCTCTGTTACTTGTTCTAGCTGGGAGCTGTGCTGCCTCCTCTCAGCACACATAGAGGGTGATGTGAACCTGCCTGCTCCAGCCCCACCCAGCCCCTGGAGACAGCCCCGATCTGATCCCAAGCACCTAGCCTTGTGATTTTGTTTAAAGATCAGAAAGTTCTATCAGCAGAGGACTGACAGGCAATCATCTTCAGCAGAGTGGAAAATAAGCTAGAGTAGTAGGACAGCAACCTGTTGCAGCTGCTTGCGCAGTGACTGCACCATGCAGGCTATTTCTCAGCCTTAGCTGCACGTCACAAGAGGCAGTCACAGAAGTACAACCTGGAGGCATCTCCCACCACTACCCCAGGGCTGAAGGAGGGCTTCCATCTGTATTTGTTGGTGCCACCAACAAGCAGTACTACGTCTGTCTACACACTTTGTCCATTATGGCTACAACAGCACTACCATAAAAACCGGGCGAAACTTGCTATTCAAAACAAAGCTAAAGACTGATGCTTATTTCCTATACATACACAAGAAAAAGCATCATCCCCAGCAGACTCACCGGTTATTTCCACTCAGATGCCATGTGTAACTTCCAGTATGCTCTAAAGGCAATCAAGAAAAATGGCCCTCATTTTTTATTTAACTTTGAAGTTCACACTGCTTCTATTTCAGATCTGAATGAAGCATTGTGCACCTGAAAGCTTGTCTACTTTTCCCATCTATACTAGCCAATCAAATAAAACATATTTACCAGAAAATTCTGTTTTTCAGGTTAGTGTGAAATTTCTCCTGAGTTGAACCTAAGTAACACCCAGCTACAAAATAAAAGCTCCCACATTTGTTGATATTCGGTAGTTTTACTTGGTTTGATTATAATTCATACATTATTTTCTATGCTAAAAATGCTTAAATGCTTCAAAAGGCCAGCTTGATCTTCACTTAATTTATTTTTCTCCATTCTACAGCAGCTTTGTAATTTCTACTGAATGTTTTAAAAACAGAACCAATAATGAAAAAAATTAAAATAATGCTTTGATAAAGCTTACCCGCTTTGAATTGCCACTTTCAGATTCACTGCCTTGAATATCGTATTGGCCTCTTTCCTACTCTGGAACAACCTATGTGAAGTGGGCCCAACCCCAAGGTACCTGAGCAAGGGGCAGGGAAGGTCTACAGGTGGCAGCTGGGCTCAACCAAGAGCCCAAATCACAGAGCAGCCCACAGTGATGAGGCAGGTGGGAGGCAAGTCTGAGAAGTCAGGATCAGCCACAGCACCAGGACAGCCAAACTGAGCCATCAGCCCTGCCCCAGCTTAGCAGGGCCTATAGCCAGGGCAGGGCTGTGGTGGAACTGGAGACCAATGCTGCTACAGCCCCGCTCAGGAAAGGATGAAAGGCCTGGGGCTGACCTTAAATGGGGCTCCTGGGCCCACAGGTGGGGCTGTGGGTAGGGGGACCCAGAGGAGGCTAGTCAGAGCAATTAAGGCCTATCAATGCACTCTGAGCCATGACAGATGCCCTTGTTAGGCTTAGTTTTGTTAAATAAAACTTAGTATGTTAAAGACAGCTTTAGAAAGCACATTAAGTTAAAAACAACATAAGCCAAAACCAAATAATCAACTCCCAATCCAATATTATGAATATTATGACACACTATGCCTCCTCACTACTTCTGGGATTCAAACTTCCAAGGGAAATACAGCTTCTTCCATTGTATGAAAACAGAAATAAAAAGATTGAATTGTGAAGTAAAATTTTAGGAATGGTCTTCCACTGGTATCAGCCCCTCTTCCAAATACTTCCCCACCCCTGCCTCTGCCTCTCAGCCTCTCTGCAGGGGACACGAGTCGGGTTGGTGAGCATAATACGTTGCAGAACCAAGGTTAGCATAAAGAGACAAAAGCATGCAGAACCTGAATTCTACTCATATATCCATGAGAAAATACAGAGCAAGAAAAGACTTCCAAAAAGGGGCTTAATGTAATTTCTGGAGAAATTCCTTTACTATCTTTGACAAATCCTTCTTTAAAAGGAGGGCCAGATAAAGCCCTCCAGTATTGCCTCTGGATTAGCCCAATTCTGAGAGCTGGGAACCTGGGAGTACTACAACCTGATGTTTAATCTCCCTGGGGGAGCACATTGCTTCCACTGTCCCAGCACCCTGCAGGCCAGCGGAGCACACAAAGATGTCACTGGATTACTGATACATCTGTGTTATAAAGCAGTTAAAATTTCATAAAAGATTGGATCAGACCCCATGTTTCCATAAAGGAAAACATTATGTGAATGCTTTATAGAAATGGGAAATCATCACAAAATTTTCACAGCTACAGCATTAACAAAAATTCCCTGCCAGCAGCAGAATATACTTTAACTTCATTTGTATTAACTGTGAATGATAAGATGTGAATTATGTTGCCACTGAAAAAAGAACTGTATTCAACAGAATATTTTCTGCCTATAGTATTATTATGGTTATCAACTTTCAGACCATTTTGGTAATGATTATTTAACATTCCTGTGGTCAAGTAAAATGAAGATAAATGTTTCCATATACCTGTTTTAAAATAAATTTTAGATGACAGCAGGTTACTCTCTTGTTATTTCATAACCAGTAACTTTATACATTATAGGTTTTTTCACCAGTGATCTCAAATTATATTCTCGTTGATTTTGATACCTTTTTTAGAAAGCCCTTCAGCTGTGTAGAGGGATTGCCTGGTACCATCTTCTTGGCGTATTTCACACATTCATTTCCTGAACACTGCCTTTTGGTCTACTCCCTTCTCTTCTGGTCACATACAACAGCTTAGGCTTTTGAGGATGAAAATGCTTTGGTTTAACTGAAGTCTCTCAATGCAATGTGGAAGTATCTGGATAAGCAGGAGGTGACTATATGATCAAAGGCCCCTTCAGCTGTAAGTGTTATGAAACCTTTTTGATGTTAGTCCATTTCTTCCGGTCCATGTTCAGACCAATACACTCTTTTATTTTCCACCAGATGTTTTTTCTGTTCCTTCTGGCAGGCTACATGAACAGATCAAGAACCTCCAGGATATATTCCTTTTTATCTCTACAAGCTGGAGAGAAAGCATCTACATTTTTCACTCCATTTGTCCCTATTGTATTATAAAGCTATAGTGTTGGTGATAATGGCAGCTGAACTGGAGAAAGTACACCACCAGCTACGGAAAAGTTACTATGGGTGGGCTACATAGCAAAGACAAAGTTAATGTCACATCAAAGACTCTGAAAGAGTAAGCCCTGAATTCATACAAAACCTTTGCTATTAGATCGTATTTCCGTATGTATCTCTCGGAAGGGCTTGCCTCCACAGTTTCCAAAGCATTATGTTGTTTTCAGAACCAGAACGGTAGCAGTGGTACAATAGCTGTATATAAACTAGTAACATGTTTAAACTGATTCCTTTAATCATCTGTATTTTGTTAATTTTCTGACAGACTCATAATATTCCATGTATCAAATTCTGAGTTACTGCTTCTCTCTTCTACTATTTATAAACACTGTCACGTACTGACAGCCTAGAAAAGTCACAGTTCCTTTACTATAACTATGCTTTGACATTCTTACATTTGTAGGCTAGTCCTAACTAGTTCCTTCAAGATTAACGTAAACAGTGTTTCAAATATGCTGCTATCAGATTCCCAGCATTAATTAAAAACATACCCTTCAGATATGGATTTAATTTGCATCCATGCATTCCATAGCAGGCTGTTCCTTCCCAATTATTTCATGTTGAAAAGTCTCAGTATAAATCTCAGAAAAACGAGTATTCTGACACCAGCTCTGCTGCTCCAAAACCCTGTTTAAATCTTGTGCTATTAAGCAAAGGAAAGATCTCAATGTCACTTTTTCATTATGGGTCAACATATGACTAAGCTGTATGTTTACACTGATAATAGCTGTATTATAAATATTTACATGGATTATATAGTTAGTAGTAAGGCGTAAGCAGTGCTAACCGTATGCGTCACTCCTGTGCTAAGTGTACATGGGTTATGAAAATGATGTTTTTGTTTATTTCTTCCTTATTTTCTTTCCAAGTATTGAATTCTTTCTAATCAGGCCAGCCATACAGAACCTATACTGTTAACAGTTGCTTAAATGGAAAGGGATATTGTCTTACACGAACTCAACTAACCTTTTATGTGCAAGCCCTTCAGCCGAACTAAATTGCTATCCTTACTCAAGAACCTGTTTCATGTTGAGGAAAGCTGGGCAATTGCACATATGGCACATGTATGAGCAAGGCTAAAGAAATAAATTTCATGAACTTCTGAATTCTTCCATAAAAAAAAGTTGCAGCTTGCGAACAGTATTTCTCATTTTATTCAAGTTTATTGATAAGAAAAATGAATATTCAGACAAAAAGGTAAAAGAAATCCATGAGGTAAATGGTGGCGTGAGATTAAAGAAAGACAGCAGCAGGTGTTTTGTTTTTTTTTCTAACCGGCTATTTATGCAAGTATAAAATATTCCAGAAGATCTGGGTTTTTTTTAGCAATATTTATGCACAACATGAAAAAAACAAGTTTTAAGAACTTAATGCGTATCAAATCCCACACTTGGCTAAAAAGTACAAGAACAACGGGGAGGTTTTATCTATCTACATATGGGGCCCATTAATTATAGCATGTGAACACATCATTCATTTACTTAGCCTCCCATTCTTCCTGTGACTTTGATTATCCCTGCTGTATCAGTGAGGGCCTGAAATGACAGAATATTAATAAATGATTGCTCAGGTTGACCCAGGAAGTGAACTAGGAATGAAATCCAGATCTTTTAGGTCCCAGAAGAGAACCACAACCTCAGGACTTGTACATCCAGTAGTAAGATCTGGACCTGTACTCAGGCCATAAATACTGCATCTTTAAGAATTACGGACTGGAATTGTGATTGCATGAAAATGGAGTACACTATTACAGAAAATGGTGCCAATTATATAAAACCTGGTGTATGACAGAAAATCTGTAAGTCTAGGCATTTATAACTCCCCCATCCTGTGATTTCTACAAATTATTATGATTAGCATTAATTGAGGTAACAGATCTAAATGTGCCAAAACTAAGGAGCTTAAGATAACGTGTCTAAATGGTGGCACACACTGAATCTGCCCTCCTCTTTTGGCTTCTGTTCGTTCTTGGAAGAGAAGACTATGCTGAAGTTGCTTGTTTTGGCAAAGCCTGCTCCTTTAACTTGATCTCCACCCTATTTCTAGGAATTCAGCCCCTTTCATGCCTGCCAGTCTGCTGAGCTGTGTGCTGGTTTTGGAAGGGCAGAATACAATTTTCTTATAAATTCTATGACGTATTTGTATGAATTGCCAAAATATTCTATGAAACCTAAGTGCCACATAAATGACGGCAAAATAGGCCCGTTTACATGTAGCTTTGGCTATGGATTTTGTATGATTCATTTCTAGTTGCGTATTTGTACCATAAGCTTGCCAACATTTCTATGATAACCTATTATTTTAGGCATTTATAATTTGCTCAATGTATTCCCTACTGAATATTATTAACAAAGCTCACAATCTAGGTATCTGTATAAAATTTGGGAGATAATACTTAACACCAGAGACAAGTACTCTACACAAGTGAAACTAATGTGTTTATCTAATCGCCTTTAAAGCTTGAAAAAAATTTAAAGATGTCGAACTATTAAAGTTACAGAACTAGTTACTATTTTGCATGTGCAGTGAAGACATTTTCAAAGGGAACCTAATTATGTATTTTAATGGTAAGTAGTACCAGTAACTGATATTTTCACAGACTCTGTTAGAATAAACACAATTCAAAGCCTCCCAGCTGCGAAGGTGGGCACCTTTTATCATCTGGAGCCAGTATTTCACCAGAACGTACTTGCTGCGGCGTTTTGCCTAGGAGTCGGCGTGCTCCTCATCTGCTCTTAAACACACCCTTATCTTCGCCAATTTGTATTCGCCTCAACATCGCCCCTCCTGCCTGCAGTGCAGATAAAGCAAACAGGAGGCACTCGCCCACTCCTCAATGAGTACCTCAGCTCCTGAGCGGAACGCCTCTGAGGGACGCGGTAGTCAGGGCGGAACGGGGCGCTGCACGGCTAGCAACGGGCCTTATGTCGGTCGGCCAGCCGCCCCTCGGTCCAGCTATTCTGCGCCAATTTTAACACCAGCCTCACGGCGCAGGGAGAGTACAACTGACCCCCCTCCTGCAGCCCACCTTCCCGCCCCTCGCCACGCTCTCTGACAGACAGCGCCCGCGGCGGGCCGGACGTCTCCCAGCGCATGCGCGGCCGCGGCGAGCACAGAAGACGGGTGTGGAAAGCGCCTCCGTTGGTGCTGAGTGGCGGCCGTGTCACGTGGCGCGGCGCGAGGGCCTGGGCTGTTGCCGCCGCCGTTGCGCGCGCCGGAGAACGTGAGTGCTG
>JAVKLA010000084.1:23941980-23959908 GCA_034782735.1 Sagittarius serpentarius
CGGTGTGAGGGTCCCGGCGCGCGGCGGCCGCTCCTCTCCGGCGGAGGGCGGGAGCCGGCCGTGAGGCGAGGCGGGCGCGAGGGGCGCACGCCCGGGCCTGGGTGCCGTGTCCGGCCAGCCGCCGCCCTCCTGTGCTAGAGGCCGTCCGGTACACCGAAACAAAAAGCACTTCAGAGGCGTTTGGGGTGGAGAAGGCTTCCCCTGAAGGCGTTAGTTTTCTGGAGCTGGCTTCCAGTAAGTCGCCTTCCGCTCGGCTTAGCTCGTTCCCCGTCGCTGGGAGCAGAGCGGCGGAGCGAGGCTTGTTGTAATGATGAGTTTCAGAAATCGCAAAACCCCCTAATATTTCACACTTCAACCACTCCGAGTATTCCCCCATCCCCGGTTTCTGTAGGACTTCGCTCTTGCGATTGCTTTCGAGATGGTAGAAGGAAGCAGTGCCTGAAAGAGTAAAGAGCGTCACGTCAAAAATGGTAGGGATGTGACAGTGGTGGGTCCCAAGGTCCAAACCCTAGATGTGCCCGTCTTATCAGTAAACGGCAGCAAGTTCATTTTAAGTGTAGCGATACCTTAATATGCCCTGCTTCTTGTTCTAGTTGGGTGGCTTCAACATTTTTTTAAAAAATTTACTCTGTTTCCTTACAGCAGTATTTTTTTACAGATTATGTAAATAATCAACTGATGAAAAAAACCAACAAAACCAAAACTGACCAGAACTATATGCCTTTCTCTCCTTGTGAAAATAAAATGGGGGAAAAAAAAAAACCCAACAACTCAAACCTGCAAAAATAACTTCCACCTGTATCAAAGGAGAAGCAGTGACAAATGTACCTCAACTATATTTGGTAAACTTTCATATGTTTGTGTAAATACTGAGTTCAGGTAATTCAGGTGTTTATAAAATGTATTTAATGATACATGAGGTGGTTTGTTTTCCTGAGATGGTGCGCTATAGTCATTCCTGGAGCTACATTTTATTAAAGAAATTTGAGGTCTTGACAAGAGTTAACACTAAAACTAGAAGTGGTATCTTTCTGAAGAGTTTATCTATTTAACCAGTATTATTTAAAATGGATTTCATTAGGAAATACCCTTCCTGTTCTTCCTCTCTCTTACAAACTACAGACAAATTTTCCTTCGAAACAACACAAGCTAAGCAGTGCTAAACTTGTAAGAGCCCTTGTGCTTCAGACTTCTGAAGTGGAGTCAGGGAAGCATTGGTTGTTTCATTTTAATTATATTACTAAATTCTTGAGATAAATAAAGGAGGATGCTCTTCTCCTATAATTACCCAGTTTTAGGATTATACAAGTATAAGTATTGCAAAAAAAAAAACCAAACCCCTGACCCTAATTAACATAGTTAAACATTTGTGAAGTTAAACCTCTTTTAACTGTGGCCTAATGTGCAGTCCACTGTTGTTCTGATACTTTTTTTACAAGTGTGACATCCGCTTACCTTCACTGGTACAGTGATACAAATATGAATATTTATGATTATTTTACTTTCGTAACTTGAATTATGTGTGGATGCATCATAGTGTTTTGAGAGGTAGTTCCTAATTACCCTCTGTTACAAGATGGGGATAGTAAGAATACCTGTCAAACCCTTCCATGTCCCTTTCCTTCCACAAAACTGGGAAGGGACTTAGTATGTCCATTATCTCCCCTCAAAATGTTATGATAAAGTAATTCTAACTAACTGACCATAGAGGTCCAGCAACAGCTGATGCTTCAAAGAAAGAAATTATCTATTGACATACTCCTTTTTCTTTCTAGCTTGCTCAAAAATGCTCCGTTTTGATTATATGTGACATATCAATTTAGAGATAGAGAGAACTATCTCTGTGTTGCTTTTAGGTTTTCTAACCAAAAAAAAAAAGCAGTGGTAACATAACACATTGCTGTTGTGGCTCCTGTATAGATCCTGAACAGAAATTTTTTTTTTTTTTTCAGTGAAGGAAAACTTAGAGAAACTGAAAGATCAGGAAGGAATGAGTTTAGTGGTAGATAAGCACATAATGAATATATTTTCAGTAATTTCTTGGATCACAGTATAAAGAATTTTTCAGTAATTGTTCTGATTTTTCACAAACTGAAGAGGTTTTCAAGACAGGAATTTTTTGGGGCCTTTTTTTAACTTCTATCACTTATTTTTCTTCTGGCAACTTGGGATCAGTGGCTTTGTTCAAGTTCTGGCTGCTGTGTAATGCCCAACATGCAAATTGCCTGCAGTGTGTCGTATCAGCTTGAGGGTCAAGGTAGTGTCTGAAATGCATAATATAATTTCCAGAATAAGTCTTCCAGTCCATGCGTGGTCAACTTTGTTGGCTCTGAGGGAAGTTCTGACAGAGCAAATGTGCAGCTCATTCTAGCTGTGCATAGTGGTGGAGTAGCTCCTTAGAACCAGGGGACTGTTTGAACAATCAGACTGACCTCTGCTAGAATTAAAACTTTCAAGTTTCTATCTCCCTGAGAGTGGCCTAAGGAAGCTCGTTGGTTCTACATGCTGTGTCCTTGTGTGGCATAAGGAAGTGTTGCTTGCTATGACTTCAGAGTCAGTGTAGCCAACTGAAATAATTTGAAGACTTTGAATTAGAAGTGGATGCCATGTAGGAAATGAAGGCAGATGGATAAAATATAGTTCTTTTAAGCACATTTTAGAGTTAATGTTAGTAGTCTTAAATGATGACAGAGAATATAACTGGTTTACAATTATAAGCCTTAGAAGTCCAGTGGATGCTCATTCTGATGTTTAGATTTGTATAATGATTCTAATTAAATATGATAGATATATAAAGAAAACTGATTTTTCTTTTGTGAATGAAAACATGAGTCCTAAATTGGCAGGGTTTCCAGTGATATTGCAAGTTAATAACTACAATGAAACTGTTTGAATAACTCTGTATTTTACCTGAAGGATGGACAGATTGCAGCCTTTAAGTGTTTTTCTTTTTAGATTAAATAGTAGTAGTCAAACTAATGAGGCAATTAAAAGCCTAAATGCTTAGCGTCTCAGATGTTCATACTTAAGAAGTGAGGCAGAGTATGAGATTTGACCTAGTCCCTTCTGTTCTTTCCTCCAAAAGCTGTTTCATTTATCTGGCGATAAAGTGTACAAAAGTATTCTTGGTGTGTATTGTTTAACATGTATATATTTTATTGTGAATAGTAATTGTCACACCCTTCAGAACACAGTTTATTCAGTTTTAAGTTGAAGTTGTTAGCTTAAAAGCTTATTTTGTTAAGGGCTTCTTTTTAGTAGTAGTTAAGAGGATCAAAGAACTATAAAACATTTTCAGTTTCCATGCTGAAGCAGACATAAGAGGTATAGGAGCTTCCTTATTCTCACAGAAAACTTTGAAGGACATTTAAAATAAAATGTGGCATATTAAAAAAAAGACTTTGTGATGTACTTTTTATGCAGTCATTTTATGTTGATATTTAACTTTGTATTGTTTCCTTTCAGGAAGGTAGTTACTGACTTAAATTATTTTAAGTCATTAATCATTTATCATTTTATGCACAATGACAAGTGCAGTCATTTTAATCGTGTGTTACTGTTGTATGACTTCTCAATACCAATTCTGAAACATGTTTTTTCAGTTTTAAGTTCAATATTCTTTTGTGAATGAAAGCACATTATGCCCTTTAAAGGCACAATTGATTAATCCAGAAGTAATTCTTTATAAAGTAATTACTTTCATAATTACATCAGAACCTTGTCTTTTGTTATGAACTATGTAATTGACTATGCGTTGCAAAGCTTACTGTAACTGACAGCTTGTGGTTGACCTTCTCCTTGTATACATATTAAATATGTTTCAAATTTTTGAGCTTTTTCTTGCGTTTTTTTTTCCTGTTACACCTTCCTTCCCTCCTCCTTCCAAAGTTTGAGGGCAATAGTAAAAGGGTTTACAGTTTGCTTCTGCTTCCTGGGTAGGACTCTTGCCCTAAAACCACTCCTGTTTCAGTCTTTACTTGGGAAAGTTTTTGTACCCTGAGACTGTATCTTCATAGACAAGTAGTGTGGGCCTATTGAGGCTTATCTGTAGCGTGAAATGGTTTATGCTTAGGACCTGATATTCACCGTTTACATGTTTCAAGTCTTTTTTACATTGGTCTAGCTCTAATCTGGACAGGTAGGCTGAATGCCCAATTTTTTCTGGAGTGCGCTGGGTTCTTTCCTGAACACATCTCCTGGTTTAGTTTCATCTGAAAAGAGACTAGTTCGTGCACACTCATGCCACTCCACAATGTGAACCACAGTGAAGTCAGTGGGGGCAATGGAGAAATTAATTTCAAAATCACACTCCTGATCTGAACTGAAAGGGTAACCCTGGAATTTTTTGCTGTCAGTGAAGAGTTATACAATGCTAAAGTGCCTCCATTCAAATCATTTTTGCAAAGCAATGAGAAAAACAAAGCAGTTCTAGAGGGAAGGCTGGTGACAGATCAGAAGATCAGGATGTGCCATGCGGATAATGACAAAATCTGTAGATCATGGCTGCATTCACCATCGGTGGGAATGAGATGTTATGTGTCTCTGTCTATTCATGAAAATCTAGGCTTATGTCACAGTGTGATTTTTTTTTTTTTTTTTTTTTTTTTTAAGGAGAAGGGCAATGGGCTGGATTTTGCTTCACATAAACAAATCAAAATTTCAGGGTAGTTCTGTCCGTTTTTGGGGGAGCAAGGGTACAGGGAGATATTTTTCCTCCAACTTCAAATTACAGCTGTAGGAAAAGACAGTATAACATTTAGCTGGTATTTACTAAAATATTTACTATTACATGATTTTTCAGTAATATGAAGTCATAATATTTTATGGTTGTCAAGTGAGCAGGGGGGGTTGTCACAGTAAAAATAAAAGTTTAAATGCTTTGCACTTGGTTAGTACAAAATAAACAAACAAATTCCGAGAATGGTTAGTTCAGACATTTATCTTGAGTAGGTGACAAAAATGCAGACACGTGGCAGGCTAGATGCAAGACAAATGTCCATTTCAAGTCTGTTCTGGAAATTTGTACATTTTGAAGTGGGTGGCATGTTTTCAAAAAAGAAAAAGGAATAAATGCTTCATTGTTTCAAGCCTCATTAGACTTTTAATAAACAGAGTAGAGGCTGAGGAAGAATGTGCAAACAGTTGAAAGCTCTATATATTTTAAGTGAGTTGCATTCCAGAAGGCTCTCAAATAACTACTGGTTTCTTTCTTACATCTTTTTCCTTTATGATCAAACACATAATGTGTCTTGGCAGACATTTTTGATTGCTTCCAATAATGGGAATGATTTATAATATATAGCACTACTGTAATCATGGTGCAAACCACTCCCAGTCATGTTACATGATTATTCTACAGATATGTGCGGTATGAGGGTTTCTTTTCCTACGTGCATGTATGTTAAAAGTATTTAAATTGGAAATTAAAGAGTATCAAAAGGAGGGGTGGAAACTTTAAAAAGAAAGACTGTAGTATTTGGCAGTTTGAACAACGTGGTATGGCAAGATTTTGGAGTTTCCGCATAACTTGTTTTTAAATGATGTTGACTTTTAAATTCTAACAGGTTTTATGTGTGCTGTTTTGTGGTGAAAAAAATGTAGCTGTGTCAGTGGTACGAGGAAAGTCGGGGTTTGGGCAGATGCATATAAGAACAGTTTGGGGGTGTTGGTATACCTGGTATCAAGAGTGTGTAGTGTGGAAAAAGAGAATGACATTGATTAAACTTTTGATTATCTCAGTACTTTTTTTTTTGTAACATTGACATGAAAAAGTCAAAGGCGGACAATGTTAATTATCATCTGCAACAATCAATTTACACTTTGAGTTCTTAGCTCATTTTAACTTTAGGGACTACAGCTGTGGTCTCTGAAGTTAAATTGTGAAGATTAGAAACTGGTTTTTAAAAGCACCAGTGTGTAGTTAGTTGTATGTTCAGGAGGCCTGGTATAAAGTGTGTTTCTGCTCTTTCCACTCTGTTTTAGGCAAGGCTTAGACTTTATGTAGCATCTCTGAGATTAGACTATGGGAAAAAATGCAGTGAATTTCCTTTTAATGTAGCAAATATGTTTACTTGCATTCTGCTCTACTACAGTTGTTTTGAGGATGCTACCAGGTTTTTTTTTCTTCTCTTAAAGTGCTATAATAAGCATAAATGCAATTTAAAGTGAAATCCAGAGACTAGAATAACTTAACTATGAGAACTGGCATTGATTAGTTATGTGTGTGAACTAGCATGGAAGTATATGCTCCTCTCAGTTAGATATAAGTAGAGGAGGTAGGCTGGCCCCTAGATGATGTTCTTTGATGTTAAGCCCTGTGCAGGTTTGTTAACTCCTTTTGCTATTACACGATAACATAATTCACAGGTGATTTCCTTCTTTTCCATAAATTCGCTTACTTCGTGCAGTGCAACCCGATCAAATTGTTAGTGATACTCTGAATACCTAAAGAAAAATGTATAGTGACGTGTTTGCAGGCATACCAATGATCTGTAGAAATGTGAAACTTAGTAAATCCTAACAGACATAACATAGAATGTTAAACTATGCATCTTGAGCTGTTGTCCTTTTCTCCTTAGAAAGGTGTCATTTTTTTTCTGCTGTTCTCCAGAAGAATTGGATTGTTGCTTGTTTATCTAATAAATATGTTTACAGAGGAAGCATTTGATGTGATGAATTGGAAAGGAATTTAAACTAAATAAAAAGTTAGTATTAGCAACTTATTCTAACTATTTTAGTATAATGGAAAAGGAGGTGCATGGGGTGTTGATGTGAGAATTTTGTATGTATGTAGGTATTTCAGGAAGTTCCATTGAAACCTGATGGCAAATTTTTTAAGAGTAAGTGTATTTTGCTGGCTCTGCATAGTTGATATTTATGTGTGAAATAATGCAGTGCATATCTTCAATAGTTCGACAAAGAACTGGCATCCTAGAGGTGAAGAAGAATGGCCACAGTATTGTTGTGCCAGCCTGGAGAGTTTTGAGAACTAAAAATAGTAGTGGCCAAGTTGGGGTAGTCCTCGGAAGCTACCTGAAATTCAGTGTCTCTTCCTGTCTTCCGCAGGTGGTTCCACTCTCTGGAAACTCCACCTCACCTTGTGCGGTATTCTCCAATGGAGCTTCCTCCCTCCTCTCTTTATAGGCTTGCACAGTTCAGCTCAATGTGCTTTCTCACTTTCTGTGATAGTAACCCTATCACTAGCTAGATCTAGAACTTTTATAGCCCTTTTTAATCCTCCATTTTATCTAGCATAAATAGGGCAGAGATTAATATTTTGCTATAACTGTCTGGAAATTTTATGTGCTGTTCTTGTATATGATTTCCTCCAACAGGTTGTTTTTTTTTTTCCCTCCATTGCATACTTTTAAACTAGACTTTGAATTCTAGTCACTAGGAAAGCAATAACAATTTTCAAAGCTTACATTTAGGAGTACTTAGCTGTGTCTGTTACTTTTTGAAATGGTAACTTTTAAGTTTCGTTCTTAGCTTGTATTGAATATCTGTAAAAGTTGGAAAAATCATCATGAAAAGAATTACATATGTAGCAAAGATAGCCCGAGAACCGAGACTCTAGAGAAGAATTTTTAACTGGTTTCCTTCCTGAAATTTTAATAATTCTGAGTGAATCAGGATATTAATGAGAATGTGTAGAACACCCAGGAATTTTATAGATGAAATAAAGCCTGTCCAGGGACATGAAAGAGAGGTTGCAGACTCCTTTTTCTCACAATGCTTGTCTGGATTATCTGTATAAATCCCTTTTATTTGTGTCTTGTACCAGTTTAAAAATGGTGATATTTTTTCTCACTTGAATTTTTTTTCTGATTTAAAAAAGAGGTCTCAGCTGATTAGCTTGAAGAATTTGCTGTGTTAAAAAAAAAAGCAAGTAGTGATGAGCTTGAAAATTCCTCTGTATATGTGTAATAATGCAGTTATCTTTTTTTCTTTCAGAATTTCCAAAACTTGTATAGTTTTGAATTCAACAAAAGACTAGAAATTGAAATAATCTTCACGTTTCTTTGAATAAGAAGTAATAATGCAACGAAGGCAGGGAAGAGTCAATGCTGGACTGCTTTTGCTGCTTTATCAAATTTCTCAAGTTGGACTCCAGAACATTCCTTCTGTTACCCTTGGGGTACTTGCACTGAATATTTTTCTCTTTCTGAATCCTGTGAGACCACTGCCTGAAGTGTGTATCAGTGTAAATGAAGGCTTCTACAGAAGGAACTGGCAGCGTTTACTGCTTTCTCCTGTCCACCATGCAGATGACTGGCATTTATATTATAACATGATTTCCATGCTTTGGAAGGGGATAATGCTGGAAAAAAAGCTTAAGAGCATATGGTTTGCATACATAATTGCAGTATTTTCCGTGCTGATTGGAGTTGTTTATATGGTGCTGGAATTGATGCTTGTGAAAATTCTGGATGATCCTTCATATGAAATGAATTGTGCTGTAGGTTTTTCAGGTAAGGCACATACCTGGTCCAATTTACATATGTAAAATGAGTATTTTTTTACAAAAAAAATACTTGTAAGTACTATATAACAATATTTGTTGAATGCAGAAAATGGATGGTAAAGTTATCCTATTTTTTGGTTTAAAGCATGTGCTCTGAGTATGAACATTATGTGGTTCAGTTCATGTTCTAGTGACCAGCAGTGTCTTTACCTGAGAACATGAAAAATATGATCATCCCAGTAGAACTGTATTTTCTGTTTAATGTCACTGACTATTTGAAGTCTGAAGCTTTTCATTTTCTGGTGTCAATAATGCTTGTTAGGTGGGTTCTAGAAAAGCCTATCGCTTTAAAATTTTTATCTTCAAATTACATATTATTCATGCCTGTCTTTAGAGAGACTCCCCTAAATTTGCTTCTGGTAGAAACATCCAAGCACCTGATTTTGGTCATCTTCCAATGATGGTCTTGTCTTCTCATTTAGGAGATGGAAGTTTCAAGTCAATGAACTCCTCTTTAAAAAAATCTCCGGTCAAGTGGAGAAGTAGCACTGCTCTTCTAGATGTGTAGGGTTTTTCCTTGCTGTCATTGCAGCTTAGCGTTAGAAGGCAAGCCCTCCTTTTCAGCCTCTGAGAAAGGTGCTTCAATACCACCTCTGGAGGTTCCTTGTGGTATTTGAATCTGTACTAGTTGGAACATCCTGGTAGTTGCTCATCTGGAGCTTCAGATACTCTCTAGTCACCCACCCTTTGGTAACGAGACATGCCCAGTTCTAATCTTGGCCTTTATGGTGGCTGTAGGTGCCTTGAGTGCAATCTCTTCCCCTGAGGGGTTTGACTGCCTGTGCGTAAGGAAGGCTCTGATACGGGGTAGTGGAAAAAGAGGTGTGTGAGATGGCTGAGAGAAGCCTCAATGGGGGCCTTTTACCCCATTGCTCAGCAGCTGCTTTTAAGCTCAAACCCTCTGCGTTGTCCCTGTCTGAGCTACCCTGGCCATGTGTTTCTCTGACGTGGCCCCTGACTTGCTGACTTTCTTTGGCTCTGCTTTGTCAGGAGGTTGTGCCTGGTGATCTGGGCTCCTGGCCAACCCCGCTTACCGTCACCAGCCTGCCCTGCATACTTTGCCCAAGGGCAATGGGACTGGGATGCTACTGGGGAGGTTGCCACCTGCTTGTCTCCCTGTTGCCTTTCAATACCCTTCCTTTGTGAAGCATCTCACTCTTGCAGTTCCCTAATAGTGACTGCGGAACCCTATTGCATACTTACTATTAGTGGTAAAATGACTGAAATATGTGCACTCAGTCCAGTCTCAGCTGGACTTCCTAGGCTTAGGTCTTATACAGTACTCCAACTGTGATTTGTGGGGGAAGTGTGCTCTGTAATACTACTCTCTGTGAACAACTGGGAGGTGCTGCCATCAAGCTTCTTTTTGAACCTCTTTTCTTGTATCATGCTAGACTGTAGGATGAAATGTTGAGACCTGGAAGTTGTGAAGAAGTATCCATTTCGGGCATTCACCTAGATAATGCACCATCCACGCGAGATTTTTCCCGTATGTTCCTGTCAGTCTGTGCCTTAAAACAGTTTAATATCAACCCAGTTCTTACTAGGAATGAAAAGGGTGAATATTTCAAGAATTTATGATGAAACTTCTTTATACTATATAACTGGGAATGTAATACCGCCATATAATAGGGTATTGTTGAGATTTCACTGTAAGGTTTTTTCACCAGTTTAGTCTCCAGCTTCTCACTTAGCCAGATTGCAACTTATATGTCCCTTTCCTTGAACCAACAGAAGGGAAGTTTGATTTAGTGATATAATTATCCAGGTGATGCAGGTTTATGGCTTCCCATGCTTTATGGCAAAAGGGACCAAGTTACTGAAGAGCAGGGGTGCTGGCAGGCAGGGCAAGCATTGGTGATGGGCCAGATTGGGGTCCCCATTTCATTCCTTCCAAGAGACTCACGTCAGCCACACTACCATATCAGCCGGAGCATATATTTTGGATTTTTTAGTGAACTAAAAAGAGAGTTGGGACCAAGCTTCTTAACCTACTAAGCCATTTATGCAAAAGACAAAAAGTCAAGCTTTTTCTCAATTTAGGGATTATCTAACTGAATTTTAATTTACACATTCTGCAAGATACATAGTTCAGATCTAGCACCAAGTATTGCAACTTGTTCTGATGTCATTTACCTTTTGCAGCATCTTTTGAATATTCAAAGCTTGGAAATGTGGGACTGCAGCCTATGCACACACACATTTGACCATTATTTGGGCAGCAGATTTTAAAGTAGCTCTGACAGAGTTAGTATCCATAGTTGATCTTTCTAAACCTTCGACATTCTCAACATGACCTTCAGCATAGGTAATTTCTCTTCAGCTGGGGCAAGTGGCGTGTATATGGAACAGCTGTTGAAAAAAAAACCCCAAGTATTTTCCTCATAACTATTTCTTTAAGAGCCAATCTGTATGCATATTTACAACCCATTCACTTCAACAGGTTTTAAGAGTTTTAGGATGCCTGGATTTTTTTTTTTTATTATTTTATTTTATTTTAAATGGATGAAACAGACCTGCCGTTTATCCCTCTGTATGGAACCTGACAATACATCAGGTCAGGCAGTTCCAATGGACATTTAAACATTAAAAAAAAAAAAAAAAAAAAAATTTAAGGTGTACAGACAGGGTGTGGTGTGCCCAGAGTGGATTAGATGGAGATAACTCCTGAACTACACTGCTGCTATTGAATATTTTTCCCTTTCAGTAAATTTATAGTTTCTGAACAAGTCTAGTTTTATCAGCAGCAAATAGCATGAGTGTGTATGTGCATACACACATTCCTGTTTATATTTGATTCTAAAATAACAATATTTACATCACTGGGTAGATTAAGGAATTTTGCTATCTCTTGTTTTCTATGGTGTTAGAAGGGGAGGGAAACAAACCTTTTTCATGTTTTTATTTAGTTACCTATATTGATGTTCAACTCTATCTTTTCCATGTCAAATCTTTTACTTGTCAGTTTTTCAGGTTTTTTTCAGACAACTATGTGAGCTTTCTTGTGAGAGGAACTTTTTAAAAAACATTTTGAAAGTTCTGATAAATTACGTGAATTTGTTCTGTCATATTGGCTATTGCATGATAAAACAGTTGCAGTCAATTAGAAATGAATGATTATTTATCGTGATTAAAGGTGATTTATGTACTTTTTTTTTTCAGAAACAAGTGATTCTGGAGTATATGTAAGATGATTTTCCATTAATTCAGAATTTGAGCCTACTGTTGAGCTTCACATGTATCTGTTTGTCTTGTTCTCAGTAATGCCTTTTCTCAACTCACGGAACATTTTTTTGAGTTCAGTAATTTTGTCAGTTATGTCAACTAGAACTCCCATTTTAAAATTGTTTGTATTGTTTTGAATACCTGAATAGCTACAGTGAGGCATATTAAAAAGCAACTTAGAATTGGCTGTTATGCAAATACATAATTTTTTTTTTATCCTGTGGTTTGTTTTTTTTTTCACGTCACTGAAAAGTATCACTGAAAAAACAGAACTGTTGTTCTGGCATGCGACAGTGTGCTTCGTGGTGCTGTGAAAGTGCATGGTACTTCAATTTCAGTACTTAAGTTGTTTGCATTTCTTTATTATTTGGGCACAAGTACTTATCTCTTTATGTGATTTCTTCTTGTTTGCAGGAGTCTTGTTTGCTTTGAAAGTTCTTAACAACCATTACAATCCAGGAAGAGTCAGCAGTGTCCTTGGATTACAGATACCCAGTAAATATGCTTGTTGGGTGGAGCTGGTGGCTATTCATTTAATCTCCCCAGGGTAAGTTCATTTAATATTTCAAAGTTAGGAGAAGAGATTTGGGCTACCTGAAGCAGTTTGAAATGTATTATGAAGTATGTGTAGCATTAGCTAGTATCCAAATGGAGTGTTGAGGCTACAGTTTAGTGTTGAGGCTACAGTCTGCTGTTTTCCTTAACACCCTCTATTTTGAGCACATTTCAAAATAAAAAAGTGAAATACTGTGCCCAGAAGGTATTACTAAGTATTTGAGGGAAGATAAAAGTTGACGGACAAGGAAAAGGGGAACACGTTTTCAGCAAAGTAACCAAACTAATATACTGTATTGCCAAGGGCTTCATTAGCAAAACCGCATTCCACTGTTTGCTTGGTATTTCTGTCTAGTCCCTTCTGTCCATTTGTTGTAGTCACTCCTCTAATTTATGATAAAACCATCATCCAGTATTCTGCAAATTTTATGCAGTTTCAGTGTCCTACAGTCTTGGTGATCGTCTCCCTCAATTTTCTTGTATGCTCAGTTCTGTTGGCACAGTTCGTATGCCCCTACCTCTGTGAGAATAATGCCTTTCTCTTCTTTCGCAGTTGATTCTGGAGTTCTAGTTGCAGATCAGTAATTTTCTTGTATAATATTTTATAACTGTCAATCATACTGGAGAATATATGCGAAGTACAGACACCAAACTTGGAAACTACCAAATCACAGTTTATATACGATTTCCCACTTTTCAGAAAGATTTTTAAAAAAAGAGAGGGGAGCAGCACTGACATACTCCTTATCAGATAGTATGATATAGCAGATAGAGCATTTCCTAGACCAGAATGAGAATTCATATATTACTTATGCTAAACGCTGGTTTTATTGCTTTATGACTTACTGCCTGATAGACTGCAGCAAAGAATTCTAGGTTAAAAGATAGACCTGCAGTGCTTTGTCCCAAGTGTATTACTACAAGTATAAAACCAAAGTTTTCAGTGCATTAAAAACATTCTTCTGAAAAACATAAACTGTCATGTTAGCTGAACATAATTTTTATTTGGTGATATGTTTAATACTACTGTTTATTTTATTACTAAAGAATAATGAAAGGGCATTATGTCTGAAGTAAAACCATGAACATATACTGTATCTGGTAGAGGAAAAATATGAGTTTAGTGGTTGGGTGCTGTTGTTTTTCAGTTGCATTACTGCAGAAATGTCTTCGGGGTAGAAAGTGTATAGAAGGTCCAGAAATAATGTAAAAAGCCTTTTCATGATTTTATGGAAGCTTAGATTGTTGCCTGGTCTAAAAAACCTCTACATTGTTATATGCAATCTTGATATTTATGACAATTTCACAACACTTAAATGATAACGGAGGCCATAGAAAACAAGTATTAATCTCCGCAAATTCATGTCGCAGAACACAACATGTTTAATTAGTAGCTGCCAGCTGCCTTGAAATGAACCATGACAATTGTAGCTCTCAGAGCACTGCTCTTACACACTCATCTGTGTGTTCAGGGCATATTGTAATACTTGAAGTGTCTGATTAAATGCTGTCCTTTTGTAGATCAAGTTGCATAATTTAGTTTTGAATACATAAGAGGTCAGTAATTGGGGCAGAACTCTGTCCAGTCAGAAAGACATGCAATAAATTCAGACCTGCCGTAGTGGCATGATGTATCAGGATCACCTGAGAATCCATAACCAATGAAGGATTCAAAAGTAATATTGAGGCTATTGAAAACTTTGATTTGCATGCTAGAAGAGGATTTAGGGTTTTACTGGCATCTGTTAATGTTTTTGTTATGGGAAAAATTTAAAAGACCTGTAATACCCTTCTAATCTTTGCCTTCTGTAAAGTAAGGATATTGAGATGTAGGCTTGGGATTATTTCTCTGAAGGAAGAACAGGCATGTGAAAAGTTATCTTACGTTTAATCTCTATGCCTCTTCCAGAATTGGGCATGTGGTATCTTAAGTCATCTGTCCCTTTTGCATGGAGGTGCTTTACCTATACTTGATATTAAAGGAAAAGGTTATCTTTGAGGTTGTTTCAGAACTAACTCAACTCTATCAGATTGACACTTAGGGGTTGGAAGCTGGACATTACAGTTTTTTCCAAACTTCTTTTTCAGAAAGTTAAGAGTAACAAAGGATGAAGATAATGGGAGAGTGGAAAGCTAGGAGTGGAAAAGAGTAGAGCATGTTATTTTTTCAGCATTCAGAAGTGCTGAGGTTTGATATTGTGACTGTCCAGAATTCCTCTTTTTGCAGTTTGTCAGAAATAGTGAGACTTGCTTTTTTGGAATTCAGAGGATCTCAAAGATGTCTAACATTTCTGTAGCTCGCTGCATCTCTGAAAACTGGCTTAGGCATTTCTCTAGGCCTGCTTTTGACCTGTGTTTTGGTAGGTTTTATAGTTACTGACTTTCAGGTGTCTGATAATGTTTTCCAGATGTGTGGATGATGCAATCAATAAAATGTATAATTCTTACTTGAATTTTTTCTATTTTCTAAATTAGTTCTGGCCTTAAGTTTGTTTCCAAGTTTTTCTTCCTAACTTTTTCTGAATAAACTGTATTGATAAGTGTTGACCTGAGCCAGTTCTGTTGACTTTTTTCTTTTTTTGGCAACTTAATATGCTTATTAGTGTTGCTCATCTTAAAAAAAAAAAAAGAGGATACTTTGCAAACTGAGAACTATCCCACACAAGAACAAGAGCACAGCAACAGATCTACATTTGGCAATAGAGATGCAGATCATTGTTATAAGCATTCATAGCTGGCAATTGAAAATGTTGTAGGGTTGTAATGTGTAATGAATCAACAGTGACAATTAGTTGTTGCTTCATTTCACCTGCGTTCAAGGATCCATGGGAAATCAAAATCTCAAAGCAGATCACTGTCAAAACAGGTAAACATAATAGGAATACTGAGCTTTTCGTAAAAAAAACCAAACAAAAACCCCCCAACCCCCCCCAAATAAAAAACAAACCCCACAAAAATTGATTTATATATATTTGAAAATACAATAACATATTTTGACAAATCTGGTCTTAAATTTTGATTATTTTGCCTTGTACCCTTTTCAGTCTCAATGCTGGTACAGTGTCTGGTGTGAATACAAATATTTTGTATAGCTCTAATAAACTTAACCTCATGAGGTCTTTTGTATGTATCTATTGTCCTGTTTCATCTGCTTTCTTAATTTTTCCCTTGTTTAATGCTTAGGGATATCACTGAGTCATCACTGGTTATCAGTCAGATTTACTGTTGAACTGTTTATTGTGCTGTTTGTTGATGAGAACTGTTCCTTGGGAACAAAAGGGCTAAGAACAACTGATCAACCAAAAAAACCCCAGGTTTGACAGGAATGGCATTATGTGATGACAGCCATTTTATAGCCTTTCATTCTTTTGTCAAACTTAGCTTTTACTTTTCTATGCTATTTTCCCAAGGTGTTACAAAATTACTAACAAGTTTCCCATTTCCATTTAAAGAAGCAGTGGCATTGTCCTGTATGCGGCTGTGTAAAACAAACTGACTTTTACTTACGCAGTCATTTAATTTGGTTTAATTTGCATTCAGGTAGGTTGTTTAGCACTGGTAAATTGACTACATGGCCTACTTACTAAGCAAGATTAAATTTTGTAACAAAGTGTTTAAATTGCCATGTGCAGGTAACTGTGCTTGTGTTAATTTGGAAATGAACTATTTATAAATACATGGATTTGATTCCCATGGTCTCAAAAAATTGTTTTTCAAAAATGAAGTTGGTCCAGATTCTTGGAGTCACTTTGATATTATTCTTTTGTTTGCTTCTTCAGTGAATGCATGCTTCCTAGCTTAGCCTTGAAATAGGAGATGCATGGAAATAGGATCTTTTCACAGAAGACTGCAGCAATGGCTTAAGCTAAAGACATACTTTTATTGCTGAATAAGTGGCTTTGTCCTGTGGTGGAATTGCATGCATAAATAATAATGCCTACCAGACTGGGGTTTGCTGTTAGGAAGAAGTTACGGAAGTTAAGTGATAGGTATAGACTTTCTTGCTCTGTTTTCATTTGTTGAGTCACGTGACTGACACCACAGAATTGAAACAATGCAGTATAAATTCACCAACAGTGAGGAATTGATTTGAATTCATTGTAACAATACTGCAACAATATTAATGTAAAAATTAATGCAGAGAGGCTTGTAAACGTTGGGTCAGAATCTCTCATACATGAAAAGCAAATGCAGCCCGAATGGATTTCCCTCTAGTGATACTAGCTTTCATGGAAATTACACAGCCAAATGAAAAAGTATAAATAATTCTGTTTAGCAGATTTTTCTGAAGTAATGTGCACATCAGCTTGATAGCAAATGTCTTCAGGAAACAGTATTTAGACATACTGCATAATTATCATTAGTATGAAGTGAATGGTTGACATAAATAAGATCTCTGGGGATATCTGTTTTCAAACAAAAAGTTAAATGAGACATCATTTAAATTTATTGGTACCAGGGAGAACATTAGTTAATATTGATAAAGCTTATTGACATTTAGAGAAAAAACATGCAATTTAAAAAGAAACCTGTTTTTATTCCCATTCAAAGTTCAGATTGTATTATAGAAACTGAAAATTGTACTGTGGGAAAAAAATTGTCCGTCAGTTTTTCTTTATTAAGCAGGAGGAAAAAAGGCAGTAATTTATCATGTTGCAATCATGAGAATGTTTCTTCATTAGTCTAACTGAAAAATAACGGTCAATTTTTACCTAATACATTCCAGTGAAGACATCGGTATTCTTATGAATAGCATAAAAAGCCTGTTTTGGAATCTGTTGATAATGGAGGTTGCTTTATTGCTGATACTGTAAGAGTTTTTAATTACATCCAGGATTATTTACTGTATATAAAAAGCAGAAAATAGGAGTAACCTCAGTTTTCTGCATTAGACAAGAAAGAAGAGTGGAATTTATAATACAAGTGAAAGGTAATATGTGCTTGGACAAGACATCTTCACATAACTTATTTTGTGCTTTTTGTAAACTGTTTATTAATTTCTTTTCAGCCAAAATCCATGGCATTTAGTTCTAAATTTTGCATATAATCCTGCCTTGTGAAAACATTTGTAGTTTTGTCATTAACTTTAATGTCTGCAGATAAAACTTAGAGAGCCTCGTAGGCAAGAAATCCATTGTACAAATTTTTAAACAAGGCAATGTACTGAAAATTAAAAATCACTGTAAAACGTAGTAAAATCTCAAGAAGAGTGACATTGAAGTATTATTCGGGATTAGTTGTTCAAATATATTTAAGTTCATTCAAATAGGAGTATCTGGAAAGCTGCACAGCAGAGAGGGACCTGGGGGTGTTGATTGATAGCCGGCTGAACATGAGCCAGTAGTGTGCTCAGGTGGCCAAGAAGGCCAGTGGCATCCTGGCATGTATCAGGAATAGTGTGGCCAGTAGGACCAGGGAAGTGATTTTTACCCCCGTACTCGGCACTGGTGAGGCCGCATCTTGAGTACTGTGTTCAGTTTTGGGCCCCTCACCACAAGAAGGAGATTGCGGTGCTGAAGCATGTTCAGAGAAGGGCAACGAAGGTGTTGAGGGGTCTGGAGCACAAGTCTTAGGAGGAGCGGCTGAGGGAGCTGGGGTTGTTTAGCCTGGAGAAAAGGAGGCTG
>JAVKLA010000084.1:23960008-23992757 GCA_034782735.1 Sagittarius serpentarius
TGGGGGACTTGTCAGTGCTAGGTTAAACAATTGGACTAGATGATCTTATAGGTCTTTTCCAATCTAGGCAATTCTATGATTCTATGATCTACTTTGGACTAAGGCATGTGGATAGAACAACATTAATTTCATGCGTAAAACAGTTATTTTATGTAATTTACTTAAATTGAATGTTTCCAGTCTACTTTTTTATAAAACAAGATTCTAGAGGATCTAAGTGAATCTGATCTCAGAACAAATGCTCTGAGTGATAATATCAGGACAAACATGTATATGTTTATGTACAAACATATGTGTGTGTATATGTAATTTATACTTTACAAAATTTACTCAATGTACTTTTAAAGGCCATGACTATAATAAATTCTGATTGCTCTTTGCAGGGTCTTAGTAGCCCTCTCCTTTTCTTGCGAAGCAGAGGCAAGCATGGGAGAGAATGGGCCCTGAACCCAGCAGGATCTGGGAGGTCTCTGCCTTTTCTGGATGGAGATCCCTCAGTTTCTCCAGGCAGTCTGTTCTGTTACTTAAATGTTTTTAAATCTCTTACTGGGACTATGTGTCCATTACTCCTTATCCTATGGATAGAGACTGTGGAGAGTGTATTCATTCCTATTTGTGACAATCTTTTCCATAATTAAAGACTATTGTATCTGTGAGAGAATTCTTCAGTAGATTTAAGTGATTGTGATCCCTTCGGTCTTTTCTCAGCGTTGTTTTGTGGGCTTTGTTTTTTTGTTGCTCTTCTTTTTGTGCAGTATGCAAAAGGTAGGCTTAGTTCTCCAGCTGAGACCTCTGCTGAGTAGAGTGGAAGGCTACTTCATTTTACTTCGAGATAGTGCTCCTGTTTGCATATTTCCAGTGAAATACTTGTCTCTGCTATAGCGGTGTGACATGTCGATCTATGCTTTATTGTATAATTCACTGTGCGCCCCAGCTTCTATCGTGAAGCTCTCCTGCTAGCCAGTCGCTTCTAGCTTGTTTGTATAGTTGATGATTTCTGTGATATGTCTAGAACTCCGTATTTGTCTTTATTGAATTGCACCCTATTTTTTCCAAACTACTACTTCATTTTGTCAAGGTTGCTTTAAATTGTAATGCCATGTCCAGTGACCCGTAAAGCTTCTCTTAGCTTGTCATTTGTAAATAATATTTGGAATAGACTTGCACAAATCCACTTCATTCATATCCTAAGTTTGATAATGGATCACTGATAAGGATCAAGTCAGGCTTACCAGCCACTTAGGGATCTGCTTAGTGTAGTTTTAGAGTTTATGGTTTTTAAGCCTTCCTTATGACAAATGCTGTGACACAGTGCTGCATTCTTACAGCATGTGTGACATCTGCTAATTCTCCCTTTCCATGAGGCTTGTTGCCCTGTCAAAGAAGGAATTTTGGTTGATTTGACATGATTTGTTCTTGACAAATCTGTTTTCTGCTTCTGGTGTTCTTACCTTGGTTGTGTCCACAAATTATGTGTCCTAGTAATTGTTGAACAAATAGTTTTATCTGGGAGCAGAAGATAGTGATTAGTCTGTAGTCCTCTAACTAGAATCTTCCTCCTTCTGTGTTTCTCTTCCCCGTCCCTCCCCTCTCCCCCCCCCCTTCTTTTCCCTACCTAAAAATGAGTATAGAAATACCTTTACAGTCCTCTGGAACCTTACCCATCCTCAAGCTGGGAAAAGACACAAGTTAACTACTCCAGAAATTTACAGCGTAGTTTTTTGTTTTGGTTTGGTTTTTTCCGTTTGTTTTGACAACGTTAAAAGTTTAATAAAACTGCATATTATCTGTATGCTTTAGTTGTTACATTTGGAAAATATCTATAAAGATGTTTTCCATACTATAAATGATACCAAGCATTAGCAAAAAAAGGTATTAAGTTATCATTTGAGTAAATTACAATATAACATGTTCTAAAATGAAGTGGTGTTTGCTTAACTTGACTGTAAAATTAAGCATTTTGTTAATGTAAGGGAAGCTGTCTTTTTGTACTCTACAGAATTGCTTTTCCTTAGTAATTACAAGTAGCAAGGTGCTTGTGTTGGTCACACTCAAATTAATTTTGTGAGAGCATATGGTGAAGATTTGATGTGATTTATCAAATGTACTCGTTTTCTGCATGTCAGTGATAGTATATATGTGTGACAGTGTATCTGATACTATTTTTCATTTAGAAAACCCTGTTTAAACATTTTCATTATAAGTTTCTACTCCTTGAATAAAATTAATAATTAAACAGTCAATAATGTTTAGGCATTTAGTACACTAACCTATTCAATAGACATGAAGTGGAAATTATCCCCCTGAAGACTTTTTTAAGTTGAAGGTTTTTGGTTATTCATATTGTAAATATACAGCTTCACTGTATGGCAGGCAAAGACCTTAACTTTGGGTTTTGTGGAACAGTGTTGTGCTCAGATAAATCAAGATGAGCATAAAATTCGTTTAAAACACTGCCAGGAATATAGGTGAATCAATCTCATGTTGGTGATTCCTAGAGTAAGGCATCTTGAAGTATTTAATGTTTTCTGTGTACAGACATTTTCCAAGTCAGACATGTATTTTTCACAAATTTGGAAAATCTGTTCCAGGAAAATCTGTTTGGAAAATTAATTCCTTATAGATACTTTATTTAAGAGAGATAACTCTCTCTTACCTATAAATTTTGACATCAGCATTTCTGTGTTACTCTTAAAAAAAATACTGGTTACTTATGGGAGAGAACTGCAGCTCTAAATAGCAGAATACAAGTTTGTGGTTAAGTAGGTGGCAAGAGAGCGAATTTAGATTTGATATTTATCTCCCTCTAGTGACACATGTATTGTCTTGTATACTTTTACCAGTGATGCCTGGAAGCTGTATTGTCATGAGTGCATATGCTATCATCTGTGTAACTCTTTTGGATTTCTGACCAGAATGTAAAAAGCCTAATGTTTAAATCTTTTTTTACATTAAACAGAGGTTTCATTTCTGCTTTATAAGGGCAAAAAAGCTCATATTACTTGAATCTTTGGACAACCAGTATAAACCCAGTGAGTTATTTATAATTGCATGTACTAGGAAATCTTAACGTTTAGTGTATTGGCTTCTCTAACTTCGTAATAGAGTTGAACAATTTACAAATAGTATTTAAACCTGTTAAACTCAAAAGATTTTACTCTTAATGTTTAAACTGATTAAACACAGAAGAGTAACTCTGAATGCTGAAAGTTGGTTTATGAATTTATAGAGTATGCCATAGTCATGGCAGTACTTGGAGCAAATCTCCTTATTTACTGTAAACATATGCTTCCATGTTGATTTCTCAAAAGACTCTAGAGCCTTTTCATTCTATATGCAAATGGACAATGATATTTTTTTAAATAAATTGTTGGTATGTGTAAAAAAGTATTTGGATCTCAGCATTTCACTCCTTTTAATTTTGAAGGCACTGTATTACAAAGATAGCAATGGATCTGCATTCTTGTTTATCTCGGACTAATTGTAGGATTGTGTTGATAGTACAGTAGAAAGTACTGTATTTATGCTTTCACTTGAAAGTGTAAATGGCTTTGGTAGATCCTACTTAGTCATTTCAGCATAATTCTGTGGATTTACTTTTTTATAGATTAAAACTAGTTTCCCACCTCAGCAAGTCTTTAAGTGCTTTTAGGGAAATGGTTCTGTCCTTTAAACAAGCAATTAAAAAGATCTCTCCAATTAGTTTCCAGCTTCTTCAGGATATTTGTTAGATACTTTTCTGTAACTGTATATACCTACCAATTTTAAGGTAGTTATGAAGAAAGAAAACTTGGCACTATGTCCTTGCAAGCAAGTCCTTTCTCTATGCTTGGTCTCACCTGGGGACTTTCTTGGTTACAAATTCTGCACTCCCCCTTCTGGATTCCTACAAAAAAAGTCTTCCTTTCTGTTACTCACAAGATTTTCCTTTTTTGTAGGACTTCTTTTGCTGGGCATCTGGCAGGGATTCTTGTTGGGTTGATGTACACTACGGGACCTCTGAAAAAGATCATGAAAGCCTGTGCAGGTATGTAATTTTGTTTAATTTATAAAATCTGCATAAGAGACACTTTTGTTTTTAAAATTCAGTAAGTCTTGCATATAGAAATTGAGGCCATTACAGCAAGTTTTTGGGCCATTAAAGATATGCTGATTATTAAAGTGAATGCAGAAGGGAAAAAAACAACTTTTTTTTTTTCTTAAATATGGATGATGAGAACCAGTAAATGCATCTTTCAGATATTTTTACTTAGAGGAATACATTTTACCCTTCTTTTTAAATGTTTTGGAGTACTATGTTTCACATAGGATATCAATGAAAATGTTACTTAAATGAAGTGTGATAAAGCCATAAAAATATCCCAGAACACTATGTTTCCATGTTGATTTCGACAGCTTGTGTCCATTCTAGTGGAAGTCCCTACAGTTTGAAAAAGGTTGTGGGATGCTTGAGAAATTGTTACTGGAATTCTCAAGCTTTCCAACATGTTACTGCAGCTTTTCATATTATAGTAATACTTATTTTTTAAAAAAGATTTTATCTTTAGACATCTTTAGTCTAACAATTGTTTTAAATACAGCCCTGCAAACTTTTATATGAACACTCCTATAAATTCAGTGTTCTAATTGGAAGTCTAAGCCCTGTCATAACAGCTGTGCTAGGGTTTGTTGTCAGAATATTTATGTCTGATTACTTAATAGGTTGAGTACTTTATTCATGACTGTGCCATCAAGTTGACCATAGATACGGTGTCTGTATAGTGGGAAATTATTTGTTCAAATGTATATGCTTTTCACAGGAGGTTTTATCGCAGTTTGGTGATACAGTCTGTAAGTCATGTATGTTTAGTAGTTTTAAGTGGCAAAAATAGAGACCAAAGCATCAGATTTCCTACCCCACTAGAGCGAACAGACATAAAGTGTCACATTAGTTAAATGTTAAGATTGCATGTTTCTGTGACGTGGAGGGTGCTATCTGATGACTATTAGGACAGTCAAGCATTGGATCATGCTGCCTAGGGAGGTTCAGCAGTCCCCATCCTTGGATGTTTTCAAGACTTGACAAGGTAAAGACCTGACTGAGTAACCTGGTCTGATCTCAATAGCTAACGCTGCTCTGAGTGGGAGTTGGGCTAGGGACCTCCTGAGGTCCCTTCCAAACTGAATTATTCTAGGATTCTCTGATAAAACCCATGGTACTGTTAGTGAAACATCCTATGGAGATCCTGTTGCTCTGCGACTAAGATGTGGAGGAAGGAATATTCCAGTACACAGGTCATCTTTTTCTTCTGTGTAGCAAAGCAGAACCAGTGAACTGTTACTCCAGTCCTCAGTTTTCTGTGCATTAAGCCATTTTTACTAATGTCCAGTCTCAGTGTAGAAATTATTCATTATATGTTCTGGGGAACATTTGTTAGGTTGGTTTGTATTTTTCTAGTCTACATGGTTATGTTGCTTAAACACAGCACACTACTATACAATCTGGAAAAACATACAAGCTTACCAATACTGTATTTTCTCACTGATGCCAAAAAAATTCATAGATACACATGGTTTCGTATTTGTATCTTATGAAACAAACTCTGAAAGAAAGAGTACTTTATAAAATACAAAAATCAAATTTAAAGAAAGACAACGTGATTATTTTATTCTAACAGTACATGCATTATTGTTATATTTAGGTGGCATTTCTTCATTCACTGACCCTGCCAGGCCGAGGGACTACTATTCAGGTAAGTACTCACACCCACTTACCTAAAAACTTATTCCAGCTTTAAAAATCATTTTTGCTAACGAAAGAAAACCTTAGAGGAGCTAGTTAAATAGAAACATACATAATATGCAAAATATTCTGCACATATGTATACTTGCTAAACTTACATTACTTCTTTGGCCATGTCTCAGCTTTCTTTTTTAGGGAACTGTGTAGATATATTTTGTACAAGAAGCTTTAAACCTCAAATTAAGGTCATGACTTCATAAAATGCTACCCTGGGAAAATATCATCCCCTTTGCAGAAGGTGTAACAGGGGAAAAATTGTATGTACTGAAAGCAGCCCTTTGAACTTTGATAAATCTGCCCTGAACTGGCAAATTTATCTGTTCCATTCTAGGATGTTTTTTCCCCCACTCTGACAAGGAACTTCTTCCTTTGAAAGCTTTTTTGTAAATCAAGTAATTTACATGCAAAAAGCCGACTCCTCACCAGAATAAATTTAGGCTATCTTCGCAGTATATAGATGGATAGTTGGAATACTGGCGCACTTTGAATTGTAGTATGTTTGATTTGCTTGTCATGCAGAACATTGAGTCATTATATGTGGAGTATATAGAAATAATAGGTGGAGGCCTTGTTTGGGAGGGACAGAAGAGGAGCCAGGTGTGAGAAGGACTGTGTGTTGGATCAAAGCTAAGGGATGTATAACCTAGTGTATCTTATCTCCTGCAGTGATATATACTCTTTCCTAGGCATCTGCTGTAAGAAAAGGATAAATATATAGTGATAACTCCCTTAAATATCTGCCAGTGTGCAGGTGCTTGTGGCTTAAAGATGTTCTCAGCAGAAAGTTTTATGGGGGAATCTTGTCTTTAATAGCCTGTGATATATTATTCTTCCATGAATTTGTCAAAAGCTCTTTGAATCGGTATGAACTCTTTTAACACCTACAACATTACAGAAGAATAATTTCACAGTTCTACAGGTGTAGAACCTGTCATTTTTGTTTGTTTGAACCTGCTGGCTGCTCATTTCATTTGATGCACGCTGATTCTTCTCTGGGAATGGAAACTAAACCTTCATTCTTCATGTACTTTCTTCACATTCTTTATGGTTTTATAGACCAGTCTTATACTCACCATAGTAATCTTTTTTCACTGGTTGAAAAGTTGTGGTCTATGTGGTTGCTTATGTGAAAACTATTCCATACATTTGATCATTCTTACTGTTCCCTGATGTTTAGTGATGCAGGGTTTTTCATTTTTTATAGTCTTTTATAAGTGAGATGTGCTTACTGTGAGGCACAGTGAGCCAAGGTTAGTGCTGCTTTTATTCTCCATGGTGGATTTTGTCTTCCATGATCTACCTCCAATTTTATCACTATATTAAGTAATTCCAACAAGAGAGATTATGGGCCCTTGAATATTTTTGAAGCATTTGTTTTGTAATTCCTAACGAAAAGATCTTAACCTAGTTTCTTTACCAGCAGTGACAAGGGTTATTGTAACTTAAAAGTGTATTTACGCAGGATTTCCATTATTCCAGTTCTCAAGTAAAAAACCACTTGATCTAAAGGCCAGTAAAGAAATAAAACAAATCTAATATTGTGAAATGAAGTAAGATGTGAACGTAGACTATGTAGCGAGCATGAGGTACCTATTTCCGTGACTGGCAGTCTCAGTCCAATTAAAAATGTTCACCTAGCTACAGGTACTGTTCAGTCCACCAGAGTTGGGTGTGCTGCTTGCATTGCTCTGTATTGCGTGTTCATGGACACAAAATCTTCCTTCAGTATTCCAGTATAGCAGGGTGGATGGAAACTAAAGATTTATATTGCAAAAGGTACTTCAAGGGCTAATGAAGATAAGAATTTGCACCCAACATTTAAACTCCGTAATTTATTGCAGCCACTGTACAAACACCAGCTGCTTGGAGCTTAGGTGGATGTAAAAGACCACCCTTGTGGAATAGGAGCAAATTCTGAATAGCCCTTTACTTTTTCTTTTCCAGCTCTTTCTAAGCAGGGAAAAGGGAAGAGATTTCATGTAATATATCTAGATGATAGGGGACTACATACCACCTGAGAAAAAAAAAATTAGTATGCTGACAACAAGAAAGTCTGGGTTTTTTTTGCATGTCATGGTGTGGTGGGTTGACCCGGCTGAACACCAGGTGCCTGCCAAAGCCGCTTCATCACTCCAGCCCTCAGCTGGACAGGGGAGAGAAGATAAAACAAAAGGCTCGTGGATTGAGACAAGAACAGGGAGAGATCAGTCACCAGTTACCATCACGGGCAGAACAGACTTGGGGAAAATTAAGTTATTACCAATCAAATCAGAGTAGGATAATGAGAAATAAAACCAAATCTTAAAACACCTTCCCCCATCTCTCCCTTCTTCCTGGGCTTAACTTGACTTACGAGTTCTCTATCTCCTCCCTGGCAGTGGCACAGAGGGATGAGAAATGAGGGTTGTCAATTTGTCACACATTATTTCTGCTGCTCCTTCCTTCTCAGGGGGAGGACTCCTCACACTCTTCCCCTGCTCCAGTGTGGGGTCCCTCCCACGGGAGACAGTTCTCCACGAACTTCTCCAACATGGGTCCTTCCCACCGGCTGCTAGTTCTTCATGAACTGCTCCAGCGTGGGTCCATTCCACAGGGTGCAGTCCTTCAGGCACAGACTGCTCCAGTGTGGGTCCCCTGCGGGGTCACAACTCCTGCCAGCAAACCTGCTCCAGCCTGGGCTCCTCTCTCCACAGGGCCACAGGTCCTGCCAGGAGCCTGCTCCGGCGTGGGCCTCCCACGGGGTCACAGCCTCCTTCGGGGGCATCCACCTGCTCCAGCGTGGACCACTCTGGGCTGCAGGGGCACAGCCTGCCTCACCGTGGTCTTCCCCCCATGCCACAGGGGAATCTCTGCTCCAGTGGCTGGAGCACCTCCTCCCCCTCCTTCACTGACCTGGGGGTCTGCAGAGCTGTAGCTCTCACGTTTTCTCACTCCTCTCTCTGGCTGCAGTTTCTGTTGCGCAAGTTTTTTTGCCCCCTTCTTAAATGTATTATCCCAGAGATGCTACCACTGTTGCTGATGGGCTGGGCCTTGCCCAGCGGCGGGTCCGTCTTGGAGCTGGCTGGCGTTGGCTCTGTCGGCCGTGGGGGAAGCTTCTTGTAGCTCCTCACAGAAGCCACCACTGTAGCCCCCCTGCTACCAAAACCTTGCCATGCAAACCCAGTACCATTTTGCAGTCCCTGAAGTAGCCGTGCTGTTGCTTGGAGTTGTTGTGGACAAAAGGGAGATAAAGGAGGGGGTTAAGCTGAATTATCCTGTCTTCCAAGCTTGGTTTTAGATGTAACTACTTTTTTTTGGTACAAAACTCAATTTTCTAAAATGACATACAACTGCAGTTTAAAAACCTGTGTATTTGTTATGTTCATTTCCTGTGTATATGCTTTGTAATTGTCTTTCATCCTATTTGCAAAAGTCTTTATGGAAGATTTAACCTTTTGCTTGGTGTATGATATATGTGATAAATTTGGCCATCTGTGAATTAAGAAAACTCTCTAGTGTCATAGGCTAATGATGCATATCTTGATTAATTTTTCATTTTCTGGTATTGCTGATTTATTACTATCTGCCTTTAAATACCAGTTTAAATAGAAAAATAGATGAAGTTATGATCAGAACAGATTTTATGAAACAGTACAAGGAAAGAGCTTTAGAAGAGAGAAATGATTTTAAGTGTAATTTTAACACATTTGGTGTTTAGTAATTGAATTAGATTTTCTCTAAATGCAGTTAATGAATAAAGTATTAGGACATGTATTTTGATTAATAGGAACACCTTGAACATGTCGATGTTACTGAACTGTTTCTCATTGTAAAATAAAAGATTACAGCTTTCTGAGCACTTACAACTTGATGACAGTGTAAAACATCAAACACACAAAAATTTACAGTAATAGAACAAACTTAAAATACAACATCCTTTTTCTTTCATCGGATAATTTCATGCTTTTAGTACCAGAATTTTTATAGTCTTCATACATGCAGTTTTGAAGTCTCTAGAAAATAAATTTATAGCTGAGGAAATGTTCATTCAGATTAACATAATGCAGAGGGGAATAAGGGGAATACATGAAGATTGCATCCAGAGTGTGTGTATATAACAGCTAAATGGTATCCTGCAGTCAGTTTTATATTTCTGCAGAATTGTCTCTTAAATGTAGCCAGGATGACTTGAAGGCTTTTCAAGTTTGTTAAAAATATTACTAATTCATACAGATTAAAAACCAAAATTAATCTTTTCTAACCAGAGGAGCTGCTGATCATTTGAGAAATGGCAGAATTTCAGGTTACTGGAGATTAATACAAAGTCTTCACTGCAGATGTATGCGTGTTCTCCCAGTGACAGTTTTATGTTCCAAAAATGAAAAATTTGCAAATGGACAGAATTACACTTTTGCCGGGGTGTGTGTATAATGTATGTATACATACATCCATGTGCACATACACATGTATATAAAATGTATGTAGGTATATCTGCATAGTACACACAGAGGAATACATATACTCCTGTATAGAGTAGTGTGCAGTCACTCTGTTCAATTTTTTCCTGCTTTTCCTGTATAACTTTAAGATAGGGTATTGCTATTTTTGTCTTAAGGTTCTAGGGCGTGGGATTTTTTTCTTTAATGCAGTCATTTTTTAAAAGAAATTATATGTCCACTACATAGTCTGTGCTTGTTAATAATCACAGAAGCTCCACAAGAAGGTTACATATGGAATCTATATAAACACAAGACTATCATTGATGCTAATAATCTGAAGATAAAAGGAAATGGTATGCTGTATGTTTCATACAAAAACATTTCTAATTATTTAATTTTGAAAAACTTGTGTATGTTTTCTATCAGTTGGAAGAAACTGGCAATGCTTCTGTACTTTGGTTCTTCAAAATGCCATCAGCTGCCTGAAAGAGAAATTAAAATACCACCTAAAGCTTTGTAGTTTGAAGATGCAAAAATGGAATAGAAAAAGGGGACTTTTCTCCTTAGTTTTTCCTCGGTTTAGATTTTCTGTGCTCCAGCGAGATCAGATTGTGTTAAAAGGAAGAGAATCTCGCTCAGTACTCTAGCCAAGTAATGTTTTTCTCTTAGATCCCATGTGGTTGGGTGGATGATGGTTTGTGCTTCATTTTGACAAACTTTGCAAATGGTCAGAAATTCTTGGTTGTCAGTAGCGTAGTCAACATACAGTGATTGTGACATTAGATGAGATCTACGGTGTGGTGGTTTTTTTCGTGTGCAGATATAGCTGTGCAAGAGCACAATATTAGCTGTATATAGTACTGCAAAAATTTGCAGGAATCTTTTCCCATGTGTTTTCTAGGTCCAAACGCTACTTGAATTTATGATGACATTGGCATGTATTGTTTATGGACACTGGTGGGAAGGGAGAGACGGGAAGAAGCCTGAAATCTATCTGTTTTGTTGTTGCTGTTCCAGTGACATTAATAAGGTGTCCAAGTATTGACAAATGTTAAAAGGAGCTGATGAAAAGTGTCTTTCAATTTCTATGTGAAACTTCTTAATAATGACAATTCTATAACACTTAGTTATAACAATTTCAAAACCAGTTGTTTGATCCATCTTTTTTCTGTTGTTTTTCTCTCTCCCGTTACCATACTCTGGCTTTGTAAATTAGAAATTGATTTGTGGCATATATTGTATAAGTAATTGAATCCTAATAATTTTCTTCTTTCCCAAATTAAAATAATTTGTGGAAGAAAGGTAGCATAAAGATAATATCTGATTTCATATTCTCCTACTGAGTAGCAGCAGTTTATTTTCTTTATTTTGTATTTGTTTTACAGAGTATTATGGCTATCCAAGTTATCAATACAGAACGCCAAGGAGCTATTATGATTATACAGGTGGGCTTACTGAAGAAGAACAGCTTGAAAGGGCAGTGCTAAACAGTCTTAATGAAAGAGGTAGGAATTTTATTGCATTTTATATTTTAAGCTATGATTCATACTGAGAAGAGTTGGGGGGAAGTTGTATTGCTTATTATTTATTTTCAGTGTGTTGGACATATCTTTGGAAACAGATGAAAGTTTCCTTTCAGAGGAAATTTCAGAGAATGCAGTGTGAGGATGTAGTATCATTCTCTTAGTGTAACTGCATTATTTGTAATTGCTTACTGTTTGATTACCTTGCTACTATTATAGTAAAAGAAATGCTTTTATAACAAAAAACCCTTAAGTAAACCAAGTTACTATGCCAAAAAACCTTACAGTATTCTAAAAAGTAGTATGAAGTGGTATAATAGAAGAATTGATGTTGCCAATATTTAACCTTTGTGTGTGTATTTTTGCTTTTTATACAAATTTAATTGACAAGCAATGTACAATTTCTTACTTTTCATGCTATCCTTTTCTGCCTTAAAGGAAACATATTCTAGCTAGCTAAAAGACCTAAAGGAAAAAAAAAAAGATAAAAATGTTTAGAAATAAAAATGGTGTTTGTTTTTAACTGAAATGTATTAGTTAAATTGGTATAAAATACATTCATTAGGATATATTTTATCTTTTTATAATGCAAAAGAAATCGAGGGAAAGAATACCTTGTAGAATCCATTTCTCAGTTTCTGAAAACTTAGACTTGAGGGAAAACCTGTTTAATAGGACTGACAGCACGTTATTAGAGCATCACATGTAAAATCTACATCACACAGTTACGCAGAATTTTATGTTGAAGTCATAAAATAAAGGACAGAAATGAACATCGTATATGTCATCTGGTATTGAGATAGTTTTTTCATATCAAACATTGCTTCCTCTTTAATCTGTTACATGTCGATATGGATTCTTTTGGGAATTCAGCCAAAGGCTTTGGTGCTCCTTAACTTAAGAAATCTGAAAGATTTCTTTTCAATTTAGTGAAGCTGTAACATTTAATCTTAGCAAAAATAATAACCTGACTGAATATCTCATCAATATAATTTTCCTTTTTCATAATCTTGGTATTCTATCTTCCTGGGTGTAAGGAAGCATTCATTAGGAAAAAAGATACAGAAGCCTCTACTCGTTATACTGCAGTCCTTAAAATGCGGAGCACCATTCATAAATCTTTGCTCAGAAAATTAATTTACACCACTGTATTATGGCTGTCAGAGAAATACCAGGCAAAATATGAAAATGAATATCTTGACAAATCATCATCACTTTTACTTTCACACCTTCTGTGATCCTATTTTTTATTACAAAGAGCATGTCGTGTTATCTGGAAGATGGTTTTAAATAGGCAAGATTGTGATAGGAAAAGGCTTTTCCAGTTTGAGAAATTCATTAACATATTTTTTAAAGCAAACACAGCTTTATGCTTTATTAAATTTGCATCTATTGTGAGGGTCACCTGGGAGGCAGAAGTGCAGACATTTAGGGAAATTAGGGGGGTTTTAAGTGATTATTTTTTTTCTAGTTATCTTCATTTTTCATCTTTTAAGAATTTTTTAAGCATAGTTCTAACTGTCCCTCAACATTGTGAAGCTAGGAACTTAAAAAAAATTTCTACAGCAAGATTATTACTGTATTGTATTTGTTCTAGAAATTACTGCAATCTGAGTACTCCCATTTCAATCCAACTGTACTGAAAACCTTAAAAGATAGTGAGGATCTTAGCTTTCAAATAAATCAATAAAATAGCATTTAGTCGATCTGATTTGTCAGCAGAAGATAGTGAATTAATTACTGTTCATGCTGTCTTAGGAATTTTTAAAATTTAACGAAGTCTTATCTATATGTTGTCCTATAATTTTGGGAAGGAATGGGTCTAAAATGAGCTTTATTGTAAAGGATACTTTTTATTTTATTATCATTTTTACATGACATTTTACATCATTTTTAACATGTGTGAGAAAGAAATCTTTCGAAGCTTTTAACACTAAAGTGTTTTTAAATGTTATCTGCAACAGTGAGCCATGTTTGTGTGTTTGTGAAACGATCAAAGAAACAGAATGCAAATAACAATGACAAAAATATGAGAATATAAATAACTAGATAGTATACACTTTAAAGGCTTTCATGTATCAGTATGGAACGCTTGCAGCTTTCATTTGTAGCCTTAAATAATTTACATCACTGTAAGTATTTGTTGTCTGCTTGTTGTTGTTGTTGGACAAAGATGAGTTTTCAGCTATAAGGGAATATATTCTTATTTGGAGAGTGCACTTTGATGAAACATGAGATAGAATTTTAATAGCATCTCTAAGTATAGCTCACTGGTAGATAACCGTGGCATACCAAGTCACATTTTTAACTTCAGTTCGAGACAGCAGCATTTCTTAGCACTATGTTAGTGTCTGTTTTCAGTGCTAGTTATAGTTCTTAAGCCTCACAGAGAAGTGAAGTGGGAAAATGTATCATTGTATATTGTTTCCAATATAGTTTGGTGTGATCAAATATATATACCTGTTTTCAGTGGTTTCACAGGAGTGCATTAATTTTGCACCTCTTTCTCCTACCTGCTGGAGCACTTTAGTTTGGACAAGCGAGACTTTAGAGCTGAACTCTTAAAATATTTCCTTAAAGAAGCTGCTTAAAGGTTAAGCTTGCCTACAGGCAGATGCCTTATTTCACAGAGAAAGTAATATAGAGCATGTAATTGATCATACCTGTTTTAGTGACACAAAGGATGAGATGATATTTACTGTCCTAACGAGCAATTAGTGTATTCTTCCCTGTCAGTTAGTTTGAAAAATAATTACCTTTAATGAGCACTGTCCTTTGAACATGATACATTTTTCCCTAAAGCATGACATTCACAGTTGCTTGTAATTACAAGGGTGATGAAACAGATACTTAACATGAGTAAAAATCCCATAAAATAATTTGAAATATATAGCTAAATGGATGTAAAACCAGGTACCACAATAAAAATTTAGGGCTCTCTTTCCGTATTAATCTCCCCCCCCCTCCCCAGCATCTAAACCATCACATTTGCTCTGTAGCTTGGACAAAAAAGTATTGCAGTAATTTTGATTGATTTCCACCCCTCCCCCCTTTAGTTGGACAAATGCATTTATTACAGTTTTTAGGCCACAAAATGTACCATTACAGTTTTGGAATGTTGATCTATTCTTAGAAATTACTGTGTTAGTATCCTGCTAAGCTACTAAAAGAATCAGTGGCAAAGTACAGAATTTCCTGGTATCAGTTGTTGTCCACAACTGAAAACTAATTTGTATTAAGACACTCATTGAATTTAGGCTCGGTAGTTACCCTTCTGTAATCCCATTCATGGGTTATCTAAACCCACTATAAAGGTACTGCATTTCCCCTTATTCTGCGTTCAGGCATTGCTGAACTGCAATTCTGTTTTTATACTATATCCTGAAAATTTCTTAAATAATAATAATTAGTATCTAATGTAACAAAAGAAATGCTAGACTTGTTTATGAGATTTATGTAGGCATTGGTTTTAAGACTATCAAACTGTCATAATGATTTAGGTCCATTTACTAAACAGAACTGTTACTTATATTCTTGCTATTCCCAGTTTTACGTATGTTGTTGCCTCAAACAAGAATCGGTTTAAACAGCATTAATTTTTTTCTCCAAAGTTTTTTTTTATAATTTTAATTCTTATTCTCATAATTATATGTTGGTTACAAATTGCAGTAATTCTTCCTTTAGTTAAGTCAGGAAAATAATTTTGGATTTAAAAAATCATAGCCTTTTATATCTAAACTGTATGTTTTTACTATGAAGTTAAAATATGGCTGCCATTATTGTTTAATACTAGTATTAGCAGCCATCCGTAATGTAACCCAGTGTGCCGTATCTCTTATCTATTGTTTACTTGCTATTCTGCTCAGAAGAAATATCTTGGTAAGTGTGGGATGTGGATTTGCATTTTTGCTGTGGTGGGCGTTGGGATTTTTTGTGAGTTGAACTTCTAAGTGTCTGTCTTTCAATCTCAATAATGTTAAGAATCCCTTGCAAGCTCATGTCTCTGCGCAAAGGAATTTTTGTCTTTTTTTTTTTTTTTTAAGACTAAGTTTTTTAAACACGTAGGTGATAATCTTTATAGTTTGTAATTAAAGAGCAATACCTGTAAGTATACATGTATAGATATTCCTCTTATAATGAAACTGTCTATATATACATTTCCTTAGTTCTAATTGAAAACAAAAAAACCCCCATCCGCTCAAAAGTTTTTAACTTACGACTGGCCAAGTATGGGCTAGTCATAGGTACATTTGTGGTGTAGTTAGGAAATACCTAGGCATCTGGCTTACCTGGTCTCTGAATTTTTAAGGATTCCCGTTTCTGTTTTCTTCTACTCAGACTGGACTTTTTATTAGTAGTGTGTGAAATTTGCCAAATCCATGGAAGATTGTAGTAAGAATGAAACTGATGTGATAAGACTATAGAGAAATGCTGTTTCCAGTCAGTGTTGTCTTTCCCTTCTGCAATTGTAGGAATGCCAGTCATCACATTTGACTATGAAGGTTTTCTGTAGAAATGTCTTAAAATAGATTATATGCTCAAATGTGCAGTGCATGTTATCAGATTAAAATACATTTCATAAAGTCATACACTAGGACTTGCATCTGATGCTTAAAGTCCAACTCTTTCTTTTTTCTTTTTAATTTAGACTGTGTATGGTCTGAGGTACCCAACAACACTTTTTGGAAAAAAAAAAAAAAAGCTTTCCCCCTTGAGTAGAGCTTTTGTTCTAAATATCATTCTAGAACTGCAACTGTGCTCTATGATCCTGATCACCAGCACTTTCTTCAGGCAAATTTCCAGGAAACTAAATCAGTAAATTTTTCACATTTCCACACAGAGTTTTGGTATATGCTCAGTGTAAGTGGCAGACCACTTGCAACAAGCAGCATAGCCAGAATTCTGTTACAAATGTTTAATGAATGTATAGCAATATTCTTCCATCTGTCTCCTCGTAAAAATAGTGGTTGATGTAGGATAAAAAAGGTTTACTGAAGATTAGAACCAAAAAAAGTCCTGATTTTCCTGATAATGGTGGTAAAAGTTCACCGGATAGGTAAAACAAAGCACCACTAAGCCTTTCACCACAGGCTTATCTTTTAAAATAGAATCACAACCAATTAGTAGTCATGAAATAAAGAATAGTTGTATAAGGCAGTGAAATTATTCTATTGGAAAACCTTCTTTTACACATCCAAACAGGTTACCTTCAGACAACTGAAGCAGTTACTGCCCTTTGTTATCTCAACTGGTGTTCATTTAACTTTGCCCAAAAAATACTGGACTGGATGAAAAATACTGGACTGAAAATTGAGAGCTCAGAAGCATCTTTCTTCGTGTATCAACTACTTCTGCTTCAGTAGCAGTGCAGTAGGGGAAGTTAGATGGGATGGACAACTAGAATTGGCAGCTCCTTCAAATCCAGGTCTCCTGTACTTGTATTGTCAACAAGCTGTATTTTTTGTCTAGATTGGCGATCTTAAATCAAAAATGTGGTCTAGCTAATTTCGTCTGAAATGCTACAGTATGTGTAATTGTATTTGTTTTAAGCTTTGTACGCACTTGACCTTTCAAGATACTGCTATGTGTCTTTAAATAGTGCACATGTATTTTGGAAATACTGGGTTTAGACTTGTCTCCTTTAGTCTCTGTGCTTAAAAAAAAAAATGCATTCATGTCTTAAATTGAGTATTTTGGTGAGGTTTTGTTTGGTTTTTTTTTACTTCATTTTTTTAAAGCAGTGCTAACTTGGTTCAGATACTAAAGTGCAGGTAATAAACAGTTTAGGACCAATTGTGCTTGGTCCAAGAAGAGACATGGGGAACTTGATACAGTTTTGTTCAATGTTGATAGTATGTTCAAGATTTAAATTGTGTAGACTTCCATAGAATTAGCATAACTGGGGAAATTAGTTTCTCCTTTATTTCCACTGTCTTTTCCTCTTGTTCTCAGTGTTACACATTTTTCTTAATTTCTCCTGTCTTCAGGATTATTAATAGTATTAATATTATTATAATTGAGTCCATACAGACAATTTGGCATTCTTCTAGGAGAGGCACGATTTCCGTTCAGGAGTAGTGTATGGAGAGCATTCCTTCAGATATCTGGAGGAAAAATGTACTAAGAGAATGCTTTTGATGGACAAATGAACACTAGAAAATGTGCAAACTGCTAGTATTGTCTTCAGTAGTTTGGTTTTTTACCTTTTCTACTTCCCTTCCTGCCAATTATTCAGGAGTACTGTGTGCATCCTTTTCCTCCTGCCTTTGAAACACTTTTATGTACAGAAAAAAACTAGTTCAAGTTTATTAGTAAATTGGAAGAGCAGAGATGTGTTCTGTTAAAATATCATTAACAGAAACTGGTTTTTGATCCAAAGTACATTTATATAAAAGTTGGTTATGCAAATGAATGAGACTGTGTTCCCCATTTCTCTCATCTGCCTTTCCTGAAAAAGTTATGTTCATTGTTGCACACAGTATTGCCTAAGGTTTTGGGCTTGCTTGGGTGCAGCATTCCTGAGTTACATGTTATAGGCATAAAAAGACACTATTAATTTAAAAGTAGGGCTTCATTCCATGTGAGTGATACTGTGTTTGCAGATATCATTAAAGTGAAAAATTGTGAAAATAGAAAATAATGAAGCATTGTGACACTAGTACACTGAGAATAGCTTAGAACATAATTTCAGGCTCAGTTTGACACCCTAATACAGCATGCCTTTCAAGGCCAGTTCACTCTGTCTTTTGTCCTGGTATTGTTTGCTTCTTTCTAATTTGCCCTGGATTATAGCACTGTGCTGAGATTACTGTATTCAGTATTTAACATTCTGAACATGATGGCGCTTTTTTGTGATGCAGCACATCTTTTGTTCCTTCCATCAAATGTTTGGTACTGTATTGGTATTTTTGGAAACGCTACCTGAAGGGTTACCTTGCTTTGGTCTTTAGGCAACAAGTTGACAGTGACATAGTTGTTCTTAGGTTCTGATTATTGCTACAAAAGATTTTGAGATAAGAATTTTAATAATGATTAATTTTGTTTGCATTAGAAAAGTCTATAGTACTGACACAAAGTATTTATTCAGATTTTCATGCTAAAATGTATCCAGAATGCTGATTTTTTTTTTCTGTGACTTCCTAAATATGCAAATGCAGCTTTCTTTTGGATGTTTTCCTTGTTGCAAAAGTTTCAACTGCCAAAGACAATTAAAATAGGAAGAAAACGCTTTATTAAAGAAATAGTTAAATCTTTGTAGCTAGAGATGTTTTTCTTACATTCACCTTATGTCTGTTATAAAAGCATGGTTTGCATATGGAGGTAGAGGCTGTTCTTAGTGTTTTGATCCAAGACTCAGTGATACTAATGGGAGTCTTTTCACTCACTTCAGTGGCCTCTGGATTTTGTTTGGGTTTTTTTCCTCAGTAACTTCAACTTTTTCTTAAAGGAACAAATGTTGTTCTTTCACAGTGGCTTTGGCAGGGTCACCTTGCTGGAGAACAGGCAGTTCTGCTTAACAACTGTGGGCATAATTAGAAGAAGCTGTGGGTGGGCTACATAAAAGCACTCTCTTTCACTTTGGAGAAAGTGGTAGTTGCTGTGGAGTGGCTCCAGTCTGCATTGATGTCTCCATCCATCCATCTGGGTTTCTTAGTCTTGGCATTGGGAAATGGATATTGTTTGGAGTTTCTTTGTTGTTCTGTGTCTGTCTTAGGCAAGCAGAAATGCAGTAAAGGAAAAACAACGGGTTTTTTTCCAAATGTGATTTTACATATATTAAGATTCTTACGAATGATAACAAACTTAGTCTGGGGATACTTTTAGTGGTAAACTAAGGTCAGTGAATACTCCTGATCTTAGATTTACTCATGATTTACTATTTTAACTCTTGTTGTATCATTGGATTGATTCTATAGACTGGGTATAGTTTACATTTTGTTCATTGGGACTATCTTAAAAATGATGTTCTGAACCTTTTCCTGATGTCTGACTGAATAAATTAGGCATTTTAGTAGTTTCAAGAAACCCGTATATCTCCATATTATGTCTTGTTGGCCAACATCATGGCTGCATCCTTATGGCCCTAAGGCCAGGGCTTCTTCTCTGCTATACTTTTTGTTTTCTATCTGGAGTCTCTAGCTTGCATTTAAAAAGAAATCTGTAATTATTTTGAGCATTACATAGATTCCCTGCTGTTGTCAGTCTGCTCTGCAGCAGTAGGTTTTAGGATTATGCTCAGAAGGAATATACAGGACAATTTTGTCTTTCATATTCAATCTAATACGACAGCAATCTTGTAGACATACGTGAGCAAGCTCAGCTTGCCCTGAAAGCTGGTTGGACATGAGCCAGCTCTGATCAAAAAGTCTTAGTTTCATTAGCTTGAGGAGTTTTGCTAATGCAGTTAGTTACATTTAGCAAGCTGAAGTATGAAGAGATATGATCCTTTCTGCAAAGGATTCGTTGGACATCATAGCCTCAGTTAGGTATTTCAGGTATGGGTCACAGAGCATTGCAAGATGATGGTAGTGAATGTCTGCTCTTGTTAAGTCTTTCAGTGATTTGGCGGAGGATATGTAGTGCCATTTATATCCTGTAGTACATGAAAAGGTGTGGCTAGCACCTAGGTTTGATGAACCTGAAATAATTTATATCTAGCTTTGAGTCTGTTTTTTCAAAGAGGGAAAAATGGTGATTCAGATCATCATAACTTGGTACATTTTGTCTTTATTCATCCAAGTAATTACATAGCTTAAACATTAATTTACTCAGTTTTTTTAACACATTGCTATGACTGATGATACTATAAAGAATGAATAATGCATTTATTTAGTACTTTTAAACTCAACTTTATGTGAAGCAACATTTGGATGAACATTAGAATTTAGTTGAAAAAATAAATATCCAGTTAGGTTTCAGAATACCTTTAACAACAGTTTTAAATGGAAAAGCAAAGCGCGTTTGCCTTATTTAATAAAGGAATTACTGTTTGTAATTAACTAATTTGCCAAAATTGTTTCTGATCGTGATGGTATTCAGAATTTTTGTAGCTACTAAGACTCATTAGGTAGCACTTTTTCAGTTATTTGAAGATGAATATAAAGATTCATTTTCCACTTTATTTCTTTAGATGAGCAAGTTAATAACTGAATAAACTGAAATGTAAAATGTCTTAACAGAATAAGCGCAACAGGAAATTTTTGATATGTTAAAGCAGAAGCTGTTGTCAGATTCTGATCTTAGGATCTGAGCAAGTGGTCTCCATATCTGTCTGGCTTACTTGTTATTTTAGTTCAAGGTTTTTTTAATAGATTATAAATACAGATCTTATCAAGTAATAATAATTTCAAATAGGCTCTGTAAAGAGGAAAGGATATTTAAGTTCTGGGTTTTAAAACTGTCATTTCTTAATGGCCCTTCTAACACCAAACCTCAAGAAATAATACCAGTTCAGTTGTCTTGAGAAACTTAATCAAGAAAAAACAAAGGGAATAGTCAAAAGAAAAATACAAATGAATACATAACATTGAAAAAGGAGGAAGGGTTAAGGTGGAAAACTGGCATAACTTCACAAAGCAGTATGCACTTCAGAGGGATAAAAATTGGAGGAAATGTACTTAGACAAATTTAATATCCTTGTTCATAATAAGTTCTGTTTATTTTGTTGGGATGATGCTCAGGTATCTCGGGTAATGGCAGAACAGGCAAGGTCTTACAAAGAGATCTGGATAGACTAGAGAGCTGGGCAATCACCAACTGTAAGAAATTTAACAGGAGCAAATGCAGGATTCTGCACCTGGGATGGGGTAATCCTGGTTATACATACAAACCGGGGGATGAGAGACTGGAGAGGAGCCCCATGGAAAGACATCTGGGTGTTTGGGTTGATGGCAAGTTGAATATGAGTCAACGGTGTGCCCTGGCAGCCAAAAGGGCCAACTGTGTCCTGAGGTGCCTCAAGCACAGCATAGCTAGCCCATCGAGGGAGGTGATTGTCCCACTTTACACTGCACTGGTGTAGCCCCATGTTGAGTACTGTGTGTAGTTTTGGGCATCTCAATATAAGAAGGACATCAAACTATTAGAGTGTATCCAGAGGAGGGTGATCAAGATGGTGAAGGGCCTCGAGGGCAAGACTTACAAGGAGCAGCTGAGGTCACTTGGTTTGTTCAGCTTGGAGAAGAGAAGGCTGAGGGGTGCCCTCATTGCAGCCTACAACTTCCTCATGGGGGGCAGTGGAGGGGGAGGTGCTGATCTCCTCTCTCTGGTGACCCATGATAGGACATGAGGAAATGGAATAAAGCTCTGTCAGGGGAAGTTCAGATTGGACATTAGGAAAAGGCTCTTCACTGAGAGGGTGGTCGGTCACTGGAGCAGGCTCCCCAGGGCAGTGGTCAGGACACCAAGCCTGTCAGAGTTAAAGGAATATCTGGATGATGCTCTTAGTGATATGGTTTAGTTTCAGGTCTCCCTATGATGAGCAGGGTGTTGGACTCAATGATCCTTATGGGTCTCTTCCAACTTGAGATAGTCTACAAGGTTGCAGTAGACCAGAACGGGGGTAAACATGGTGTTCATCTGGGATGAGGGAAGGAGCCAAGGTTTTATATAAACCAGGCAGCTTAAATTTCCAGAAAAATGCACAATGAAAGCCTGGAAAAGTTACAGGTAGGCAAGTAAGAGGGCTTTAGGGATTTGCTATGACAGTTGTAGCAAACTAGTCTGAATAAAGGGATGTAAGTTGTATATATAAGGGAGAAACCATATGAGTTGGGCTGCGTGTGAAACCAGTGTGGCCTTTGCTACTGTCTTGTGCAGTATTCTAAAAATAAGCGATGGAAATACGGCATTGATTATGCTGTTAGGTAGGTGAAAAATTACAAAGAAAAACATGTGTTGAGGCATGGATTATATGCAATGATCTGCCCTGTGTGCAGTTCTACTTCTGTTTGCAGTTTGGATGATGTAATGCAATGTAAGTATCGCTTGATAGCAGCTCAGGAAGGCTGCAGAAACATTGGAACACAGGATGAGAATTAAGTTACCTTGGCAAATTGGAAGGCTGTCTCAAAGAAGGTAGCAGTAATTCTGTTCTAAATTCTCCATGCTAGCAGATAGAACGAATGACATAGCCTGGATGAACAATGTCATGTTAGGTAACATTTGGCTCACTGTGAATAGGCATGTTATGTGCAAACACATGCTTCTGTGCTGTTCAGTACTAGTAAGACCTCACATGTAGCACTGCATCAAGTTTTTAGCACTTTTTGGAAAAAAGATGGGAAATGTCTGGAGAGTCAGAGGGGGAAAGGAGTAGGAAGCGGAGATCTATAAAACACAACTGAAAAGAACATGTAGTATGAGATAGGAGGCAGAGGGCAGTTGGTCTATAGAAGATACCTGATAACACACAAATCTTCAAATGCATTAAAAATAGCTGCAAAGAGGAAGGGAATGTAAATTTATTACAATTTATAAAACAAGAAATAAAGGTGTTGTTTCATCAGTGGAAATTTAAGTTAAATGTTAATAATAAGTAATGGAATAAATAGGCAAACAGTTTTGTGAACTTGCATCCTGCAGGGGTTTTAAGGTTAAACAGAGGTTTCTTGTGAACGTGACAAAACTGACTGTGCTATAGGGCATGAAGGTGGACCAGATGATCATTTGAGGTTCTTTGTAGCCCTGGTTTGTATGGTTATAGCAATAAACTACAATTCATTTTACAATCAAATCACTTTAAACTACAAATTTTATATAGATTTAGCTAAAGAACATGAAAGACCTGACAACTTGGAAAAGAATTTTTAGAGGGTTTAATGACCAAGGAAGAAGAATACCATAGAACAGTGGAAGGGTATCTTCCTAGCAGCTAACTGCACTAAGTTGTAGAACAATCTCTGAGGGAATGAGGAAGATAACAGCTAAATTATTTAAAACCAGTTTAGTTGAGCTACTTTTTAAATCCAGTTTAGGCAAGCTATAAAAAGAAGAATAGGAGGTGGGTTTCAGAAAGAATTAGTAAGACTCCTAGTGTGACTTTATGCTCGTTTTTTACTGAGTCATCATGCACATTAGCAATATCAAACAAGGGACTTCTTATTAAAGTATTTAATGAAATATAAGTATTCTTTTTTTAACTATTGAGCAGGGGAGCTTTGTGTTTGGGTTTTTTTCTGGTCTTGTTTTTAGGATCCAGAAAGGACCAGAACTTCCCTGTGAGCTTTACAATTTAGAAGCATTGAACTAAGTACTGTAACATCACACAAACATATTTGCCAAGAAAGGCATATTTTACGCTGGTAAGGACATAAGTTGTGTGTAACTTCATAATTCTAAGCAACTGTGCAGGGGTGATGAAATTTCATTTGCGTTTATTCTTTCTTTCTGCCAGGAGAAACTTTCAGTCTTTTCAGTTCTGTTTTGTGTAACTCCTTATCCTGTTTGTTTTGTTCTTGCTCTATTCCTGGTCTGAGATCTCATTTTTACTGCGTTACTTCACTCTGGTTTTGACAATGTTCTTTACTTGGTCTGTGCAACTTACTGTAAAAACAGTCCAGGAGAATAAAATACGGGTCATGTGAATAGCAAAATAAGTCCCTTAAGTGATTTTATAAAGTAACGAATGTCTAAATATCATTTGGAGGATGGAATTGGAAAATATGTCTAAACACTAGTGAATACACGCTAACAAACCAACCAAGGGAAGAAACTGCATAGAAGAGAGTATGGAATAACTTGAGGTCTCTAATTCTAGTTTTTTCAGTACTGCAGATGCTTGAAATAGATGAACATAAATTAAAGAAATAAGGAAAAGGATACTTTGTTATTTGCAGCTGAACAAAAGACTTCTACTAGATTATGATAAATACACAGCCTACCTGAAATTCATCTTGTAACTGAAGTTACTCTTAGCTTTCTTCTTACTATTCTGAAGAGGAACAGATGTCTGTCTTAGCCTAAAGATAGGTTAAGTAGCATGTCTGTGTAGGTCAAAGTTTTCTGAGCTGGTTAGCAAATCCCTTTCAATACTTGGGAATGAAAGATGTATTTGATTTTATGTATGAACCATTTTAAGTTTAATATTGAGTTTAGCCTTGTTTAGGAGAATTAACATCTGGAGAATTACTAGATGGTTGGAAAATGCAGTGAGATTATTTTATGTCATCTCTTCTGTAGTGTTTTCAGTATCCATCTAAATGGTAGCTGGAGGTAGCTATAAAACTAACCCCCTTAATTCTTTTCTGAAGGACATCAAGTCCAGCACTGGTCTATATCCTCTTACTTCTGCATTGTAGCGTTGATTATTTGTTGCAAACGTGTGAGCCGACTGTGAAGTAAGCTTTTGGCTTATTCTGAGGCAGTCACTGATGGTCTGTAAGTATGTTACCAATGTGCTTTTAACAACTTTTGTTACTTTAACAAGAGTTTCTTATTTTGGTGATATGGATACAGCAAAGATGAGACTGAGGCATGATTAAAATAAATTTTAAAATCCTCATGTATGAAGGGATTAAGATACCCATATTAAATTTTAGCCTACTTTATTGGGTTTGTGTGGCGGGGTTTTGGTAGTGGGGGAGGGGGCTACAGAGGTGGCTCCTGTGAGAAGCTGCTAGAAGCTTCCTCAGCTCCAAGTCGGACCTGCCTCTGGCCAAGGCTGACCCCATCAGTGATGGTGGTACCACCTCTGGGATAACGTATTTAAGAAGGGAAAGGGAAAATCTGCAGGGGAGAGAGGACTAGGATGTGAGAGCTACAGCTCTGCAGACCCCCAGGTTGGTGAAGAAGGAGGGGGAGGATGTGCTCCAGGCGCCGGAGCAAAGATTCCCCTGCAGCCGGTGGGGAAGACCATGGTGAGGCAGGCTGTGCCCCTGCAGCCCAGGGAGGTCCCTGGTGGAGCAGATCTCCACCTGCAGCCTGTGGAGCTGGTGAATATGCCCAAAGGAGACCATGACTCCATGGGAAAGCCTGTGTTGGAGCAGTCTGTGCCTGAAGGACTGTACCCTGTGGAAGGGACCCACGCTGGAGCAGTTCGTGAAGAACTGTAGCCTGTGGGAAGGACTCATGTTGGAGAAGTTCATGGAGAACTGCCTCTTGTGGGAGGGACGCTGTGCTGGAGCTGGGGAAGAGTGTGAGGAGTCCTGCCCGAGGAGGAAGGAGCAGTAGAGACAATGTGTGACAAACTGACCACAACCCCTGTTCCTCATCCCCCTGTGCTGCTGGGAGGGGGGAGGAGGCAGAGAAATCAGGAGTAAAGTTAAGCCTGGGAAGAAGGTGTTTTAAGATTTATTTTTTATTTCTCATTATCCTAATCTGATTTGATTGGTAACAAATGAAATTGAATTTTTTTTCCCCCACGTTGAGTCTGTTTTGCTTGTGACGGTAATTGGTGAGTGATCTCTCCCTGTCCTTGTCTCGACCCACAACCCTTTTGTTATATTTTCTCCTCCCGATCCTACCAGGGCAGAGGGGGATGAGTGAGTGGCCGCCATGGTGCCTTGTTGCTGTCTGGGCCGAAACCATGACACCGTCTCTTCTGCTAACCAAAAAAAATTACCAGACCTTCTGGAGGGAATGGTTTTGTGCGTTTCTCAATTTTATCGTATCTTCTTTTAAAAATAAGAGAAAGAGACTCTGTGTTCGAGATTGATCTCGATTGCTTTTTTAACAATCCAGTTGTATCTGGATTCATTGTATATCACTTTCCTTCCAACTTAATTAGCCATGACTAATTTCCTGCTAATTTGATTTTTCATTTGTCAGCCATTCCAGAGCACAGCACAGCAACAGTAGTGAGGCTTCTGTTTCTCCTCTTTACCAGTTTGTTATGTTCAAGTCCGTAGATGAGGAATATTGGCATCAGTACCAGGAAGAATAGTTTGTTTCACAGCATGACAAAATTCTTTCATACACTGAGAGAAACTTAAAGGGCAGTGTTAGAAACAATAGCATAAGCTATTAAATGCGGTCTACTTGGAGCTGAGTAGGAAAAAATTGGACAGTGATAAGTGCTAAAAGCCAAATCTGTCAGACTGTATAGCATGTCTGTATTTTCCAGAGGGAAGGAGATGAGAGAATAAAAGCAAATTTGCCATTTTATAGTTTTTTTTCTATTGTAGTTCTTGTGTGGCTTCTAGTGCAACATGAAACAGTGAAAAGGCTGCTGTGAGTGTTTTGTTTGCCTCAACTCTTACTGGAAGCCTCCTAGCCCTTCCAGAGTATGAGAGGAGGAAAAACTATGTTGCATATCACTGTCTTTCCTTAGGATTCTCTGTACAACTCAATAAATCAGAAGGTAGTTGGTTAAACTAACCGTAAGACTTGACTGCTAACTGGCTGGAATGTATGAAAGAACTATAGCAACACTGAGCATTTGACTCTAGCTTCTCCCTGCCCTCCAGTTTACTTCTTCCAGTTCCGTATGCATCAAAAATACCTGGTTGATTATACATAAAAATTGTATGTTTGGGTGTTTACAAACTGAGAGAACTCCCATGTTCTCAAACAGAACACTTTAAACATTGGTATTTTGTATTAAAAAGCAAGGTAAGTCAGGTGTATAGCACAGAGACTGCAGTATAGTACATTTTATGTGATCTGTAGCATGCCCAAGAGCAGTTTGTGAACTTTATATCCTGGCATTATAACATAGTTAGCAGGGCTATACTGTTTATGGAAGAAATACATTATATAAAATTGGTATAAATGAAAGCCAAGCAAGTGTTCTAAGTTGATATGACATTTGATCGAATGTTTTCAAACCACTGTTGCTTAGTAGTATCGATAAATAAACTGTAAATCTTCTGCACCTATTTTAACAATTTGTTTCTTGAAGGATGTCATTCTGAGACCCCCAAAGGATATCAACAGCACGTTTCTGGAGGAGGTCTGTACTGGAGGGTTCCATCTGTGGTCATCTTCCCATACATTTTTTCATATTTCATTCTCTTCATTTCAGAAGGAGAAAAGTAACCTTCTTTTTGGGAGCCCCAAGAAGGTTACCTAAGGGTAGAGAGACAGTTGTTCTATACTGTCTGTATTTCCTAGGAGAAAGGTTTGAACGGGCTGAACAAACATCCTAGCTTTGGTGACTACGTAAGCTATCTTTAGACTCGAAACAGTTCCTAGAAAAAGGATTGGAAGAGCTTGCCAGATCTGTGAGATCTTAGGCCGATGAATACAGCGTTTCTCTTTCTCTTACTCCTCTGGCAATGACAGTAGGTACAGATGCTGGCAGTCTGTTATCTAATCAAATGACGTGATAATACAGAAGATGCAGTGAAGCAGTTAAGCTGTATAAAATGATGATGTCTACATGAAATGATCTAACAGTCCTGCTTTTGTGAGGGCCCAAGCTAATAGTCTTTGAGCAATCTGTTGGCTGCAGGAAATGTTGTTTCAAGAAAAAAAAGGACAAACTCCCCAATAAGTTTCCTGCAAACTACAACAATACCTGAACCTTGGCTCTGCGAAAGGTAGACTTCCTGTCTTTCACACCTTTCAAAGGATGGTAAAATCAAAGCCAGGATTATCTTTGTGTAGACTTGGACATGAAATGATTATATCTGCGGCACCTGCCAAGGGCTCTCCTCTTGGCACAAACCAGACTTTTCATCCAGATCAGGGCACTCTACATTTTGGTTAGCTGTATGGTACTCACTGTGTTGAAAAAAGATTATTGTTTGTCTGGCATCATCTTCTACAACAAAGCTTCTACAAAAGTAAGAGTTTTTTGGAAATGAGAAGTGTTTGTTTTTTGTATGGGTATGTAAGTGTTTGTATAGTGTGGTTTTTGTATGGGTACCACATTCACTGGTGCCAGGGCAGACAGTGATACTGAAAATTGTAAGCCATTCAACTGAAATAGTCTAGATTCTTCTTTAACACAACTAAAGCTAGCATGAAAAAGAAATACAGATGCACTGCTTTGTAATACCATCGTTAATTATTTGCTGCACTCACCTTCTTTTATCTAGCAGCATCAGTATTTGTCAAGGACCTAATTGCTTATTTCTACCAGTCAGATTTTCAGTTTGGTAGCTTGATAAATTCTTCCTGAAGCTTACAGAAACTCTCCTGCAAATCCTATTATCTAACCTAAAACTAAGGCCATTACTTCAGAGAGGAAGAAAAATGAAGTGAGTATGTTTGATGTAACACTTCTGTGGATTGTACTACAAGCAGAACTAAAACCCTATGTGGAGATTTTGTCTGTTTGGCTCACCTGTAAGATGACCGGATGATTTTTCTTCCTTATGCCAAATTTCATGCAGAGGAGCAAAAAATGCACACTTCACACATATTCTACGGGTATTATTATTACACTGACAGGATGGCATGTTTCAAATTGTCCTTACATCTGATCTTGAGGATTAGAGGGCAGTGTGTAGGTGAAGACTAAATGGATGGCTCATTTGCACTGCTAGCTGGCCGCATAAGTTTTGCTTGGCTGTCAAACATGGCTTGCTGTGGCACAGCCAGATCAATCTCTCTGGTGTTTCTTTGAAATCTATGTGCTGCTTTGGGGAGTGGTCTGCTTGTGTGTGCAGTGAGTTTGGCTGGAGGTTCACATGTCATATTCAGAAGAGCAGTTCTGAATTATCTGTTAGACTGATGTAGCTAGAATTTCTAATTCCAATGATGCAGATGTGTCCTTTCACCTGTGTGCTTTCTTTGGGAAACAGGAGTTGTCTTTGGTTTGGGGTTTGGTGTGGGTTTTTTTGGTTGGTTTTGTTTGGTTTTTTTTCCCTAGTATCAACTGATACTAGAAAAACTGGTACTTTCCTTCACATTTGGAGGCTTGCTGTTTCCACTGAAATATTCCAAGTGATGAATTGTCACTAAGGATGTTAGTTTTTTCAGCTCTTCCTGTATGCTCTTCTAGATCAGGCATCTGGAATCGTCTGTTAGTATTTGAAGTGCTGAGAATGTGTGAAAAAGATCTGGGGCAGGGGGCTTAGAGCTGATCACTGTTACAGTGAAAAGCCTCGAAGAAGGCGTTGTGTGTGTCCAAGCATGACAGCGTTGTATTGCAGATGCATAAAATGAGAAAAAAAGAATTAGACAAATTTTACTTAATAACAAGACAGGCAGAATTTAGAGGATTCTTGTATAGAAGACAGCTGTGTTAGCTGTTCGGCTTCAGGGATGAGATGTTGGTTAGGCAGTTGGTCTTGTCAGGACAGACATTCTGCTGCAAAGCACTGTATACAATAGCAAGTTCTGCATTTAGGACTGGTTTAGCAAACAAAAAAGTATATGTTACTCCGGTGGCTTTCACTTTCCTTTCCTTTTGATGAAACTTGATGTGACAGAGAAACTGCTAGATGCTGGCAAATGATCACTGGGTTTCCAACCAGCCAGACAATAAACAACTCTATAATATTCCGTGCAGCAGCTTCTCTGGAGCCCATCTGTTTCAAAATAACCCTAATTCTGCTTACAAGGCGGAATACTTTGTTGGCTGGAGTTTGCCCTAGTTTCTGTGGCAGCCTGCGTGGCTCCGGTGCCATCTGCTGGGTGGGGGAGCGAGCCGTGTCCCCAGGCCTGGCAGGAGCACCCACCGGGCGCCTGCTGCCTGCCCGCAGTGTGAGGGTCCCAGATCACATTATTTAATCACCTTCTTGCTTGATAACGGAGTCTTCTGTGCATGACTGAAAGTGTGAATTTAATATTGCAAGCTAATATATGCCTTCTCTCCTTTTGTTTTGTTTGTTAAAGGAGGAAAGAAGTGGCGGCCCAGTTGCAGCTGTCATCTCGGGCATCCTTTACTAGACCCTATGCATCTGCATGGGTTATAAGTTCTGTTATTTGACTATTAAATTGCTCCTGATGCATCTCTCTCTGAATTGCTTAAAGCAATTGGGCATGTAATGCTCTCTAGCTGCTTTGCTTTTCGCTACAAGATGATTAGATCTTTCAAAATGATGCTTCAGATGTGAAACTCTTCAGAAAAGATAAGGCTTAAGCCTAGATAGGATGAACTCATGCCTTTCTGCTGACATCTCTTCTGTTTCTGGCATTTGTTTTTGTGACTGGAATTGGTTACAGGTGGATAGGGCACTTGTGGAGATTGAGCATGTTGGTGATTTGGTATAATGTGAGCTGTGAATGTCCACAGTAGAAACTCTGGCTGTTTGTCCAGTAGTGATAGCTGCCTATGCTTTTTTAATATCCATAGCATATGGAAGAATAAAAAAAAAGTCTTAAATTTTATGTTGTGAATATGCCTTATTTTTTTCCAATATACCATCCAGTGGGTATAGCAAGAGAAGCCAAAATTTTTTAATACTCAAGTTTTCATCAGTTTTGTCTTTTAATAAAATAAATGTGATTTAATTGAAGAATGAACAACAATAATGATCTATTGCTCTCCTGATTGTCCTATAAAAGTACTCAGTGTGATAGTACTTAGTTTGAAATAATCTCTTACTAGCAAATGACCCGTTCCAGGTAAGGTGAGCTGTTCAGCATCAGTTCAGTGATGAAATGGAAATTCAGGGTTTACTTCATAAACATCTCAAACATGAATCCAGAATGCTCTTTGAAACATTTATTAAGTTTCCTTCTGCTATCGTGAAGTCTCTAAGGAGGTTTTGGGCATTATCAGCTGTTGTAAGTTAGTAGTGCCCAGAATTGCATGAGAACAGAACTGAAATGTTTGTGTATTGTAGAGTTAAGTCATTTGAAAGACTTGTATCCAGTACAAAAGTCTTAACTCCTTGCATTTATTGTTGGTTGAGTTTGTTATGGGCTGTCTCTGTTTGCATAGAATTTGGAATATATTTTCTTGTTCTAAAACAGAAATACCATTCAATAAGATATTTATAGGCATTGACTATCTGCTGTGTCAGAATTTCAAAAGAGAGAGTTGTTTGTTTGCAATCTGTTAATTATAAAAATTAAAGCAGGTAATGGAATTTAAGATATAAACCAGAAGTATTTCTTTGGAATCAGAAGAACCAATATTGGGTGCAGAATTTTCAGTGCAGTCTCCAATAGCCAAAAAGGTATGGCTAATAGTCTCATATAAAGATACATTCTTCTTTCTGCCTTATCAGATTGGGCAGTTGCATTTTTTAAATGACTCTGTTGAATATGCCAGTAATTTGATTCCAAAACTTGGAACTTGACTGGAACCAAGAGAGTATGACAAACTCTCTAGTTTCTTGGGGGATTCCCCTGGTTAATTATCTCTTTTGTCTTGAGAAGACTTCTGCTCAATAGTTTTCATTTTTCTGTATTGTTTAAATCCAAGAAAAAGGGTGCAAATTTGAGTAACAATCTGCAGATCTGTGTTTTTTTTTTTAACTGGTAAAAATGGTCTCTTGGGTCAGCATAAACAGTTTTAGTCTTTCCAAAATTGTTGTCATAGTTACTACATAAGCACTTCCCCATGTAAATTTTGACGTGGATCAGGTACTGAAGGAAGCAAGAGTGGGCAAATGCGATCAGTGTCACCACTGGCAGTCCAAGCTGATGAGCTGTGTGTGACTCTGCTCTTCAAAGCGCAAAACATTCTTGGTTTTCTCAACTGAGAGATGCTTTCTCATTCATAGTGGGGAAAAAAATAATGTTAAAAAGGGAGGAAAATCAGTGCTCTCACCTTCATTGCAGACTGTGTGTCTGTGATTAATCAAATTTCTGATTTTGACCTGTTGGGTAACCTTTGAACCAGTACTTGATGCATTATACATTATGCCTATGGGGGACTGTAGTTTCCAAGTAATGTGCTGTAAAGCCTAACTACAGTAAGTATTTTAGGCATGATAAGCATATTTATTTAACATGTGGATGAAAATGTTTATTAAAGCTTTATCTGTATTACACTAATACAAGTTTAGTTAAACCAGTTGCAATTACAGTGATTTTCTTGTTTTGGTCCAAAGTCCTATAAAGGCTGAAAGAGTTGGGGTTGTTCAGCCTGGAGAAGAGAAAGCTCTGGGGACACTTTATTGCAGCCTCCCAATACTTAAAGGGGGCCTATAAGAAAGATGGGGAAAGCTTTTCAGCAGGGCCTGTAG
>JAVKLA010000084.1:24001981-24017439 GCA_034782735.1 Sagittarius serpentarius
TGTCCCCTCCCAACTTTCTTCTGCCCCTCCAGCCTTCTTGCTGGCTGGGCAGGAGAAGCTGAAACAATCCTTGACTTCGTCTAAACACAACTGAGCAACAACTAAAACATCAGGGTGTTATCAACATCCTTCTTGTACTAAACCCAAAACACAGCGCTGTACCAGCTACTAGGAAGACAATTAACTTTATTCCAACGGAACATGTTGGAATCTCTTCAGCACTGATTTAGTAGAGCATTAGGATGAGCAATTCAGTGGTTTCTTTTGAGGTATGTGTGATCACCACTCTGTGCTTTATGAAGTCTACTTCTCTATGGGGTTACAGTTTGAATGTAAAAACATAGTGCTCTATTTTTCATACAGAAAGAAATCCTGAAACTAATTTTTTTACTATGCTCTTTAAAGAGTACCCCTTCTGGTTGTAACTAAGCTTTTGTTTGCTGAAAAACACACAAGCTGTTCTTTCTCTCCTGTGCCATTCTCACTTTCACCATCTTTCTTGTACCTATTGTTGATTTTATGCCAAGAAGCAGCACAATATTGTTACGCCAGATACGTGGCTCAGGGTTCCGAGAGCCGAAAGACACAACTAGCATGTGACTTTGGGTAGACTCATTCAGGTGGCGTAAGAACACTGTTAATATTATGCGAAGTGTTTTCTGGCAGATTCTAAGACACTTAGTACATAAGGAATGCTAATTTTTTGTTGTGTTCTTGGTTGGTTTTCTGTATATGCAGTAGCCATAGAATAAAATAGCAGATACTCTTAGCTAACTTTTCTATGCTCACTAAAAATATGTATCAAAAAACTGCATACAGTTTGCATATTTTTGTTAGTGGGTAATTTCTTAGTGGGTGTAAATGAGGAGGAAGTAGCATTGCTTTCTCAGACTAGTCTGAATGCTCTGGTCAAAAGTTGCAGTGTAATTTACTCTTAAACTCTGTTATTTTAATTATTTAAAACCACTGGATTAGCCACTAGTCTGTTGAAAAAAGTAAAATCAAAAACATGACTACAGTTTTAAAAGCACTTGTTTTTGTAAAGTGAGGTTAGAAATACTTGTCATTAAATATTCACAAAAATTGTCAATACTAATAATTTGTTCAACTGTTTTGACTTTTTTGTATACAAAATTGAAATAAATATTTTTTTACATTTAAAACTGTCTTTCTTATTATACTAATTAATAAGGCATGTATTTTAAATTACAGAGCTGCCACCATGTTGTTAGAAATGAAGAGTTGTGATACTGAGAGGGCAGATTGATTATGTTGGGACTAATTTTTCTTTTGAATTTAGTGGAAGTTTCGGGATTGGATTATCGGAAAGTTCCAGTACTTAAACTTTCCAAAATAGTTTATTAACAGAATGATTCCTTAGTAGGATTTTTACCATTAAAAAACCCCCATCGGTTTAGGTTTCAGAGCAGTGGTGGTGGTAGATGTAAGTTGCAGATGAATTCCTAACATATGCTGTGTTGCATTTCATCTCTTCAGGGACAAAAATTAAGGGCAATCTATACAGATGAGCATTCCACGTTTGCATATTTTCTGACACTGTTTAGTGCCTGACTAACTCTACATAAGGTAAGGATTCTTTAAGAAAAAGCAGTTTTGTATAAAGTATTTTAGCATCTGAAGTTTGATTTCTTTGTTGCAGAAGCTGTGATTTCTTGCGCTTCCTCTAAACTCTGTGATCAGGTACTATGTAAGAAATTCCACCCCCATTTAATTAATCCTAATCACCAGACTTGTTAATAGGCGCGTTCTTGAAATTTAATGGTTGAATGACCTAACATTACTGCTAATAAATAGGGGTTTCTTGCAGGCCAGAATTAAGATACGGTGAAAGAACCGTGTGTTTAACTTTTAAAATTCTTTTCCCTCTTCTGTCTTGTCTTTAAGCACAGGCAAATTATATACCCTTGTGTATGTATGCTTCTTTCCTGGCAGTACCATTTCTCCTACGGGGGGAGGGGGGGGAAATGCCCTTTAAAATACTGAGAAAACTGTTCGTACATGTTCCGCACCACAGCAGGACAGACTGTGCTAGGTGAGTGTAGGGGGAAATAAGTATTCTCAATATAGGCTGTAAACAAGATGAAACCGTGTCCTGCCCCCCTTAAATTGACATCTTGATGCCAGGGGAAGTGTTTAGGGGAGAGTGCGTCAATTCTGCTGTACCAGCCTCCTCTCGGAGAAGTCGATCTGCCTGAAGCTTTGTCTTCTATGGCTATCTTTCAAACAAGGTTTGCTTGCTTGTTTGGTGAGAATAAAAAATGGGATTTTCATGGTCCGCTCTTTAAATAAAGTTTGACTAATGCCACCTTGTTTATTTTCACATATCCCTTAAGAATCACTCCAAGAACTCCACTGGCATAAGGGGTGTAGTAGGTGACAGTGAAGGGGCTGGCCACTTGAGAAAAGTTTTGCCTTTGGGCTTTTCGGTTTGGTTTTATTTGAAAGTGAGAGGGAGAATGTAACTCTTATCATTAGATACAATTTGCTCATACCACATATATGCAGATAAAGAAGAAAGAGCCTAAATATTGGTCCATTAAATTAGTGTTGTATACAAAAGTCCATGGAATACTGATGTGTCTGGGGAGAGAAGGGAATTCTTCATTAAAACAGACCTTGCTAGGAGACTATTTTGATCGAGCTGAACAAAGTCCCCGTTTTGATACCTGTTATGCTAAAAAAGGAGAAGAGAGGAAAGAGAGCATACCCGATAGAGGTAAAGTCTTGTATCAACAGTCTTTATGGCAGACATCTTAGTTTTTATTTTCATGTATATATTAAGGAGCTTAATTGCAGATGATAGAGCAAAGCAGCTGTGAGCACTGTTGGTCCAAGACAGTTATCCTGAACAAAGGCAGGCAAAATGACTTGCTTTGTCTCCTGTGTAATAATTACATGATTGGGAATGCCTGCAGGACAAAAGTAACTTTCTTTTGTTATCCATTGCTCTCTTTAATTATGATACCCGTATTTCCTAGGTGTACATACTGCTAAATACAAGAATAAAGAACTGTTGGAACTTTTAAACCTCCTGCTTGTATCTAGACCATGGAACTTAACAGGTGTACGATGTCTGAGGACTGCACAGCAAACCTGAGCGAAACTTGAATGAATGGCTTGAAAAACAGTTTAGGTGCAGCTGCCTTTTCTGTTGTTGTGATGCGATGGGAATGGGTGTTGCAGTTCATTTTCACTTCTGATTCTGTGACTGGTGAATTGTGACAATTTTTGTTTAGCACTGAATGACATAAGTGTGAATAGCACTTCAACAAAACAGCTGGCTAACAGATACTCATGTTTATGTGCTGTGGCTTCTTGAGGGAGTGTGCAGGCATGAAGGACAGAATCATTTTATGGTTCTATTATAAGCTACTAATTGTTTCCTACATATGAAAAAAAAATGGTAATTTCTTATATGTTACCAGATTTCAGAGGGCAAGGGAATATTAACAGTTCTCTGCTTTCAGTTGTAGAACTGTGTCTGAAGGAATGTCGTGCTTTCTAAAGGGTCTAAATCTTGTAATAAGTACGGATATCCATTCACTCTTTCAGGAGCTGTGAAAACTGGAGAAAGTTTGCCGTACAAATTTAACATGGTTTGGGTATTTTTGTTTATATGATGTGCTCAGAATGGTAAAGCAATTGGGTTTGTAAAAGAGAAGATCAGGGATACATATGATAGCAGTCTTCTGCTGCATGAGAGCCGTGGTAAGTTCATCTCCGTTGTCCATTGACAAGGAGAAATTGGCCTAATTTGCAGCAAAATGAATGTAAGCAAAGCATTTCTAAACACGTAGCTAGCGTACTTTTCTAATACGCTTAAGGATATTCTGGAATTTCCTTCTTTAGTCTTCTTGGAGCAGGTTAAAGAGATGTCTCCAAAGGGCTGGTGCGCAGGTACACAGTAAATGTTCTTGCCTTAGTGGAGAATGCTGCATTAGGTTAGGTCCTTCACCAAATTATTCCTGACAGGGATCATTTAACAGCCATCAGTGGGTGGGCCGCTTCTGCAAATCCATGTTTTCCTTACCCATGTAACAAGTTAAGGAACGGCTCCTAAATCTGTACAACATTAATGAGTATGGACTGACCTGTTTGCTGACTTTCTTAAAGTTGTATTTTAAACTAGGTATATATATGTATGCAGGAGAAGGCTATTGTGTAGTCTTTTGCCCAATTAACAGGCAGCTCATGTTCTTAAAGTGCTAAAATCAGCCGTAACATTAATTACATAACTCAACTGGTCTTGGTAAGATTTTTCATTTATATTAGTACAAAATGTAATTCAGCAACTTCTGATAAAAGCTTTACAATATCTGATGTGTAAGGGTCAAACCTCCCACTTCCATTTTGTCCAGCATTTTGGAAAAAAAAAGACCTTAGGTCAAAGTGGCTTTGATTCTGCAAAGCTTTGCGGTTCAAAACAGCACTTAAGTACATCCTTACATAAACACATATGTTCTCCTGTATGGGGGTCAGGGACGTTACAGGTGTGTGTCATTTGTAGAGTGTCTGTTGGAGGAATGCAGATAATTGTTTTGCTGCTGTTCAGAGCTGAGGCTTCCAATGGTATTAAAAATACATTATCCGTTACTTTTTCACTGCTACCTGTATCTACAGACCTGAAATCTGGAGTGAGCAGTTAACTTATAAAAACGTATTTTTGAATTGGATTATGTAAGTGAACTGAGTAGGAAAGAGGATAAATGATCAGGGATGCATTTAATTTGGAAGGCACTGTAGCGATAAAGCATTTCTTTAGGCAGGATGCTTAAATTCTCAGTTTCTGCACATCATCGTCAGGAAGTGTACGTTCTATATGTGGAGGTACAACCTATCTAGGTATGACCAAAAGTTCTATAACACTGGTACCATTTATTGCACGTATTTCACTTTTTACATGTGCCTTAAATGTTGAAACACAAGAAAATTAAAACATTTGGAAATACTAAATTGCTTTAGCGTTTTAAAAATACAGTATGCAAAATCTAACAAACTACAGTTGCAGCTGCCTCGGAGTAGCCATTTGTAATATAGATTTCTTCAATTTCCATCAGAATTAATTGTTTTCTGCCTCTGAGAAAGTTTAATCTCTCCTCGAATGCGAACACCTCTATCTTCACCGTGCTGAATTGTGTAAGAAGGAGCACCTGTCTGCAGTAGGAGTGGTATTTGTAATCAGTGCATGGAAGACTAGAAATTCTGAAAAAGACCTTGTTTCTCTCTGTACTGAGACGTTGTTTTACCAAGCTGAACGTGATGTCGGTTTGGGGCTTGAGCGCTTCATGCCAATCTTTCTAAAAACCACTCGGGGGTAATTGAATGCACAGTGGTTGTTCATTAGTGTGGTACCTTACTACGTTTGTTTAGAAATTGGTTAGAATTTTGTCTCAGTGGTTTGCATTTCTGCTTCATTGAATCTGTGGAAAACATCAAAATATGTGGAGTTTCAAAGACCTTGAAGCTCAGGCCTGTCTTTTGAGAAGCAGCTGAGCACTGTGTGGTCAAGCATGAGGTGAGATTTGCTATGAGGTGGTGTTAGATGCTGAAGGCTGTCTGCATGATATTCAGGAACCATGTTTGTTTAATATGTTCATTCTAGAATGATAAATGTGGAGTTGTTTTTTACTTTACACTTACGAAACAGCACCTCTAATTGAACTTCCAGTACCTTCTGGAACTCTGGGATGAAGCGACTAGAAAGGGAGAAAGCTGTTAAGTATGAATATGGAGCAGTATCTTTTTGAATGCTGATGTTGATTTTTCCTCCACCTGGCTAGTTTTCCAGCTGGTTAAGGTGGGCAGAATTTCAACGGCTGTTTTTGTTGTTTGGTTGGTTTAAAATGCTGCTTTCTGAAATAGGATCCAGTCACGAAATAGAGCCCCATTTTGATGAACCAATTGCTTCACCTGCTGGAAAGTTCTTTCCAGGGTTGTCAGAGATTTTTTATCATTTGGGAGTGCAGGCAGATCAGCTCTGTCCTTGCCTGACTGCTCCTCTTCACAGCTGGCTCTGGAGCAGTCCTTTTCCTTGCGAACTGTTCCCCATTGTAAGTCTTCCCCAGGGTCTTGAATGTTTTCTTTTTCTTCCTTGCCCAGACAGTTCTACTACATGTAAAGCATTAGAACAGAAGGCCTCATACTCACAGCCTTTTTCTATGTGTGGCATAATTGAATTCAATTAAGTGATTTAAGGATTGCTTGTTAGACCTGAAAAGGCCAGGCTTCAGTCCGGGATGTCAGTGTAAAGTGGTGTTACTTACAGTGGTCCATGTGGAACAACAGAAAGCTCGTTCCCCTCATGGAAATGGTTTATTTCCTGAATTTGGATCATGGTAATACTTAAAGAATTGATGAGGGCTGAAGATGGGGTCTGGCGTGCTGTGCTAGAGAGCTTGCACAGTCATTGTAGACTGGCAATCTTCAGCTGTGTACCGGGAGCAGGAGGCATCACGCAGACCAAGTTTAGTTTTACCTCAGTAGTGTGCTTTAAAACTTCAGGGGGATCTTTTTCAAACAAGTAAACAACAACTTGGGTTATTGGATAAAAGGTGTGTTTAATTTGCCTTAACACAGGTAAAAAATGTATGGACTGTAAGAATTCTATGGTTTTTGACTGTTCTGATACTTTTTTTGTTTGTTTCTCTGGTGCTTATGAACCAGCCAAAGTTGAAAAGAGTTGTTTGGTTAAGAGTTTACCCTGGAAGAATTCCTGGAACAGTTTTGCTTAAGCTTGCTGCACGTAATAATGTGATTCTGGGAATGAGTCTTTAAGCAGTTTTCTGATGTGAGAAATCCAAGGTCAGGAGGAGGCAGAGGTGCTCCATGGCAGAACTGGCACACCCCTGAAGGGACTGGAGCCCTTGGAGGACCCATGCCGGAGCAGGTGCTCCTTCAAAAGGACTGCAGCCCGTGGAGGACCAATGTCAGAGCACAGGAAAAGAGTGAGAAGGAAGGCGCAGCACAAGAGAAACCGCTTTGTACCTGGAACCCAGCCCACCCCTCCCAAAACGTCACACTACCTCTTGCCTCTCTGAAGGGACCGAGTGCAACCTGCAGCAATAACAAGGGGGCCGAGAGGAGTCTGTAGTGAACTTGAGCCTGGGAAACTGGGAGGAAAGGTATTTTAAGGTTTGTCAACTTGTTTCCCAAAACCTGAATCAGTAATTAAATATCTATGCTAATTGCCAATAAATTAAGTTAAATTCTGTGAGTTGAGCCTGTTTAGCCCACAACAGTACTTGGTAAGTGATTTCCCTGTCTGTGTTTTGACCCACGAGTTTTCTTGCTCTTTTTCCTCCTGTTTTCCCTCCTGTCCTGCTTGGGGCAGGGGCGTCAGCTGGGTAGGTGCTTGGCTGCTGGCCAGGGCCCACTCGCCACAGGAGTTCCGACAGCTCCCAGGCACGTGATGTTGCCGATACGACCGCACGTGGCAAGCTGGGGACTTCGAGCTCTGGCCTGTGGCAGGTGCACTTGCAGGAAGCTGCAAGTTTGGGTCTGCTCGCAGGCCTCAGCTAAACACCTTCTCTGGTGTTTAAGCGTCTTTTCTGTTACCTCATTCTGATACCTGCTTTTATTTAGCATGTGAATTTTGGACTTCAAAGCCAGAAATTCTACTGTACACAAATGAATTTAAAGTACACCTTAAAAATACCATTTTTACAATACAGCACCATTGTGTTGAAATGAATGATACCCGTTTTCAGTTTTGCTTTAGTCTCTCCTTTTGACGTGCTCTGTATACACCAAAAGATGAAATTCGGTTCAAAAGACATTCTCAGTATTAGGCCTGTGCATCTCTTTCCTTGTCTTACGAAAAACAGCAAATGAAGCAAAAATGGCCACGTTTCTTAACAGCAGATCAGGGCTCAGGCCTTGCAGTATTTCTCTCCCACTAGTTGTCTTCCAGAAACCCTGATGCAGAGGGATGCAAAGGAGAGAGAATAATCTGACAACTGCCCTGATGATTTGCCATCACTTAGAGCCAGGCACCTTCCCCTGCCTCCTAGCCATACAGATGCCATGGTTTGCTAGGGGGATGGGCGAGCAAGTCTCGTGGCAAGTCACCAGTTCTGAATTTAATTCCAGGGCAGTTCGCCCCAAATGGCTCTAATTCCAGTGATCTCCGAGTGTAGCCAGCATAATTTTCTGTGCTGCTATTAACAGCCTGCTTGCTGTTTAGGATAAAACTCACTTCTTTACTGGGCCTACATGACGAGATCCAAAGCTCTTGAATGCGACAGTAAGGGTAATTGGGACTGTAAGGACTAGCACGAGGCTGCTGCCTTTAGGAGTGTTTTTACTCATGAACACTTCCAGCTATTCGTTTTCACACATAATTTCATAATTAGGTCCCCTATGAATAATCTAATAATTATTTTTCTGCTTATAGTCACTGGACAAATGATTGCAGAATTAAAGCATATGCTGCTTTATGCTTTGGTCTGTCTTACTTGCTTTGTAATATTAAGCAATTTATCTGCAATTTCATTTTGAATTAGTACAATATTTCTGCCAAATGCCTTACAGAGTCAGCTAAGCATGAAACGGGAATTTACATACCTGTTGAATATTTAACCTATCAGTGGTAGCTTAAAAATACATCTCCTATATAGTATGTTCTTATAGGACATAATAAAATGTAACTGGCACAGGTGCAAAAACTCTGCATCAAAATAATAGAAAAACATGACTAGTTTACATGCTGTTTTTAAATCAAAAGAGCAAGATGGCAAAATGCCGTGAAATGGCTTATTATCAGGTCTCTTTTTTGTTGATTCTCTCAGATGTTTTTAAGATTTTTCTGTGTACTTGTGCAAGTTACGTGAACACATCCAATTCCAAAATCGCATTTTATTCCATCTTACTTGTGTTCAACTTGTCTTATTACGACAAAGTTTGCAATAACATAGTGTGTAAGGTTTTCTTCACTGATCACCTAAATGCAGTTAGTACCAAAAGCCCTACTGTAAATACTTCCAGCAAAGCAGCTGCCCTTCTCCAGAGTTTCTAACCTGAAAACAGGCTGCAAATGAGTAACAGAGGAGCTGGTGAGTACTGTCAGGAAAAGCTTATAAATAAGACCTTAATGTGGAATTACCTAAATCCACTGAGGAAATCGGGACATCACCTGAAGAAGTGGGGTATTTGTCCGCTACTGTGAATGTAAGCTGAAGCTACTAGCCTGCTGTGGTTTTAGCTGTGGCCTTTTGGGTAATGTAGTTTGCACACCATAAAGAATAGGTGTCTAAGGCATGGTGCTGCTCTCTACGTGCTGCTTCCTTCTCGCAGGAGTAAGCTCCAAAGCGACTCAGCACCTTGCAAAGCTGAGACGTTGGTTTTTACTTCCAAGCGGCAAACCCGGTCTCGCTTGCATGTGGGATGCTGCCTGAAGCAGGAGGGGATTCAATTCGTTCATACAGTTCAACGGTAGGGATTAGTCCCTCCTCAAAAGGCTCTGTGGCGTGCCAGATCTGAAGCACGCAGCTGGGGTCGCTGAAGGGTGAACTGAGAGGTGTGCCCTGTGCCAGTGGGCCCCTAGCACCAGAAGGGAAATGTTCCCTGCGACAGGTGCGGACTGGGATGTGCCCCAAGAGGGCTCTTGACCCTTTCCAGGTGAAAGAGCAGGAGAGTTAGTTGACCACCATGTAAGCACAACAGATCAGAGAGGTTTGGCTGGTTTTGTCAGAAGGAAGTTGCACAGTCTGGTGTATTTACACTTGAATGGACTTACCCTCTGACTATTTTATTTTCCTCTGGCTGAGACTGGAATGTCTGTCTTTCCTGCTCTTTGAGTTTGTGTATCCAACTTTTCAATTGGCTGATCAGCCTGCTGTACTCGTGATGGCTTCAGAAGGAGTTTTCTTTGAATTAGGACTCTTGGATGTGGACCTCGGTTTCCTTGAAAATCCTATTGCTGGGGGCACCTCTCTTAGTGAACACAAACTGAAAAGTGCTGGAAAAAACATTTTATTCCATTCTAGTAAAATGTAGCTTATTTAAGTGGTGAAAGCAGCATTTGTGGCCTTTCTGCACATGATGAATTCTCCATTTGCAATCTGTCTTTTTAGTAGTTTCACCATGATTCAAATGTGCATTTAATAGTTCTGGTTTTATAGCTGAAGGAGGTATAAATGTGTTTTAACTTTTTCAAAAGGTGATTAGTGCTTTAGCTTATAAACATTTTAACAATCAGTGCTTTGAAAAATAAAAAGCATCTCTAGAACTATGATTCCATAAGGATCTTAAAGGTGATGGCTCTCTTTTTTGGTGGTGTGTTTACAAACAAAGAAGCAAAAAGTGAACAAAACTTATTAGCTTCAAGTTTAGACAATTGTCCTAACACTTGTTACATTCGTCACTCAGGTAAGTTCACCCACTTTATCACCGTGCTACTATTTCTTTTCAATTAATATTAGAAACTGCTTTCTTTCTTCAGCTACTTACTTGGATTGGAGCTTAATAATTTAATTTAACTGCTTTTAGATATTAACTGCAAATATAAATATAGCTTTCTAAGGATTCGTTATCTCAGCTAATTTTATTTTCTCACATAATCTGTTGTTAAATGGATTTGCAACTTTTTGTTGCTTATGAAAGCCCAATTAACAGTTCTTTCACAGTTTGGTTCAGCACTGCAATGGTAAAAGACTTTGATCTTCATTGTTTTTATTATGATGGGTTTTTAACAATTACGTTTTCCCCTTCCCTCAGAAACAGCATATGCAGGTTTCTTTAGCTTCGGAAATTCAACTTTAGGGCTTTAAGACATTTGTATGTTTGCACATCTGTATCTATAAGGATAAATATTTATAATATGCCATACAAATGCACATACTCTTCCTGTTATAAATGCCATTTCTAACAGGAAATCCATTGTCTTGCACAGCAGGTATGGTTTCCTTGGTTTTCCCGACTTGGCTCAACCCTCCAAGCTCACCTTGTTACCTGTATATTATGGCAGTGGACTCCAATGTGACAGAGTTTCATTCTTTTGAATTAAGTCATTTACACTAGATTTTACTACCTGCAGATGTGTGTACATCGGTAGATGAGGCTTAACGGATCTTTCATCTTTCAGTCTTGTATATCCATTCAAACAAAAAGAACAGTGCTGCACACTTTCAAATATATTCAAATATTAAATACTGTTGAGACCTTTAGCATGTTGTTCATCCTTATGGAAGCCTCACTCTAGCTGTTCATTTTTGTTTGGCTTGTTAGCCATGCTTCAGGCATACCTGGCATCTACTGATTTTTTTCCTCTGCTCTTGTCCTTCTTTAAGAGTTCCTGACAGGGGGGCTGATGCAAACTGCAATTCGGGCATCACAGTTGTTAGCCAGAAACTGTATTCATTAGCAAAAAACTGACACGTTCCCCGCTGACCCTGGCATTCAATGAATGGTGCTGATCTGAAGTCTTCTAGGCAACTTCCAGGCGACATAAGGGACTGTCCACCACCCTGATCACCGGATCCAGTGTGCTGGAAAGAACAATGAAAGAAGTTGATAACTGTGCATGAAAAATAGGTAAAATATGTTAATCTGTCTTTTTCTGACTTTATTTGCTTTTAACTGTACTATTTTTGGTGATCTTAGCATGGAGTAAGCTTCCTTTGCTGGAGAAACTCTTAATTTGCTCTGTAATGAGTTAAATCTCAAAAGCCTAGAGCCAGCTCACTTACATTGCTGGTATTTATCAAGCTGAAGAAAAGAGTAATCGGGGTCAATTCTAAATGACGCTGTTATCTAAACTGCTGCAAATGTAACAAGAGGATGGCATTAAAAAGACCTGGACTTCTAATTCTGAAAAGTGTCTTTGTACATGAAAACCCTATTGTTTATTAAAGACAAGCAAGCAAAATCTTTGCAGTTTTAAGAAATGTGTAGCTTAAGGCTATGACTTTAGTATATACAGCTACAGCCAGGTTCTGCAGTTTGGAACTAACACTTGTTTCTTTTTGTGAATTTTCCTTTTTAATGTTTGCTAGAGATTGGATAGTTTACTTTTCAGAGCTAAAAATCTTTGAACCTTTAGAACACAAAAGCTGTATGAAAGAAACTTATATGTATGAGATCATGTGCCCAGACTCTTACCATCAAAAAAGAATATCCTATCCAAAGACTCCTCCAGTTCACTGGGCAGGGAGGAATTGACTGATCTTGGCTGTGAACTGCTACCGCTTGGGCTGGGGCCTCGCATACAGCACATCTGCTTATATATGGTTGTATTTCTTCTTCAGAAAGCGGCATCATTGGTAAAGGAGCAGCACTTGACAGCCAGTAAGACTTATCATTGCGACTGGCATAGTAACAAACTTGGTTGATATTACAGTAAGCAAAGGGCATGGTATTAAACACAGGAAGACAAGATCCTGCCAGACCTGAAAATAATAACAAATGATGAAAATTACTCCACTTCTTTCTAGGTAAGTTGGAAATAGTATTCTGGCCAATGTTGCTGCAAAACTATGTATCTTCACAGGAGTTACGTAATTCACAGACCTTAAACCTCCCAGGCTCTTTACCAAAATGGCTAATTATACTGCAAACAGAAACTTTTTTTACCATTAAGTATCTGCCTTTGACCAATAATATTTAATTGTGTCACCGTCCAGTATTTAAACATGATTTATTTTGTCACCATGGGAAACAGTTATGGTAACAAATCTTAGCTGTGCCAACGCTGAAAAATAAATTAGGCAAGAGGTGGCGGCTGGTTTAAAAGGAGATTAGCTATTTACAAACTCATTAGGAGCAGTGAGAAACCAAATGCCAATGCTGATAAATAGAAAATTTTTGTGAAGTATGACAAGCCGTTGCTACCAGTGCATTAAGCTGAAATCTCAGCAGCTGTTCTATTGCCTTCCAGAAAGGTTTCACAGACTCTGAAAGTGAAATAAAAGGATTGAGGGATTTTGCAGAGCCAATCCTGCAAAATTCTCATCAGGCAGACATCAGTGGGAATTAAGAAGTGACTACTGCATACTTCAGAGTTGAAGTTCTTCTTCCAGAACTGAATTTAGAACGGTTTCATGATGACCTATGTAGTTAACAATAATAATCACTGCATATATGTTCTGCCTTGAACTTTGTGTGTATTATTTCTGTAATGCCCCCAAACCCTAATGCCTTCTTTGAAGACATGCGACATTTCTATACAGAAGCCAGTTTTGTTTATCACTGATAATATTCCGTTCCAGTACTAATAAAGGATCTGGAATAGCCTGAGTGAGGAAAATGCCTGCAAAAAGAACACACTGGTCACAGGAAACAAGGATTTTATTTTCATTTGAATCTTATTTTTACTGCTGTTGTAAGGCATTCTGTTACCAACTGGCTCTCCTGGGGAATGCCAAACACCCGATAGTGAAAACGTTTCAAAACAACACTTCTATTGCTCTTTTAAACACTTCTTTTTTTGTCCAGCTTATTAGGTCCTTGATCTTTCCTCCTAGGAGACTTCTCTGCCTCTTGTATAACAAGTCAACAAAAGTTCAGGAAATTTCTTCTGTGCAAATTGCTGCCAATCAGTTTCTCAGGCTGCAAGTCAGGCAGCTTACTTAAGACAGTGAATTTTAGTCAGAAGTGTAGAAGATGTAGAAGTGACCCAAGACACCAAAAGGAGCTGTCTTTGGGAGAAATTTGACTCTGTCTTTTCCAAAAAATACTAGCTTCTGTGTCTTAAAAGCACACAATTCTGCTGTAAGCATAATGCATAATTTTATTTGTGAAGCTTATTTATACTATCCAACTGTAACCACCTAACTTAAGCAGCTCTTTTTCCCAAGCTGTCTCTACAGTAAAAAGGAGCAGATCCTCCAGGGAGTTATTTCAGAGTGGCCAAATGAGAATCCTGATCTAGGAAAATGTCTCCAGTAAGTTCAAAGACAGCCCAGAATGACTAGCCAAGATGAGTGAAATAAATCACTCATCTCTCCAACTTCTATTCAGAATTACTTAGAGGTAGAAATACTTCTTTCATTCAACTGCATAGCAGCAGAAAGCCATTTTAAATGGGTCACATAATAGGGCAGCACAACCAAGTTCATTATTATCAGTGTAAATTAGTTTTGAGTCTGTAGAAAATAAGTAATTGATGATTCTATAGTGTGCTCCATTTGACTTGTCTTTCATTGTATAGATCACACCATATTAGACCTTAACTGGAGAGCAATTATATACTACAATACATACCAAGATCTTGATTATGAGCTTTCTCTTGTCCTTCTACGTACAGCAGACTATAGCCAGTCCATAATTTTGGCATCCCCTGTGGACAGAGTGGTTCTCTGTCTGACTGACTGTGAAGGACGAGCAAGAATCCACTTGCAGATCTAATATGGGGGCCTGGTGGTCCTGGGATACCAGTCTGGCCAGGTGGACCTTATATGTAGTAGAAAAGGTAAAAGAAGTTTACTTGTATGAACACATAGCTAGTATGAACTTTTATCTTTTACTGTATTGAAGTGTTCGGTAAGGGGTTCCTGACTGAACGTAATACAACTTCACAGGTCGTCATGGGCAATAAAGACAGCAGTAGACTCATGTTACCCTTCTTAGGGGAGAGAAATGAACTAGATTGCCACTGAATGCTTGACAGTTGGCTTCTCTATGGAGCCTCTGTCCTGTGCTGTATGGATTAAGGAACGAACAGAGGTGGGCAATGATTTCCCATACTTGCTAACTAGGATGAGTTGTCTGGACTGAATTTGAATCCCTGCAGTAACAGTCAATGCCCTTTCCTCACGCATGTATTAAACCATTAATTTATTAAACAGCAGTCACAGTTAAAATACAATTTTAATTACTCACAGACAGTTGAACCATTAGCCCTGACTCAGAAATGCATACCTGTTGATATATGGTGTTTAAGCATGTATGGTTAATTGCCTTCCTGGTTAATAATGGATGCTGACATAAATTTTCTTCTGATAGGTCATTTTATGTGTTATGAAATCACTCACAACTGTCACTATCAGTGCTTGAAGTGAGAGGGGGGAAAGAAGTGCCATGGTATCTCAAGCTAGAGGTGGATGTATCCATGTACGAATTGGGGGGAGTAGAAAGAAAACTTAGTCTATGCATCATCTCACACATCTCTCTCCCAAAAGTCATGTTCCATTCTTACCTTGTGGCCCAGCATATCCTTGCTCTCCTGTATTCCCCTGGTCGCCTGGTGGTCCAGGTGCCCCAGGTAAGCCAGCTTGACCTGGCAGGCCATACGGCCCTTCTTCACCTTTTCTTCCTGGATAAACACAAAGTATGAACTTTCCCTTCATATGGCTGCATTTAAAGGTTATACGTTGTCCAAACATACAGAGCATGCAACGGGCCAGTCAGCAGAACTGATGCCACCAAGAAGTGACGCTTCAGGACAGAGAGGTGCAGAACTGCTTTCTGCTGGGAATTCTCTTTACAGCTTACCTTGTGACCAC
>JAVKLA010000084.1:24017444-24035276 GCA_034782735.1 Sagittarius serpentarius
GTAGCTCAGAGGCACAACTTTAGGAACAGCAACGGCTGATAAGGTTTTATGTCCTCTCTACAGAACTTGTGTGATTCACAGTTGAAATCAAAGCACTAACAAACATGATCATGACAAGCCTCTTGCAGAATTGCCATCAGTATCTGTACCGTGTAATGAGTTATAACTCATCCTATGGCAGGCCTTCATCTTTTAGGACCCAGTTCAGCAAAGTCTCTAAACATGTTCTGAACTTCCTATGAAGTAATGCATGTATTATTGCAGATTTGGACTACATCCAGCAGGGGAAGCTTAAAGACATTTTTAGACTCCTGATGGCCTCACCTTTTTATATTTCTTGTAGGTACATGCATTTTTATACATTAGCAGATAATGAGGTGTGGCCACGACAGTAAAAGAGACGTCTCATATGCAGGGCACAGATAGTGATGGTCCTCTTCATTGGCTACTCTAAACATAATCTGAATTGAACGAAGTTACACTTGTCAGGTATTATTGCGCTTGGCAGTGTTTTTCCTCTTTTGGTAAACAACAGTTTTCAGATGAGTATGTTTCTGTAGCACCACAGTTGTTTCTCATTAATGGTGTGTCTTTCATTCCCTGCAAATTTTGTTATTTAACCTGCAGACTGAGTGATTCAAGGCTGTCTCACAACATTCAAGATTTCCCCATGTTACTTTTTACCAGATTCATTAAGGAAATCTAAACCAGTCAAAACAATTTAACAGCTTTTTCAATGTTGGTTGCATAGTTATTTTGCCAAAGCTCAAGTTTTAGTAATACAGATTGCTTTTGCCAGTGAAACGTCCAGTTTGCCTTCCAAGATGGGAGAAAACTGGAATTCTGCTATCTTAATGAAAGGAAAAGCATTGCTAGGTGTTTCTTTCATAAAACCAGTGCAAGTATGTATCATTGTATCATCTGTTTTTACAGAAACTGTTTTAATGGTGTGTATAATGGAAACACAGCAATTCAACCCCAGAAACACCTTTTAGTTGGCAAATCAATTAAAAGATATAAAACTAGACAGTTCACTGAAAATTGCCTTGTGTTCACTTTCATGAGGGGAATGACTATTGCAGGGAATCTCCTGGGTGTCCAGTGCAGCCACCACAACAAACTTTGGTTTCCCAAGCAGGGAATATCTAAAACCATATGAGGGATCCCACTGTCTAAACTGAAGACACCACATTTAGACACAACCCAAACTGAAGACACTACACAGACATGGTACGTTGTATTTCTACAAAGATGGCCACTCTGCTGGAATCATCAGTACCAGCACCACCGTTGTTTTCTTTTTACCTATCAGAAGAATGTTTCAGTCTTTCATCACTCCTTTTTAAGATCTCTTTGGTCAGTTTTCTTTTGTGGTAACTTTTTCACATTCTAACAGATAAAAAGTGCTATCGTAGCTGCCTCTCTGTCTTCAGTGTCCTTTTAGGACTTTGGTTAGCAGAGCTTTGTGATGCATTATTGCTAAATTTCAAAGGATGTATATTTTTAACATCTTCCAACTGGTCTAAACCATAGGATTGCTTTGAGGCATTGCTTTTTCATTTGCTGGTAGAAAGGAAAAATACCGTTTGAAAACTCTTTTTCTCAACAGTGGCTGATGCTTTTGCTTTCCCTGGCCTAGGAAAAGGGGATGCAGTGCAGGCAAGCTCAAGCAGCCTGGTTCAGCTAAACTGATCCATCACCCTCAGCATTAACCAGCCCACTACATGTTTCTGGAGACTCTTAGTAAGTGCTTAAGGGGAGAAGACAGGGTAAGTAGAGAAGTAACACTGACACTCTGACCCTTTTCAATTCGTTGTCTAAATGGCCAAAATAGACATCCACGCTTCCAAAACACAAACTTACCTTGGGGTCCAGGGTGGCCTATTGGCCCTGGTAAACCTACAGAGCCATCATCTCCTCTTTGCCCTGCTTCCCCAGGAGGCCCTGGGATTGTAGGGCATGAATCATCTATTTTTCCTGGTTCGCCAGGGTCACCTGGGATATGTAATAGGAAAGTAAATTAGACAGAAGATTGGTTAATAGCTCCCATATGAAAAAATAAACATAACTGTTATTCAAGTGTATACTTTAAGTATTTTAAAATCTTGAATTACTGAGTCTCACTGCTTTTAATTTTACTCTTAGTCTTCTAGCCCAGCATTTAACAGCATGGTGATCATGTTTTAGCAAGTGTGTGCTAGCTGATACGTTTCAAATATTTGGTGTACAGTTTCTGTCTTAATGTGCCCCAAACTGATCTGAGTTAAAGCCTAAAGTCTACCCAACTTCAGTGCAAACACCTTAGCACATGTGAAGATTTACAGTACTTTGCCTATTCTGTAGCTGCAAAACCATCAATAAGCAGGCCAAAGAAGCTAGTCCACAATATCCATTTAAAATAATTATTATAATAAAAAAAAAAAGAATGGCCACATTTTATGTATTGAAACTTACTGGGAGCTATTGGTTATTTGCATTTTGGAACAACATCAGAATTTAACCAATTTAGTCACACTAAAGAGTTCAGTGTTTGTAGTAATCCAGTGTTAGGATTCAAGCTTTTGCTAAGTTTTTGGTTAGAAAGCATCTTGTGTGACAACCAAAAAACAAAATGAGAAGTTGAAACAAGTGTGTTTTACAAGTCTAATTGGCATCATAGCATGAGACTTCTCAATGTGGCATTATCAGTATATTGGTCTGCTTGGAAGTGCTAGCTATTTATATGCAAAATCTATTCCAACTATGTTGTTGTAGCAGTATCTACTATTCCTAGCAGCCAAACCAAGAATACCTTCTAAGAGTGGAATGTATCTATACAGAAGGAAGCCCACATGAAAAGAACAATAAGCAATACTCATGAACTTACCTGTGAAACCTGAAGGATTTGAAAAATGGAAAGCAGATTGCGGCCATTGTGGTGCAGGTGGAAACAGGTTTCAGGCATGTAAATTAAAGAATGGAATGAGAACTGAAATCACTTACAAGAGGTGACACTAAAACAAATACATAGTTCAGAAATTTTTACACAAATCAATTAAGTTGGTTTTTTTCTGAGATTGTTTAAATTGTCTGTATGCAAGTAAACATTAGTAAGATTATATATGAATAGAAAGATCATGGTTACAATTGAGTGACGATGAGCAACAGGTTCGTAAGTACCTGTGGGACCTCTGGGACCAGGTTTTCCTTGAAAACCTTGGTCTCCTGGTTGTCCTATAGCACCAGGTGGACCCTGTGGGCCATGGATTCCCATAGGACCTGTAAAGAAAACAGTTGTGCAATTACATGTGGTTGCATTCCGAGACGGTGAACACATAAATAAGGCGAAGTCTGGCTGCTTGAGTAACAAAAAATGCTTGGGACAGCCCAACTCTATTGTCTCCCAGAAAGAAATTCACATTTTTCTCTTCTCTCCCTGGTCCTGAATTAAAATTTATGACTTTCTTTTTGTAGAGATTGGAAGGGATTGGTGTAGATAGGACTTCTCTACAGTGCGTGGAAGAAGCAGAGTATCTAGATCCCTGTTTTCAAACTAAAGAATCTGTTGAAAGCCCAAAGCTATTGATACGGGGCAGATACGAGACTCTGTGTTAGTTCAAACACATCTGCATCTTCCATGGTTTCTCAAGACACCTGCAGAGAGATCAGAGTTTGCTTTATCTGGCAGACTCAAAAGTTTTACTGCCTCATTCTCAGGTTGGTAGGGGAGTCTTCCAACAAGTTGCTGGAAGCCGTACATGTGAACCTGGCTCTACTCTGACCTTCTACCCGAGCCCTACCTTATCTATAGTTAACAGGGCAGAGCTATGAAATGTCCAGCCTACCCCTTTTGTCTGGCTCAGTCTCCAAGGGTAATCCCCAGTGCACAAGGCTCAGTTGCATAAGGTTGGGCATAAGTGCGCATGCTAGTTAAAAACATCTCAGATTATACCCTTTAGGCCTCCTCTTCCTTGGTTCCCTGGAAGACCTCTGGCTCCTTGTTGCCCTCGCTGCCCAGGATTACCTGGTACCCCTTGAATACCGGTATCGCCTGGATCTCCTCGCACAAAGATAGTATGTCCAGGAGGACCAGGATTCCCAGGCTGACCTATGGTAAAAGAATTTTATTCTTAATACGTGCACAAAGCATAAACATCTAAAAATAGCCATGTTCCATTGGTTTTTTTGCTTTTGGGTTTTCTCCTGGGACATACGACAGCCCTTGCATGGTTTTGGAAATATTAATATTAGCCTTATCCAAGGCATTGTAAAGAAGACAGTAATAGGAATAGCTCCCAAAACTATATAGATTCTGTGCAAGCAAAAGGCAGCAAGTTAATGTTACATGCATTGAGACACTGTTTCTCTGCATTTATTATAATGTTGCTTACCCTTCCCATCTCAACCCCATTTCCCAGTAGGAAGTGAGTCTTCGTACTGGGTAAGGAAGGGTTCAGATAATAGTTAATGTAAGGGGTCAGAACAACTTGAAAGAGCTCCATTTGAGGACCAGAATCTATAGGAATTGACTGGACCCCTTGGCAATGCCTGCTTGTAACAGAAGTGAGGTCTGCATAAATGCTTAGAAAAGAGTTGCCAGCTTTAGCTTTCCCAGGGCTGGATTTAGATTGGAAAGTTTTTTGTGGGTTTACCAACAATGGCAGGCTTCTGGACAGTGTGTTTTATCCTTCTTGCTAGGAAGAGAGGCTAGTAATCTTATTTGTGTTGGCTTCTGTGGAAACCGAGATATGTTGTAGCAGCAGGACTTGTACAGAATTACCATACAGGCCAGAAAACTGAATCTGGAGATCTGTATTTTATCCTTGCTCTGGTGATCTATTCAGTGTTCAGTTCCCTGTGTATTCACTGAGGTATTGATTGGTTTCTTTGTTCCCTGTGCACTTTTCTATGTTGTTCCACAGACAGCAACCTAGCAACTCCTAGTAGCCTCAGGGGCTTTTTACATGATCAGATTTGGTATTTTTTGTTTTAATACCTCTGATGCCATCTAAACCAGGTGGTCCTTGATCACCTGGAGGACCAGGAGAAGCACTATCAGGAGATCTTCCCATAGGTCCAGTGGGTCCAACAGGTCCTCTTCTACCTAAGGGATCACATTTTACCAAAAAAAAAAAAAAAGAAAAGAAAAACAATTGTTTTTAGATTACAGAAATAAGTTACTAACTAAAAGAATGCTGACATGAAGTCATGGAAGTTATGCATGCTCTCAGTTTTATACTGAACATACCGGTGATTAGGCTAACGAAGACATCTTGTAGAAGTGAAAGTATTTGTTATCTTTTAAAAATCTTTAATTCTTTCCATAAAATCTATTTAAACTAAAGAATGCATCATCACACATTGGCATATTGCCACAAGTAGCCGCCTTCTCCTGAATTCTGACAGTGGGAGAAATGGTAAAAATGTAAGATGAGTGGGGACTATGGCATCATTCTGCCTGGGACAGGATTAAGTATTCACAGATTGTTCATAGCAAAAGTGAGTTCAGCCATTTCCTAAAAACCTCAGTGAACGAGATGAACTTACTAGCCTTAAATGTATTTTTTTCCTAATTTGTAATCTGGATTTTTGCAAAATAAGACATTCGTGCCCTTACATGTGACAGGCAGGAAGAGTTAGAGGTTACCATCTTCTGCATAACACTTTTGAATAGTCGCAGCTTGTTAGCATGTGTGTTGCACTCTGTTGCCTTCTCTTTTCTACAAAAAAACAAATCTAATTTCTTCAGTCTTTTTTCAACCCCATCCTTCCATTTACTCTCTAGTAAGTTCTCCCTAATTTGTCAAAGCTGGACACAGTATACCACAGGAGGCCTTGCCCATCCTATGTTAAGCAGTGTTAATACATCCTGGAATTAAACTTTCTCTTTTTTCCTCAACAGTATCATTCTGTTGACTCCCCCCAGTTCACGAACTAGTAACCGAATTGAGAAAAATGATGGTGTCTTCATCTTAGAATAATTCACCTCACCACAATTCACCTCCACTATTTTTCTTCTGTGTGTTATATGACACTGTGGCAAAGTTTGGTAGAGTAAAGCTAATGTCACTTCTAATCACAGAATTGGTGAAGCTTCAGTGGGCCTCTGGAGACTTTCTAGTCCAACCTTCTCCTCAAAGCAGGGTCAGCTAGAGCAGGTTGCCTAGGATTCTGTCTGGCTGAGTTTTGAGGATCTCCAAGGACCTCCAAGGACAGACACTTCTCTGTTCACATATTCAATTACCCTCACAGGAAAAACAAAACTTTTCCTTTTATTTAAGTGGAATTCCCTGTATGTCAGTTTGTGCCCATTGCCTCTTGTCCTGTCACTGGATACCACTATGAAGAATCTGTCTCCATGTCCTTCCCATCAGGTACTTACACACATTTATAAAATCCCACCTGAGCCTTCTCTTCTGGAAGCTAAGCAATTCCCACTCCCTCAGACTCTCCTCATATGACAGATCCTCCAATCTCTTAACCTTCTTAGTGGCCCTTCCTCAAACACTTGCTTTTTCCTATTTCTATGCAATTCGTATATCACCAAGGCTCTTAAATAATCATAGCAATCTTGTGATACAGTTCTATCTTGCATCTGCATCAGAATAGTTGATAGATTTACTGTATTTCTGTGACTACCAGATCTCCTGCACTCTTTTTCTTCAGGAATTTCTTCCCAAGAGGCAGCTCCACCTAGAAGTTCCCTGAGCCTGTCCAACTCCATAATTTTCTATTCTCATTCTTTCCTCTCCTGTAACATAATAAACAAGAAATACTGGGGTCTCTGTATCTACTCAGGAAACATCAGCATGTTACTGCAACAGAAATGTTTGTAGGGAGAGAATCTTCTGGGTATGTATTAATGTTCATACTAACCAGAGGAAGAGACCTTATGAGCTTAATTTCAACTCTGCAGGTCACCACTAAGGAGAAAACCCTTTCTTACCTGGGAATCCTGGGAATCCTCTTTCTCCAGGGGGGCCTGGAATAGAAATACCAGGCCATCCAGGTTTACCTCTGTCTCCTTTTGGTCCAAGTTCTCCTGGGTATCCTGGGGGCCCTATTTCACTTTGACCTTTATAGGAAAACAATTATGTACATAAAGCTTACAGTGAGTACAAATACAGATGTGCAGAATAGAAATACCAGCTGCAGATGTTCATCCTTGCAAGGGTTGCCTAGTGCTATTTTTCTGGTTCTCTCTTGGAAGCTAGATAGAGTTTTGTTGAATCTGGCCCTAATTCATCCTTTCAAAGTAATCTCTCTGCTTTAATGCTGTTCTTCAGGGGTTATTTTATATGGTGTCATTATTGTCTGTAACTTCAAATGTAAATGGTTGCATGGTCCTAAATTTCATTTTCTATCAGCATAAATTTGTAATCTCTAGATAGATGGTGAGCACTGTTTTTTAATACTGCTTCAAAAGCACCTTTTGAAAGTTGCAAATGGATCAGCATGAGTGAAATCCAAGTTCCTCTTAAGTTTGTGGCACAACTCCCATGGACTTTAATGGGGCTGGGATTTTCTAAGTCTCCTTTTAATTTGTTAGTTTTATCGTTTACATATAAAAAACCTGGAGTCTTGGCTCTCCTTTGAATCATCTGCAGTGAACATTTTCATTTTATAAACAACCTTGAAAGGTTCCAACAAAACTATATGAGTAATGGAAGTTTTAAAGTTTTCCCCGCAAATAACTGCAGGTGTGTAATTAGGCATACTTAAGATTCTGTCTGAAAGTTTAGTCTGAGCGTTAATGGTATCTTCTGGGCACCACAAATATCAAAATAATGTGCATCATTCCTTGCATATTCAGTCATTTAAGAGAAGATTTTCTATTCCACATAGGTATCTCCCTTCTTTACCTGGAGCTCCTGCAGAACCTTTTTGACCTTTTACTCCATCCAAGCCATCCAGTCCAGGCAGTCCAGGAAGACCTGAGAGGTATTACAGGCATGACTGGGTGCCACAATAATCCTTTAAAGTCACAATTAAAAATTATGCCATTTTTTTTTCTGACAACACATTCTGGATCAAGACAGGGTATTTGCTGAATTTGATTCTTACTGGCAACTGAAGACGAGATCACATTGTACCTGAGTGCAGTCCTTTTGGAAAGGAAAATGTAAAAAATCTGAAAATAGCAATCGTAATACAGTTTCACATCATAGCAATCAGAAAACATACCTTTTAATCCTTTCGGTATTTCTGTACTGCGGCTAGCAGCAGGAAGCTCAGTATGGGCTAATTTACTGTATAGTGAACCTCATGTCGGGGGCTAGACTACTACTGCTACATATGATTAGTCCAAAGTTAGCTGTGTTATCACTGCATGACTAGGTGACTGGGATGCAGATGCTACCTAAAATAACTGTGAAGCTGTAACTTCTTTACAGCTTCTGTTCCAAATTTAAGTGCAATTTAATCTAGCTGCACTAAAAGAAGCTAAATTTTCACCTGGCTTCTTTTCTGTGGTCCTGCAGATTTCACACAGAAAACTATGCTTTTTTGCATGACACTATTACAAAAATTCTTTAAACTGAGCAGCACAAAGTCTTTGAAGACAACAAATCTGTAATTGAGACCTATGCTGACATAGTGATAGTATAGAGCAGCTTTGTCACTAGTGATGGTCACTAGATGACCAGATCACAGGCTGAGTGTTCATGGTAGTCAGGTATAAATTTCACTTTATAATCTGTGCTTTTTTGAAAACTGCTAAAACACAATAAGTAAAAACATAGATGGCATTTGTTTATCCATTTTTTTAAAGTTGAACTAATCTGAGATTGTGTTTGCAGTAGAGGGTAAAAATATCTGTATGTCATTAGCACTTTATAGTTTCCTAAGTTGTGTAGATGAAGTATCAAGTGTGAAGACGTACGCTTATTAAATGCAGACAGCAGCCTATCACCTGGTGATAGGAACACGTTTGGCAAAACCGATGGGTCATTGGTAACAGGTTCCAAAGAGGTTTCAGACAGAGGAGCAGACTTGGGATGCTTCTTGCTCCAGAGAGGGATAAATTAGAGTGGACACCGATCATCCAGAAGTTGAACAATACTGTCAGTGCCTATTTCCTGTCTCTTTTCCACCTTTGCTGCTTATCTCTGCCTAATTTCCTTCTCCACCAGTTCCTCTCCCTGCCATGTACAATTTCCAGTCTCAGTCCAGTTGCAGTGGGTTTTTTTTTCCACAAGTCTAAATTATCTGCCTCCTTTTCCCTGTCTAGCTACTTCCTGGCATAGAAGATGTAAGTTCTCTGTTACAGTTCCTGTGCTTGATCCCAACATGTGCTGCAGCACGCAAATCTGCTGTATATTCAGAGCATGAATCATGGGAGAATTTATTGCTCTACTTAAGCAGATATGAATGGATGTATTTTCTTAAAGTTTATAAGCTGGTCAAATCTGGCGGGGAAAAATTGCTGTAGGAACAGCAACACAAATGCCCTTCCTCAACTGCCTCATCTGCCAAATTTAAAGGTCCCTAGTTCAAAGGTGGCTCATCTGAGAAAAGAAAAATGAAAGGGCACTAGAGTTCTCTAACAGACACAGTTTTGTTCTTAGAAATTGTTGAATTACTTTAAAATTTAACACAGGAATGAAAAGAAAGGAAAAAAAATAATCCAGCCTGTAGCAAACACTGGTCTGGAAAAATTTTAAATCCAGAAGATTGTTTGAAAACCTGCAAGACACTGATAATATACTGTCTATGTAATCCCCTTTATACTATGGGATACTAGTAATCCAACCTGTAATATCTTCCATGCCCTTAATTAACTGCTTTTTTCACGTCATTCTAAGTTTCAGTCCTGCTTTCTGTAGCCTGCTTGTGCTTTGGGCATGTTCCCATTTTCAAATTTATGTAAGAGTTGCATGCCAGCTTGGGGAATTTAACAGTGGTATTTTAAAACGGTTATGAACTCCTAACTATTTTTGGCACCTAGGTCACCATTTAAAACTTTTTTGATCTTTAGCTCATTCAGTCAAGATTGATGGCTAGGTTTACTTGCTTTCCAGGGAATTTCTGACACATTTGCCAACAATCCATTACAATATCAGCGCTTGTAATTCTAGATTTTTGGATTGCTATAGTCCCATATTTCTAGGTACAGCTGAATTGGCTGACCTATGTATGAACCACTGTTTCTGTATTTTACAGCCCAATTCAGCTTCTGCTCACACAAGTAATTCTGCTGATGTTCTTAATATTACTTGCTCCATCAAGGATTACTCACACAAGTAAGGCTTGCCAGACTAAGCCCTTAACTAGCAAAACTATCTCTGTAATAAAGAAAATGTCAGTATGCTTTGGTAGATGCTGTTAAATTTTTTTTAATCCGAGTTCTTCAGGCACAAGACATTTAATGTAAATGAGAAGTAATTAAGACTAACAAGGCTGTGTACTTAGCTATGAACAGCCAATTAACCATTTCACTTCTAATGCTAGCAACAGTATTTATTGAAAATAGCATTAAGACCTATATTCTCCAATTGAATGGGAATAAAAATTCCATTCTGTTTTCATTACTGGGTATAATTTCAAAGGTGTTAACTTTCTTTTCAACTATGCTGGCAATGTATAGAATCCTAAGGCTTAGCAGGCAACTTGGTCTCTAATCAATTGCCATTTGGAACTGAATTTTTCCCTCTGCAGCACATGTGTTAATTTATTACGTTTCCTGTGCAGGACTTGAGATAACTTCTGCACAATATAGGAAAGAAGTGTCTTACCACTTATGACAAGAAGGAAAGAATCCATCCGCTACTAAAAAGTTTTCAGCAGAAGAATGCTTTTTTTATTTTTTTGACCCCTCTCAATTTAGACATTCCTGTCACTGCAGTTCTCTTGCAGATTATGCACCAGCAAGGAACTGTCATAACAGTTTAAATCAGTACCACTTATTTACTGCAAGCAATCATAAATGGTTTCTATTTTTCATTTAAATTTTCAGTAGTTCTTAAGAAGTCACCTAAATTTTTCCTTAGGCTGAATTTGAAAAAGTGAATTTATTGTCCTCTCTAAGCATTTATCATAGACCCAAGTGTTACTTTACTGTGATTTCTGTGTACGGGTTACTAATACTATTCTTCCTGCCCAGGAACTGGTTATGAAGCACACAGTAACAGAGAAAGGATACAAAGTACATAGTTGATTACCTTTCTTTATGAGGTATTAATGTAACTTGTAATTTCAATATATCGTTCTGAGTATAGTAAAAGTTAATAATGCTCTCCAACAAAAACAACTGTATAGATGAACTGCTGTTCAATCTAAACATAACAATCATTGTGAGAAGTATAAATTAGGATTTGGAGGAAACATTTCTGTGTTAAATCCACCAAAAATCAGTTTTTGGAGAAAATAAAACAACAACAAAACCAACAACAAAAACCAACCCAAGTTATCACCATTTGTTAAAACAAATTTGTAAGAGAAAACTGTCCATAGCAGTCTGTTGGTTTTGTAGAGTAACAGTGGCACTCCATGGTGAAAAGGTAGAACACAGCATAATTGAAGTGAAACATCTGAATTTCTGCAAACTCTTTTTTCTTTCCTTAACTTCTGCTATCAGTTACATCAGCTGAGCCAGAATGTGTTTCTGCCTTCTTCCTTACTCGTTTTAGATTGTAGTCTGATTTTCTGAGGTAGCATTTATGTTACTTTTCAAAGGTGATGGCAACTGGCTTAATTCTTCTAGTAGTTTAAGAGAACACAGAATCAAAATTATGCTCATAGTTAGGCCTTTTCCATTTTCACTGCTAAAAGGGTATTTGTCTGGTGCTGTTACGTTACCAGCAGAACTGCACTGTATACTGTTTACCTTTTCTGCCTTGGGATCCAGCTAATCCTTGCAATCCTGGAGGTCCCAAAATTCCATGTTTCCCTTTTTCTCCAGGTTCTCCTGGCAATCCCTGAGGACCTGTACCTCCTGAGAGTGGGGGAAAAAAAAAATCTGTGAATATGCAAATCTATTAAACTGATTTTTTTTAATGCTGTGCAGCACACTGCGTTAATCAGAGGTACCTAAAAGTATACGGGAATGTATGAAGAATTGATGGATCTTGCTTTCTGAGACTGAGCAGACTATTGCCGCTATCTATAGGTACTGAAATAGCTTTCAATACACACCTTCCTATGATCTGTGATTTTTCTGGCCTCCTCCACAGAGGTGCCTCCCCAGCTGCATTTTCCTGTTCCGTATCTCTTTTGAGCTGTTACATGGCAATATTTTTTAAACTTTGGCATTACCTGGAAATCCAGGTATTCCTGGGTATCCAGGGTCACCCTTGGATCCCAGTCTTCCAGGTTGCCCTTGGATACCTGGTGAACCCTTCTCTCCTGGGAATCCACAGAGTCCTTAAAGAAAAAGAACAATCTAGCATTTATTTGTTTAAAGTTGCCCATTCTTCATCTCATGATAAGTTTAAAAATACAAAAGTTCAGTAAGGGGTTTCTTGACTAGAAAAAGAATTTTATTCAAATACTTCAGATCCCTTGCATTTATTTATTAGCAATGAATTACACTGATCTCTCTAGCGTTATCTGAAATAGCAGAAATGGCTAGTAAGATATAGGCAAGCCAGGTTTTATTCTGGTGAGTACTGGAATGTTCATCAGTGCTGTACTAGACAACAGTAGACTCTACCTCCTGTGTTCATGCTAGCCGTATTGCACATTGTGATGCCTCTCCAATCCCTGGGTTTATAACTATATAAAATAGCACTCAATATGCACAGGAAGCAGGGTTCCCTCTCTGCTAACAAAATTTAGAGAAAATAAGTTCTGAAGTCCAATTTTTTTTCTTTAATCAGAGGTACCTGGTAATCCTGGATCTCCGGGAGGCCCTTGTCGACCATGTGTACCAAGTAGAGGAGTTGGGTCACCTCTCCTGCCTGTTGAGGTACAATGACTTTCATTTCATACACGTATCCTTTTCATCCACAAAACCAAAGCTGGACAGTTTTGTAAGATCAGGTAATTTACTCATAGATATTAACAGCTATAAAAGGGACTGAGAGAATACAGAATGAAAAATGCTTTGGCACATGCAAATTATCTGCCAGCTCAGCTTGTCTTGAAGTACTCATTCAGTTTGTGTTTAGTATGACTCCTGGCAGTATTCATGTAAATTTCCCATAATGAAAAAAACAAAGCCAAACCCCAAAATTACGAGAACTTTCCCAAAACTGACAGCATATACTGAAAATGAAAGATATTGCATAAATTCCCTATAACACTTTATTAAACAAAGAGAACTCCTTACATAGGTTTGTGAGGATGTGCAAAATCAATACAGCGTGAGTCTATTTACTCAGTAAAGACCTTTTAGGGACTAGCTGGGTACTTTAAGCCAGCACACCGTCTTCTTTCTGTCTGTGCTGAAATTCCTGTTTATCACAAAATCAATAATTCTGAGCAATTTTGCCTTGCATTGTCTGTACAAATGTCTGACCTCCCCTACTTATTCATGCTGTCTCCAACTTCATTGTCTGATTTTGCTGGGAAGAGTTAAGAGGAAATATCATGTTCAAGTGTCGCTAGAAATCCCCCGCCATAGCAATCCCCACCTTTACTGGCTATTCCCTGCTTTAGTTTTAAGGATAACTTTTCCAGTAAATTTGTTTTCAATGCATTTCATGAAAGTTCTCTTTATATTGAGTACTGTTCTTTACTTTTTTTGGTGGGAATATATTCCCCGGCTGAGGAGGTCTTGATTTTTGAAGAAATGGAAAAGGTAACTAAGGAAACAATTTCTCCTGTCGCCTTAATGCTTTTTTCCAGGCAATGATTTAATTTCATTATTTATTAGTAATGCCATCCTGCTCCAATGAAATTTGAAATATGATGGATGACACCATTTTGTATTTCTTTGAAACGCTTCTTAAAATCTAAATAGTATAGATAATTTTTTCAACGTAATCTCTACCTATGCAAAAAACAATATGCAAAACATCATCTTTTCCAATGAATAATTTTGCATGCATGGCTATGAACTCTGCCTGATTTGTTGCACTACACTTTCAGAAGTTCCAAGAATTCAAAAATCATAGCCTGGAAAACACTGGAAAATAAGTGATATAAAAGAAATTATTAATCATGTTGGACTATTTTAAAAATTCTACATATCTGTATAATATCATACCATAATACCCTAAAAAAATGCATTTTCTCTTATTTGAGTTGACAAATTTTACAGATCCATATAAGAGTGGATTTTGACATGCACTTGATGGAATTTTTAAACTCTATGAAATTTGACACAAATTTATCTTCTGAATTAATAAAGGAACAAACTGTTACAGAATATACTGAAATGCAAATTTGGGCTTCAGATAAGTCAGACTTGTTTCTAATGACGTTCATGTTTTAATTATTTTCACTTCTGTCCTGTTTTCCCTTTTCTAGTGAGTACTCGCCATCTATCAGACCATATACATCCTAACAATATTGCTCTTTTAAAAAGCATGTCTATATAAGCTCATTACCTTTAGATCCTTTTGGGCCAGTCAGTCCTGGATTTCCAGGGATTCCTGGTAAGCCAATGTCACCCTGATTTTTTTAAAAACAAAGTAAAAATGTTTGACATATATGTGTAGCAGGAATGATCTATAAGAGCATTTGGTTCTCTTACACTGGTAAACAGACCAGCAATGAATGTGAATAGCAAAACTGTATCTTAGGCTCAACATAAAAGCATGCTGTCTTTGTTACACGACTAACACTGACCACTAACACTTCCAAGAAACTGTAGATTAGACTTGCTAATCATTTTGAGTTTGTGCTTTTATAGTTTATGCTAACTCTTCGCCTGAACAGCTTAAATTCTCCACAGATGGCTTGAGTAATTTGATTTAAAACGTACTATAAAAACGTACCAAATACTGTTGTATGTTACCCAGAATTTACTATGAACATTAACCAGAAATATGTTGTAATGTAACAGTAAAAATGTAAAGATTTCTCTATTTTTCCTTTTTAATAATGACCTATAATGAGCAAAACACAGATTATCTCTTCAAAGAAATATAGTAAAAGACAAGCCAAGCAAAGATGTGTCCCTTTACCAAAAACCAACTGTGCTTCATGCTTCATGTAATCTCACTGCCTGTCTACCTAGCATACAAGCCAGTGAAGAATTTTACCTTATATCCGTATGTGACATATGTGTGGTTTTGTGTATTTGTTCTTGAGCAATATTGCTTGCTTGGGTTCTGTTTGGTGCAAGTTGTCAGTATGGGCATGGAAAACTTGGTTTGTCTTGCCTATTGGCTTGTCTGCTCCACATAGCTGCTTCTTTGTATCTTGCTATATGTTAATTTCATACTTGTGCTGCTGCTGTGTTACAATTTCTGCAGTAAGTGATTTGTCAATCTGTTCTTAGGAGTAATGTGAAAGATTTGATTGTGCATCCATTTTTTGCCCCGCCCCCCAATTAGTGCAGCGGAGCCTGGACTTCCACCAAGTGGCAATATAACAAAACCACAACATGCAGCTAGGAGAGAGCGGAGATGCCCTTTGTTGACTCTGACTACAGTTTCTGCTAAAATGTAATCAAAGCATTGAAGTGTTGCATTAAGGAATTTACCCTTCCTACTATACTGACAGTCTCTTCTCAGGAGGATCATCTAATGGGTAAGTACAATAGAAGTACCCTTCATCATGTTTCTTGGAGGCAGGAGACAGCTGCGAAGTTCAGAAAATTTCACTACCACTGTGTTTACCTGGTCACCTGGTTGTCCTTGAAAACCCGTAATTCCTTTAAAGCCCTTTGGTCCTGGGAAACCCCGTGATCCTGGAAACCCCATCAGTCCAGTGTCACCATGGTCACCTGGCAGTCCTGGGACACCATTCTTCCCTGGAAATCCTTGGGTGCCTCTGAAACCAGTATTGCCTTTTTCACCTGAAGTTAATTGCAGAACAAAATAATAACCAATATAGTCAAGCCATTATTTGACACTTATTTTGAATATGGCTATGCTTTCACACTTTGTCTATTGCCTTAGTAATTGTCCAAAGAAACTAGCCTGCTAGTTTAAGAATCTATAAACACAGTAAGGTTGCTGGATGTCATGCAGCTACTAGTCCAAACCTGTGAAAAACACAAATTATTTTTATCAGATGAATGTGTGTGTATGCAGGGCTTTATTTTATGAACTTACCTCTTTCACCTCTAAATCCGTTCTCACCAGGAAACCCTGGTTCCCCCTTTTGTCCCTTCTCAAGACGGATGTTAACCCAGCCACTGTCTCCTGGAGGCCCTCTTTCACCTTTGAACCAAACATATGGAATGTAAGTAAATCCTCATGAGTGACACATCCTGAAAATTAATTTTAGTGAAGACTTCCCTAACAGAGAAAGCCTTCAAATATCAATGCAATTCTCAGTTGTTTCAGCAGGCTCACTGCTAATAGAATTTATTATCCTTCTCTTGCTTTTTAGTTAATTCAGTAGTAACCCATGTGATGTTAAATCAGAATTATTCCTTGCTTGTCTGGAATAAGAAAGATGGCAATTGTATTGTCCATTCCACAGTGTACTGTCTGTGATTGCACTCTGGAGATAGTTATTCTCTTTCCTATATTAATATTTAGAGAGATTATTTCCTGTATGTTTTACATAAACTGAAAAGCAGAAACAATATGATAGAAAACTTGAAAAATCTAAAGTGTCAGATATGTACAGGACAAAATTCAAGGTTTGTTTGAATAAGTGATCTTACTCTGATTTAGTGGTAAATGCACATATTGATCTGAGTGGAAATAATTTTTCTTTAGTTATTTTTCATTATGCATTCGTAAGTGAGATAACTGGATTTAGTATTTAGTATCTCTGAAAAGAGAAGTGAATATACCCTTATAACAAGAAGAAAAAGTAAATATATTCCTAACACAACAGTAACAAAACTAAACATAGCAGTAACATAACTACAGAGTGAAGCAGATTTTTACAAACCTTTTATTCCCATATCCCCACATTCTCCACTAGGCCCAGGTGGACCCATTTTTCCTTCTTCACCTTTTACACCAGAGATTCCCATTGGGCCTTGTGTTCCTGGGAGTCCTGGGAATCCTTGGGGTCCTTGAATCCCTTTGCTTCCTGGTAATATTAAAAGCTTTATTTATATTTTCAGTCTGCTATGCTGTTGCTGTCATATTCTAAGGCAAAGTATAAAGTAAAAGGCAAGAAGTTTAGAAGGACTCCTTAAGGAAATCAGCAAAGCTAGAGAACTAATAGTTTGAGCATGGCTTCATGTCAGTCAAACTTGTCCTGAAATCCAGATTGCCCTGAAGCAAACATCTTCCCTCCCTGCTGCCACCCTCTGGAGATTTAGGCCACACTTACTACTACAGCAGTTGCCTCCATCACATCTTAAATACAACGCATAGCCTAAGACACCACCAGATTCTGCATGTGGCTACTGGAAATCACGACTCCTACTGTCCAGATGACAGACAGAGGAAAAGAGGACTTTGCTATAGTTACTCAGAACTTTGCTCGTTAGCCAGTGATGATTTGGGACCAAGGTCACATTTTTTTATAAGTATTAGACATAACGTGAAGCTATTTCTCCACTTACTCATAGAATCATAGAATAGAATCATAGAATTGTTTAGGTTGGAAAAGACCTTTAAGATCAAGTCCAACTATTAACCTAGCACTGCCAAATCCACCACTACACCATGTCCCTAAGCACCACATCCACGTCTTTTAAATACCTCCAGGGATGGTGACTCAGCCACTTCCCTGGGCAGCCTGTTCCAATGCTTGACAACCCTTTCAGTGAAGAAATTTTTCCTAATACCCAATCTAAACCTCCCTTGGTGCAACCTGAGGCCATTTCCTCTTGTC
>JAVKLA010000084.1:24035781-24046912 GCA_034782735.1 Sagittarius serpentarius
ACCTCTCTACAACCTCCTTTCAGGTAGTTGTAGAGAGCAGTAAGGTCTCCCCTCAGCCTCCTTTTCTCCAGGCTAAATAACCCCAGTTCTCTCAGCCGCTCCTCGTAAAACGTGTGCTCTAGAGCCTTCACCAGCTTCGTTGCCCTTCTTCAGACACACTCCAGCACCTCAATGTGTTTCTTGTAGTGAAAGGCCCAAAACTGAACACAGTATTCAAGGTGCGGCCTCACCAGTGCCAAGTACAGGGGGACTATCACTTCCCAGGTCCTGCCGGCCACGCTATTTCTGACACAAGCCAGGATGCCACTGGCCGCCTTGGCCACCTGGGCACACTGCTGGCTCATATTCAGGTGGCTGTTGACCAGTACTCCTAGGCCTTTTTCTGCCAGGCAGCTTTCCAGCCACTAAGCAGGTCTTGTCATAGAAGAAGATCAGGTTAGTCAAGCAGGACTTGCCTTTCATAAACCCATGCTGACTGGGCCTGATCACTGGGTTGTCCTGTATGTTCTGCGTGATGGCACTCAGGATGATCTGTTCCATAACCTTCCCTGGCACTGAGGTCAGACTGACAGGCCTGTAGTTGCCCAGATCCTCCTTCTAGCCATTCTTGTAGATGGGTGTGACATTTGCTAACTTCTAGTCAAGTGGGACCTCCCCAGTTAGCCAGGACTGCTGACAAATGATTGAAAGTGGCTTGGTGAGCACTTTCGCCGGCTCCCTCAGTACTCTTGGGTGGATCCCATCTGGCCCCAGAGACTTGTGCGTGTCTAAGTGGTGTAGCAGGTCGCTAACCACTTCCCCTCTGATTATGGGGGCTTCATTCTGTTCCTTGTCCCCGTCTTCCCGCTCAGGGAGCTGGGTACCCAGAGAACAACTGGGCTTACTATTAAAGACTGAGGCAAAGAAGGTATTAAGTACCTCAGCCTTTTCCTCATCCTTTGTCACTGTGTTTCCTCCCGCATCCAATAAAGGATGGAGATTCTCCTTAGCCCTCCTTTTGTTGCTAGAAAGCAACGTTTATAGAAATGTTTTTTATTGTCTCTTATGACAGTAGCCAGATTAAGTTCTAGTTGGGCTTTGGCCTTACGACATCCTTGTATTCCTCCTGAGTTGCCTGCCCCTTTTTCCAAAGAACATAAACTCTCCTTTTTTTTCTGAGTTCCAGCCAAAGCTCTCTGTTCAGCCAGGCTGGTCTTCTTCCCTGCTGGCCTGTCTTTTGGCACATGGGGACAGCCTGCTCCTCTGCCTTTAAGATTTCCTTCTTGAAGAATGCCCAGTCTTCCGGGACTTCTTTGCCCTTCAGGATGGCCTCTCAAGGGACTCTATCAATCAGTCTCCTGAAGAGGCCAAAGTCTGCCCTCCGTAAGTCCAAGGTAGCAGTTCTGCTGACCTCCCTCCTTACTTCTCCAAGAACTGAATACTCATCAGCATACAATCACAGACTGCATCAGCAAAGGAGACAGTCTGGATGTGATAAAAAGCATATTATTCTTATTATAGCACATTATAACAATAACCTATTACAAATAGGAAATAATACATGGAAGTATGTCAGTGTTGTAAGACAACTAAAGCACCAGGATGCACCAAGATGCATCAAACTATTTCCATCCCTTTGTTTTTATTACAAGAGAAAGAACAAAGGATACTGTTGTTACTGACTCTACCCTGCTGCAAGGTCTTACTCTTAAAGCTGGAAAGGGAGGAGGGTGCAAAGTACTTCCTAGCTTTAACAGAGGTAGAAATAGCTCCCTCTGCAAAAGAAGTTATAGATGAGGTAGTTTGCAAGATGTTAAACATACCTGTTTGTCCTGGGAAACCAGGTGGTCCTTTATTGCCTGGAAGTCCTGGAAGTCCTCGAGAGCCTGGGGGACCTGGGGGACCTCGTGAGCCAGGAGAGCCTTTGAGACCTTTGATTCCAGGTGGCCCAGCTAGGCCCCTGTCTCCTCTCTGACCTTTAGAGCCTGGTAAGCCTGAGAAAAAGAGCTTTAATCTATGTATGCAAATGCAGGAAAAGGGTTCAGCAATTGTATCTAAAAAGTAGAAAGTGATAGGTTTTGGTATAAATTTGATTATCATGAAACATGGCAAAATAACTTGGAAACTTTGCTACCATGCTGGAGTCCTGGCTCTGCCTAGATTTTTCACCTGGAATGTTTGTTTTCTTGTATTTCTTCAGTGAGAGACATATCAGTAGAAGTGCCCTGTGAAAAATGCCTAATTTGTAAATACTTTTGATATGCATGTCTCCTAGCTCTCCCTAAATAACACTTCCATTTAAGAATAAGGAAGATAAAAGTATCACAGTAATGACAGGAGCTCAGTTAAGTTACTCAGAACAGCAGAATAAGAGATAACTCTTCCATTTATTACTTGACAGTGAACACACTGTGATTTGGCCAGTTAAGGAACAGTATAGGAAAGGAAGGAAAGTTGGCAAACTTCTGAGATGCACGCTATACATTCCTTGAGTTTAAGGAAATGTGCAAAACATAATGCACACCCCTACTAATGAGCAGCCCCCATGGAAATGTTTGTCGTGCCAGCCACAAAAATTGTGTGATTAAATCTGCTAGAAAAGATGTGCAAAGCTTAGAGCTGTGAGGCAACCTGATGGATGTTGTGTACCTTGAGGTCCTGGCAGGCCCATGACACCTCTGGGTCCTGGTGGCCCTGGTAAACCCGTGTCACATGGTGGACCAGGGAAGCCTGGACAGCCTGGTGCTCCTATATCACCTTCTGGGCCTCTAAAACCTTTGGCACCTGGAAATCCTGGGGTACCAGGTTGTCCTGAAAACAAAAAATGTTTTAAAATGTTTTACTTCCATTACTCACCATCCTTCAGAATTCCTGATTGTAATTTTGAAATTTGTATGTTCAGTTACTGTACTATCTTACTTGTCCTGTAGTTTGTGAAAACTGATGCTTTGCTGCAATTTAGAATTGGCTGTTATGGAGAACTTCTTTCTTTAAGGAACAAATACAAATTCAACTCTCACCTATAGGTGAGAAAAACCTTATGGCACAAAAAGCTAGTTTCTGATGCGCAGGAGAAGAACGGAAGGAGCTCACTGGACTGCACCAGCTACACAGCTGGTTCTACAGGTGTTCCCTGCACAGAAGGGGGTGTGTTTCTACTTAGGGCCAGGAAAAAGGAAGACCTATAAAAGGAAACAGCAATATCTGCTATGAAGTGGTAAGGAAGTGGCACTGTGGAGACACCTGCAGTAACCTGCAAACTCCCCTGTAGAAATGAGGCATGTAGTGCCCAAGATATTGAAGATTATATTGTACAACACTGGGAAAAGAAATTCACGCCTCTCTCCCTGAGTATTCTCCCACCTTTTGCTGGTCTTTTCAGATTTGAGTAAGCAATCTGAGGCAGGGACTATCTGTGTGGCAGACCAGGAGGCCTTAAGCACAGATGGCCACTAGGCAGCAAGTAACAGTAGTAAGAATAGGAAGCTGCACTGTTACTCCATGGACTGGGTAAAGACATCTTCCCTTTTCTGCAGTGCATATCTCCTCAGTGGCTGGTCAACCTTAACTGTAAAAATGTAAACGTGAAAACAGGATGTACCATTCACAGTCACCATTACGGATCCAGGTAAGAGTAAGTTTTATCTGAATCAGGACTGACTTTGCTCAGATTTTCTCCTTTGAACACATGGAAATGCTTCATAAAATCTGGCTCATACCTTGAAGCCCAGGAATGCCTGGATCACCTCTTGCTCCTTGTGCACCAGGGGGTCCTGGCAGTCCCCTCTTGCCTGGGATTCCTGGAGGACCGTATGTGGTATCACCTGGAACACCTTTCTGGCCATCTATGCCAGGTGGACCTGGAGGGCCATTTTTACCATCAGCTGTAGATCCTCTTTCACCTTCATCACCAGGATCACCAGCTTCGCCTCGAAAGCCTGTTGGTATGATTTTTAAATTCAAAAAGGGCATAATTCGGAAGTTGTGGGGGTTTTTTTGGTTGGTTTTTTTTTTCCCCCAAACCTGTGGAATATTGTAATGCAAATTAAACCAGAATTAAATTATCACTATGCAAAGAAAATAACGTCATATGCTAAATTTCAGGTTTCTCATTTACAGCTAATGATATATGAGGATTGAAGGAGGTAATTATTCCTGTGGGCAGTGACAGTGGTTTTCTTTGGGGCAGCATCTATCTTGTGTCCTGTCACTCTTGTCCAGTTCAGTCCCTTTGCTAAAATACTAACTGTTCTGAGTTTTCTGAGAATACTTCCTCTCTGGACACTGAACTTTAAGTTGCTGCAGCACCTGCAATGCTGGAGGAAAGAAAGGGAAACTGGTAAAGATTCCTCTTCCGTTAGCTTTCGTTGAAATGTCCTTCCTATCCTATTCTGTTCTGTTCTACAATGGTAGCTACCTTACCCTGTATGTATGCATTACAACTTGACCAGCAGGTCTCCTGGATTAAGAAAAGCACAATTCACCTTCTGGCCCAGGGATTCCTGCTCCTGGCCTGCCTCGATGGCCTTTTTGCCCATCAAAGCCGTTTGGTCCAGGACGACCGGGGAGTCCTTTTAAACCCTTTGGTCCTGGAAACAGAAAGAAAATATGTAAAAAAAACCTGACAGAGCTCTAAAATGAGTGCTCTAAAGGAAACAGTATTGCATCTTTATCCTGTGCAAATTCGTGTACTTTGAAGACAAGTGGATTTCATCTGCTTCTAAAGTTCTGGGCAAGAGCCACCACCCAAGTCACAACCAAATGCATGGTTGCTGTTTCTCTAAATGGACTTGTTCCCTAATCCATAAACAGCGGACTGCAAATTACCAGAGTAAATTAGAAAAAAAAAAAAAAAGTATCTCCTATAACATTTTAATGTTACAGGACATCAATATTAACTTAGTGAATGAAGTGAATAACAGGTGTCAACTCAAATTCTTATATTCTCCTGTGCTATATGCTGTTTCTAGAATGGTGCAGATGAACTCAACACGCTAATCCCTGTTCTTTCATATCTGTATAAATTTTAGCTACTACCCACAATACTGATGTCAGGGAGCTATGTAATACCATATTAAACAGCTTGAAAATCCAGTATCTGCATTTGTTCTGATCAGGATTTTCTGGGGTATTTCAAATGTTTTGGAGGTGATCACAAGCAACATTTTGCCAGTTCCTGGATGAGTTCTTTGAATTTAAATTAAGTTGAACAAGTTGAAGTAATGGTAATAAGTACTCAGATTTTAGGGCTCAATTGCAACTTGCCATGAGTGATATAGTTTTAGAAATTACAGACTTGTAGCATATCTTTGCCTCACACACCTTGTTTTCCTGGTATCCAGATATACATATTCTAGGTCTTACCCGACTCCAGCCATCTGCGTACTTTACAGGCTCTCCCATGCATTTTAACTGAGGCAGGACAGGGTTTCAAGCTACCTTCATTTAGTCATTTCTATGGAGGCAGCCTGCACACCTTTTGATCATGCAAACTGCAGCTGTCTGGCCCTTGATTCTATTAGATGAGTATATTCCTGTGTATTTGCAGTTTTACATTTTGAGGCATGTATCTGTTGAAAAACTAGAACAGTGTATCTTTTTAGGATAGCTTTTTTTTTTAATTAGCAACTTAAAACTCCATTTCAATTAAAACAAAAAAATGTCCCATCTGTGAACATACCTTGAACACCTTTAAAACCTGGGGGACCTGGATTTCCAGGGTATGATAACGTAATGCAGACAGTCTCACCTGAAGCAAGAGGGAAAAAGAAACTGGCCTATTTGATTTTATTAAAAATGGAGTCTGAACATTTACTGTAATATTTCTGTAAAACTAACCAACCAGATATGCAAAGGTAAGGAGAAGGGACTGTTTATGCACATTGTTACTTCCATATTACTTAAGGTTTGAAAGAGAATCTTAAAATGTGTTTTTCCTGACACTTATTTTGTATAGAATACTGGTAATGATTCAAATTGTTGTAATAGTTGTATTCTGTAAAGACAAAGATTAATTTTTTTTTTCTTACTTGTCGCAGAAATTTTGTCTTTACAATAATCTCTGTTGCAAGAAACAAACTATATTTTCATCTCAATTCTACGTACGTTTCTGGTTCATACATACTGCTATCGATGTTGATTTTTTTATTATGGTAGGCATTTTTTTATAACCAAAAAACAGACCAAGCCTTAAGTATGAGTAGTATTTTCCTGCTCCTTCAGCAAAAAAGCATTGCCTTGCAAATCCTTACACTCAGGAATACTCTTCACTCCAGAAATAATTCCTCTGATAGTGTGCAAGTGGCACTTTGCAGGTTTAAGGCCCCTAGCAATTCATATTCTCACTAGTGTCTGCTGCTAAATGCTGACAGTATCGTACCTTTCAGTGCCCATATTTCACATGACCACTGAGCTTGCCAAAATTGATTTTCGCTATAAATGAATAACAATGTATATAATACATATGAAACTGTAATGGATGCTACCAAATATGTATTTTGTTATTTGGTTCTTAATGTAAACATTCAAAATTACCTTTCTGGCCCTTTGGACCAGGTGGCCCAACATTACCAGTATCACCAAAGTCTCCAGGGCTACCTCTGACTCCTGGAGGGCCGGGAAACCCCAAACCAGGCAATCCCATCTGTCCTTTTACCCCAGGAAGTCCTGGGACCCCAGGGAATCCTTTATCACCTGGCAGTGGTACGCCAGAATCACCCTAAAAGAAAGAAACTGTTGACAAGAAATAACAACAAGACCTAATTTCTTTCCTCTCTTTGATTAGCAAAAGCCATGTTAGAGAATTATCTGGAGAAACCACTCTTCCACAATTAAGTGACTATGTGGATGATACTAGTAGTTTTAAATATTCACAAGCAATAGGAACAAAGGGTAGAGTTTTGCGGATTTTTTTTTTCTTCCTGATCCCATAATACTGGCACACAGAATATGCAGAAATTATATTCAGGAATACCAAAATAAACAGTAATACTTCCAAGGAAGTAGTTTTTCAACAATTATGATGATTTTTGATCTAGGCTAACATAAAATGATAGAAGTGATTAGGAATTTGGAATCCAATGGTACTTTTCATTAAGTAGCTAGCCCTTTCATAAGACAGTATGTTAACTGCAATGGAAAAAAGTTCTGAGAAAGTCAAACGTACCTCAGCTCCTTTTTCCCCAGGCAATCCTAGCTCCCCATCTCTGCCATCATTACCTCTTTGGCCTGGAAATCCTGGAACCCCAGTAGGACCTCTTTCACCTTTTACTCCTTAAAACAATTTGAAAAAAATGAAGTACAGTATTTGCAGTAAGTTTTGTTTTTTTTTTATTTCTGCTCAGATAAATGCTGGGTAACCATTCATCATATCTGTACGATAATTTCCAGTTCCTGAATTCAAATTTCCTTAATGAGGTATTTTAGGCTTAGGAAGGCAGTATGTAGTTGGACACCCCATGGAACGACTTGGTCTCTCTGTAAAAGATGTGTTTACAGGCACCACAAGAAATTTGGCTTTTGTTCATGCTATATACAGAGTGAAAATAGTTTGCTATTGAAATCAATCAGAGTTTTATTCTTGATTTCAGTGAAATCAGAATATAGCAATGCCATATGATGCAGAATACTTGCATCAATATTCCTAATAGGTTTCTTATTTCTTTTTTTCACCCCTAGATTTCTCTTGCAGTGGCATTTATGAAAATGTAATTTTTGCATAAAGGACAATAAAACTATTCTAACCTACAGATTCATTTTGCTGTGTCAAGAAATCCTTTGCAAATAAACAGCAAATGTTTTGCCCTGCTCCAACATCTCTAAACAAACACAGGCGTCCAAAGCTAAGCTAACTTTTCACAAACAGTAAGGTGGACATCTTTTGTCTGAATAATTAATTTAGCATTTTGAACTAAGCTTTGCCATCAGATTGCTGTAATTTGTTGTTCTCCAGGGTTTTCTTGCTTTTAGAAATCATAACCATAACTGTGGAGAGGTTTGATCTATTTAATTACAAGAATTTCAGTTGTGCAACTGGTGGCCTATTGTTTCTCTTCAGTGTCTGGTCAAGAGTAATTTTTAGAAATAGGAGCAGGAATCTGAGTAGCCATTGAGACTTTGAGGTTTTTCCCAAGAAGGATGTTGGTGGTTTAAGTTGAGGTAATGGTTGGGATACTGGCATGTGACACTTCAGGAGGTGGTTTCAGTACAGTAATACTTCTTCATGCTTTCACAATAATCGTATTCTGCTTAATCTTTGCTATACAGAGCTCTGCAAGACCCTGATTATCAATCACATGACATGAAAAGTCATTTGTTAGCATTAATAACAAACTGTTAAAACTGTTTTATGGCTCAACTATAGAGTAAAAACCACAAAACACTGTGTTGATCTTGTGTTTAGCAAGCAGAAAATGAACAGGTGGTACCAAGAAACCAGTTTGGATGAATACGGTTTTCTCACAGTATTGCCTAGGCACTGCATAGGAAACAAAAAGGCTGATGATAAAATGTGTTTACCTTTTATTCTAACTCTTCCTGGATCGCCTTTCTCTCCTTTTTCACCATGTTGTCCAGTGGAACCAGGTGTCCCCTTACCATTGACGAAAAAAAAAAGTTCTCGGTTATCTCCAGCAACAAATCAATGTGGGAACTGAGGGGAAAATTAGATATCTATGTCTTGCTCTTGCATTGTTTCCCGAAACCAGACCAATTAAAGTAATATGCCAAAAAGAAACACTGATCTCTTTTGACGTCTGTAAAGAGGTGTGAGTGGCACCTGGCCTTTTCAGCCTGACTCTGCCAAATGCACAGATACACAGCTATAAGAAATTGTAATGCTAGAAGAATTGGGTCCATGGCCATATACAGCTGTGGCTGTAAATGCAAGAATATTAAGATGCAAACGATCCACAGACTCTTCCCACTGCAGATTTCAACCCACAGTCTACTGACGCTACACAGGAAGGGAATCCCTGGAGTGTGGTGACTGCTGGATGAGGCTTTCCTCCCAGAGCTGAACATGGCAGTAGGTAAGTGATGCTTTTTTGCTGAGTGAAAGCCCACAAAGCTGCCAATAAAAAATTTCATCTGCATCTAGTTAGGTACCTGGTATTGTCAGAAGAATCTATGACCTGACAGGTTTAGAGGGGAAAAGACGTACTTTTCTGTATTTTTATGCTGATTTGTGCTCTCAGTTCTCCAAGCAGAGTGCAGTTTGTGTATCATCATTGGTAAGGGTCTGATCTTGAAACAGTACATGTGGGTAAATACATTTTGCCATGTGACATTTACACAGAAGTAAAAGGCCACTAAGGTTGAAAAAACTGGGGTATTATTTAGCCAGTTTCCTCTGTTATTCAAAATCTTCCACTAAGAAATAAGTGGAGAAAATACAATTTATTAAGTGATAGTACATCATGACAATTGTAAAACAGGCAGGAGACTTCTGAAAAATGTGGTGTATCTAAAACTAGCAGTGACTATTTGTTGAAATGTCTAGATCTTCAAGTTGGCAGTGACCAGTTATTAGTGTCTGAAAAGTGACATATTTGGAAAGAATAGAGAGCAGAAAAATGGAAAAAGTATATATATGCAGGAAATCCATTAGACCAAAGCACTTCTGTATCAAAGTGAATTATTTCTTTCCAAACCAATTACTTTGTCCTTGTTTCTCACTTAAACAACCTAACACCACCAAAGTGTTCAGGCCAAGGCTTCAAGCTTTACTTCAGAACCACAAGGGCTAAAGCATACTTTCAAAAGTAATGAAAAGATTGAAATCTCACATAATCCACTTGTGTAATAGGATTTTAAGAAAAGAAAAATAAAACCAAACACAAAGCTTGTAATGAAACCATTGGAACTGGACTGACAGAGCCCCTCTAACTCCTTCCTTCAGTCTCACAATGGTTTTGTTTTGTTGGTTTTTTTTTTTCTTTTTTCTTTTGAAAGAAAATGTTCTGGAAACTTTTAAGCAATTCCTCATGTGAAAAAGAGTTCTGCTATTAAAACAAAACAAAACCTCAAACCAAACAAAAAAATGCATAATGGAACAGTCATAAAGCCAAGCATATCTGCCTATATTTTCAAAGAAATTGCTCTCACACACAAGAAGGTATATTTAAAAAACCCTCAATCTGGCATCACTTTGGTATGCGGCATCCTTTATGTATGGTCTACATGCCAGACCAGAACAAATGGAACAAAATCATAGCAAGTCCAATAAATCATCTTATAATGTATTCCTAAAGCAGTTAGATTAAGTGGTGTTTTGAATCATTGCTAACTGTGGGCTGTGGAGAGTAAGATAAACTATATGAAGCACATTGAAGAAAATAAGTCCGTTTCCAAAAGTAATAGCTAGTTTCACTGAGTTAGGCAACAAACATTGCCCATATAGGTCTTGAACTCAAATTTGTTTTGTTTGTTAATCCTGCTGACAGCCAATACTGAAGTAGAAATAGACATCCGACCTAAAGGTACCTTTTAAATATTTCTTTATTATTTTCTTCCCCCTACCTTGCCAATGAAAAATCTTTATAGGGTTTTTCCATGAAAAAATGGATGTCAGATTTGTTAACAGTGGAATGAACTGGTCTTAGGAAAAAATGAACATTGTATGCTGATGTCAAATTATTCTAGTAGTCAGAATCTTTACCACTGAAAAGTTCATTCAGTTTCTGCTCTTGAGGAACTTAAATTGTTAAATTGCAAGGAAGCTATTCAAGCAAATGAAAAGTCTTTATTTTGATTGTTATAGTAATTTTTCCTTCTAAGAACTATTAAATCAAGGGCAAAATTTTTATTCCATTTCAGCTTCATTGCTAATATGTATGTCAGAGAGAGACAAGGCATTGCCTATAGTGGCTGAACCTTGTGGAGAACAAACTTTGGCTGAGTAGTGACTGAAAATGGGAGATTGTAAAGTAATATGGAACAGTAAAGGGATAAACACTAACAAATAGCAATGCCTTTCAGACTCTGTGGGAGTGAAAGACTCTATGTTCAGATTGCTTCATAAAATAAATTAAGCACATCAAATAAATTATGCTTTTCAATTAATTTCTAAAAAAGGAATTTAAAAAATGACTTGAAATGCCTGAATAAAATCAAGGCTTCCTTTTTCTTCAGACCCTGGCGGGGGGGGGGGGGG
>JAVKLA010000084.1:24046937-24113728 GCA_034782735.1 Sagittarius serpentarius
TGACCTGCTGACATCATGCCATTCTTTGCCGTGATAACGTTTTGCTGGAAATGCTTTGCGTTGAAATAACTGAAAAATCATCTTCAGTGGAGCAATTTGTGCATCTACAATGTCTTCAAGAAAAACAATGGGTATTCAAAACTAAAAGAAAACATGTCAAAACAAAACAAGATGAACATTCCCCAGCTTTCCTAAGCCTCCTGACCACCCCATAAACACAGCATGGGATTCTGTCCCTCAGTGTAAAACTCTGCCCACTGCTGCAAGGGAAATCAGACAGAAGCTAATAAAATGCATCCTCCAGCAAGACCGTAATAAGCAAAAGTAGATTAAACTTTCAGATAGTTTTCCAGGGCAGTTCTTCCACCACTCTGCGTAAATGCCTCCTGCATAAGTGGTAACTTGATGTTATTTATTTACTGAAGATCATGAAAACTACTCACAGGGAGCCCTGGTGATCCCATTGCACCAGATAAGCCTGGGTCGCCTTTTTCTCCATGTCTTCCAGGGTATCCCATTTGTCCTTTCTTTCCTTGAGTACCTGGAGGTCCTTGCATACCACGGGGACCAGGAGGACCAGCACTACATGAACAGAGGCCTTGATTTCCTATGTGAATGCGTAAAAATTACATCGGAACAGTTGCAAAATTAATACGCAAAAAATAACACTGCCCTTTTTCTTTTCTGTGTGAGTAGTCCACAGACCATTTTATCTCATTATGGCCTTCAAAGGAGTGAAGCATATCAGTCTCTTTTTACAGTGCTGAATAACTGCTGCACTGACATGACTCTACTGACTCAGAAGCCCCAGTGCCAACAGGCCATTTAACTCCACACTTAGATGGGCCTTATCCTCTAAATTACTATAAACTTAGTGCAAATTTAGGTCTGGCATATCTGGCAGAGCTCTCGTATTCAAATTGTTGCTATCCAGGCATACTTACCCTTTTGTCCTTTTTCACCTTTTCTTCCCGGAAGGCCTATCTGACCTTTTGCTCCGGGTTCTCCAGGGATCCCTCTGTCAGTACAGATTACACCTTTGAAAAAACAAATTGTACAGCTAGTATAAATCAGGTTGACTGTTTCCACAGTTTAGGTAACATGTTCTCCTCTCCCTTATCTTGTTATCCTCACATGAAAAGCTAGAGATGTTATGAAATGCTTTACAACTCATTACTTATAGATCATACTACAAGAGTCAGTCTGGCTAGAGCTGATGTTGAGATTGTTTTTTCATTGCCACTACTTCTTCCTTTTTCCATTGTAGAACTTTACAACTTGTGTTTCTTTACTAAAGGATGCTGATTTGGATTTCCTCCTCAGTTTGCTGTGGTTTTGACTTCAGGTGATATATTTTTAGGGACATTTTTCACATATGTTACTTTGTGGATTTATATCACCCGGGAAACTATGAAAATCTTGAAATCTCCTTGATCGACAAATAGCAAAAACACGTTTTCTACTCCACATGTAAAGTTTGACGTATCTGTCAAAATGCACTTTTCACCTCTATGGTTTTTGTAGGACCAACAAAAGCAATGAATCTGTTAATTTGCAGAATTATATTCTCGCCATATAAATTGCTGTTGAACCTACTGGGTAGTCCAGGCAAGCCTTGTCTTCCTGGCTGTCCTGGTAGGCCTGGTGGTCCAGGAAATCCAGGTCTTCCTGGGATTGATTCACCTGTTCCAGGGAAACCAGGGTCACCTTGAAAACCTTGAGGTCCTGGTGCCCCACTTACTCCTGGCAGTCCAGGCAGACCTATAAAGAAAATAATGGTATATGGCCCATACAGCTTCATAGTAATGATTACTACAAGATATCAAGGAGGAAATTACAGACCATTCAGAACTGTCCTGAGAAGAGCTTCTATATAACAAAGACTTAAATCTGAATCTTTAGGTTTTCCAGGATTCCCAGGAAAAGAGGGTCCTGCTTTAGACATTCAAATGCTTCTTTTCCTCCTCCCCATTATCTCTTTTCCAGACATCCCAGTTACTCTAGTTACTCTAGTTCCTTATACAGAGCAAAGTCATCATAACCTTCCTTCGTATCTTTTTGAGATGGAGAATGGAATTTTTGAGCACAGCAGTCCAGATACAGGCGTGCCATGGACTTACAGTGCATGGTAGCATTCTGCTTTGTCTTCTGTTCCTTTTCTAGTAATTCCTAATCTTCTGTTTGGGTCATTCTGGTTCTTTATTGGCTACTAAGTGCTGAGCTAATATTTTTAATGAACTCTCTGTAGAGCTCAAATCCTTACTGTTGGTGACTTGCATCAAGCAAGAACAAAGAACAGTTTTCTTCTAGCTGCTTTCTCTCCTACTGATATATAGTTCACATTTTATCCCCTACTTTTCTTACTTGTTCCATCATCTCCTGGTCTTCCTAGCAGGCCTGCAGGACCAATTGGTCCAACTGACCCCGTATCACCAGCAGGACCTGGAAATCCAGGATCTCCTTGTGGACCTACACAGAATTACAAAAACACATGAATGGAACACCTTATGCAACTGACACCTTAAATCTAAATTAAACTGCAGCCAAAATTATAATTTGGGAACTACACAAAGTAAAATACAGTAACTTCTTTAGTCTTTATGAAACATTTTAAAATGTGTAACAATTTAATTTTAAGGTGGGAGGATTTGGTTACTTTTCTACGGATTCCTGCTCATTTTGTGGGCACAGTTTTAACTCTTCATCACTCCATAGTAGTATCTTTGTGCTACATATTTCAGAATGCTGAGAGAAGTGTTTGCCCAAAAGAAATATATGTCACATTTAAAATAAATGTGCATCTCGCGTTATGCACATTTGGCAGTGTACATAGGGAGGTCAATTCAGGATCATCCTAGTTGAAATTATCCAAATTTTAAAAAGTATATTTTCAAAATTGCTATAATGAATAAATTTAAAAATTGCAATTACATAGTGATAAAGAAAACCTGAATCAGATATAAAGAGCTCCATTAAATTGGAAAAACAAAGTATTGGTAGTAGTTCTGTTCTCAAACAATTCTGCTAAAGGCCTCCTTCTCTGAAGAATGCATCCACTCACACACCGTGCACATGATTAAATGTTACTTGAGATATTAAGCATGGGGTTAAATCTTCCGTTGCACAGCCTGGAAACACACAGAAGCCAATGGAAAACAAATTTAATTGATTTTTGGATGAGGCCCCTATCTAATGGGTAGGTTCTGCTGAACTGGGGTTGTGTTCTAACTTACTTTTGTGTTCACATTCAGCGTTAGCTGCACTAGAAATACAAATTATGGTAAGTTCTCCGTTAAAATGTTCTTACAATACAAGTCCCCCAAGTGTGAGATGCCAATGCAAATCCCTTCCAGGCAATAGGCTTGGCTGTTCCTCACTGCCTCCTGCTATGAAATAAGAAATTCCACACACCTTTTCACCAATTAGATAATAAAGAAGAGGATAAAGGGAGCTGGGACATAAAAATCCAGCCTGAGGTTTAGGTAGGAAGGTAGTAAGATTGACAGGTATTCTGTTGGGAGTACTAGTTCCAGGATTTCACCCCTGCTATGCAAATCTGTGTGTAGTGGTAATTCTTAAATAGGAATTCTATATTACAACGGGAAGGCTGGTTTTCTTATCTACCACCCATTATCCAGCATGGGCTTATTTTTCATAGTTTTTTCTTAAATATGCTTAGGTCCAATAACTAGGGATAGTCCTGCAGATCTAGCTGTGACTGTATGGATAAAGATCTTTGAAGCAAACATTTAATCTGAAACTTCTATGTTTAACATAGTTCCAGTAAGAGCAGTGAGACACACACATGCACAGAATGTGGCCACTAGGAAGATAATGACTTAGGATCCTGTCCCTTGAATCCCTAGTGATCGCTTTCAAACACCTTAGCAAAATAGGTCTTACACACTTCATACAGCAGAAAGACTAGTTAAAACTAGCTATGACCTTTTATAGGAAGCAGCAGAGTTCCAACAGCTCCAGGAGGACCTGGGGGTCCTTTTTCTCCTGGATCCCCCTGTAAGAGTCCAACAATAGATTTTACTGATAGGTATGAATACGCAGTGTGCTAGCATGTAACTGAAAAGTTCAACAATGGTGGGGTATGTAAGGATATGACACGTATCACCTCGGAAACTTGATTTTCACACTTTATAGCATTTAAAACCAGGAAAAAGATTTAAAATAATCATTATCTTTCAGGATACCAGTGACTAAACAGTAATATACTTATTCCACATGTGTTTGACTCTTTAGAACTTGTGACTGCTGTATTTGATTTCATTCATTTACTGTAAAGATGAATCAAATACAGTAAATCAGTACCCATTTAATTGGATGTTTTAACAACCAGGCTGTAATTTGCCTTAAAATTCTATACCAGAATTTGGAAATTACTTCTATGATGACAGATAAGCATTAAGAAAAGAGGTTTCACAGTTTGACAGATTATTATCGATGGTAAGAGATACTCAAAGCTCTTATAAGTTTAAAACATCTGCATCAGGGAAACATAAAAATGCATACTAATGGCAAGGAAAATCACTTCTGCTTGGAGGATTTCTAAATTAGCTTGGATTTGACATTTAGAATTGCAAGTGAAGTGGCCTTTAGGGAAGTCTTTTATGTGGCAAATTGTATTAGACTTTTTGCTTTGTAGATAAGGGATCAACCCTGCTCTCTGCAGCAAATGGGAACTGAGAAAACAATGTGAATGTGGGAACTGTGTAGTGAGGTTGCATTCCTGGGACTGTAGTTCAGGGCCTTTTAGGACACAGACAAGGAGAACTGGGACTGCAAAACTGGATACCCATTCTTACACAAGTAAAAACAAGTTGTTCATGCTTCTTTCTGTTTTTTTTTTTAAAATTGTTATCTCTACGATATTTAAACAGTTCTGGAGCTGTCACTGACTACTGTCCTCTTGACCTTTGGCCTTTTGGCTGGCCTTTTTCCTTTAACTGTATCTTGCAGAATGAAATAACATCCTTGTGTCGTCTCTGGCTATTTTAAACAGGAATGTGAATTTGTCTTCCCTAATGATATAGAAAAGTCTTCTGTGTGGCAGGAAAGAAAAAATAAACCTAGCATTTTTCCTCTTTGATAAACTTACGAAGTGTTTTGAGATTTAAAATTAATTTAATGATGATAAAAGTATTAAAGATTTGTACAACAGATGGATATGGGCCAAGTCTTATGACTATCATGCTGATTTTAAAATGACACAATCAGAACAGAAGAAAGAACTGAAGAGTCAATAAGCCAAGGTAAAAAATTTCAGTTCTTGGTATCTCCTGAAGTGCAAATTCCAGTGGTGGTGTCTAAAAATCTCTGTCTCTATGGATAGCAGCTTTGTACTTGCTGTGTTTGCACTGTTGGTACATAGTGGCATATATATGATTGGATTATTTTGTTGACTGATAATTGTTTTCTCCTCCCATAAAAATTTCAGGAGACTCGACTTGCCAACAGTTTATTAAAAAAAAAAGAACAAAAATGCCAAAAATGACTAACAGAAGTGTATCTCTAATGTATTCTGTGACCTGGAGTCTTCTTAAAATGAAAGCTTACAATCACTTACCAGTTTTACTGATATCCCTATTAAGCATTAAACACTGTATTCCTTCTGTAAGTTTCTATAGCTTTATATAATGTCAATGGCCGAGAACATTTTGCACTGCCTGTAAAGACCGTTCATTATTTTAACGAGACTCGTTCCATTAGTAGCAGAGACAAACGGCCTCGGAGTGATTTCAACAGGACTCATATCCTCCCTTGTATTTTGTCTGAAGAAGGCATTCTGTGTTTTTTCGTATTTATAACAGAATGGCTGAGGTTAGAAGGGACCTCTGGAGGTGATCCTGTCCAACCCCTCTATTCAAGCAGGACCACCTAAAGCTGGCTGGCCAGGACCATCTCCAGACAGCTTTAGAATATCTACAAGGATGGAGACCAGCGCTGAGTAGAGGGCAAGGACGACCCTCCTCAGCCTGCTGGCAATACTTTTCCTAATGCCGCCCAGGATATCATTAGCTGCCTTTGCAGCAAGGGTATGTTGCTGGCTCATGTTCAAGATCCACACAGGGTTGCCAATGTCTAGACTTAGGGATCAAAAGGTATGCCAGCAATTCCTTGAAATCCATTCTTTGCTTTAAGCAACAGTTAACATTTCTAAAAGATGAAATCTACTTTGAATGCAACTGGGTTTTTTCTGAGTCTCTTTCTTTCTCTTAAATCTGAATGCACCTTAGATTCTCTTTGAACTTGTTTATTTCAAAAAAGCTATGTGAGGACAGGCTATTCTCAGGAGGGTTTTTAATCATATTCTTGTTCTTCCCGTTTATGTGATTTTTAGCAGATCATAAGCAGCACCTGGTGAGGCCAGATGAACAGTTGATGCAGTCTAGATAGATGTGCACTTTTCAGGAATAATCAGATTTATCCAATTGTTTCCCAAGCAAAACTACAGCATCTGTGCAGTCATTCCAAATTTTGTGTATCTGTATGAGTTAACCTGTTTTTTTTAAGTTGTGTCTATTCTTGATTCATTTTCTTTTGCTCCACGCATTAGCAATTTTAATTGTAATGTCATCTTTCCGAATCATTACTGCAGGCATTCAAACTTTCCACTAGCATAATCTACCAACAATTAATTATTTTTTGCTTACTGTTTGTAGTGTTAACTGATGGCTTCTCAGGCTGTGGGCTAATCAATGGAGACTGAAGAATGCACTGTTCTGTCTAGACAATGTCTTGTCTGAAGTTTTTAAATGATGCCCCCAACTAAAACAATATGCACATAACGGTGAGTACTTTTTAACAACAAAACACTTAAGGTTTGATTCTACTTTTAAGGAGTAATGGACTGTAATGATTTTTCTGTTTATATAAGATATGAAATGTTTCTGTCTAATTAGGATCTGAATGATCCCACATTGTTGTGAAGCTGATAATGGGCAAATGGGAGAAAAATGAACATCCACGGGCAATTCCCCGCCCCCCCCCCCCCAAGTATGACTACATAAATGAAATCTTGGCAGAAGAAGCTGATCTAGCACTCTCCTGGCAGTTCTAACTTGGAAACAAGTAAGCCTGTGACTAACCAGATGTTTTTATTGTACTTTTACTTATTTATTCCATGTGTTCGTCATTTTTCATTTGTAAACCTGCTTCTTGAAAATGTTTTATTCGTCTGCTTTCAACTGTGTCTGTAGCAGTATACTACTTACGGCAAGTTTGGACCAGCCACAGTTTACTTTCTTTTGTCATCACAGATTATGTAAAGTGTGTTCCAATCTTAACCTTCAATTTATAAAAGAGGTGATTCTTGCTCAAATCTCTTGAGTGTCATTCCTCTGACTTCACAGGTGCAACTAATCGTGCTTCAAGAAAAGTTACTGTTTATATGCAGCTTTCCAAAAAGATTATTTCAGAGGAAAATAAACACTTTTTGACTTTTGTATTTCAGAATATTTAGAGATGTTCCTTAGTGTCACAATTTCTGCAGTACTGGTTTTGTACTGTGGTAATAACTTCGATGATAAGCTTTTTCAACCTTGCTGTCTCTACTGATGATCCTGTCACCCGCCTTCTTCACTGCAGCATTTCACTTCTCCTCTTGCTCATATACTGCTGACCACTTGGGCCCTATCCCAGTGACTCCCTAGACCTTCCACATGGCTAGACTCACTGCTGCTTTGCTCCTTCTAGAGTAGCATCCAGACCTGGTTTTTCATTCTGAACATGCTTTATCATTGTAGCTTCCATAGAAAATATAATAGTACCCTTCAGGTTTTTGTTGTTAGTCAGAATTACAGTATGGTCATTGGTGTTGCAGCCTGCAGAAGAGAATTCCATAAATTTATATCCTGAAATGTCACTAGACTGGCATCTGGGTCTTCTGAAATTGTATTAAGCATCTCTTCCACGCTTTTCAGATGAATATTCTCCTCTCTTACTGCTTAGGTCCCCAGATGAAACACCTACACTTCTAATTCCTAATGGAAAGCAGCATGTACTGTAAAATAAAAAATGGCTAGTGTCATCTACATAAGCAAAAGTAGGAAATGTTTAAACAAGGCTGGTGTGAAGGAGTCCGATTTCCATTCTGGTAAGCATCTTGGAAAAGCTACTTGGGTGAACAGGTTGAATGCATGCAAAGAGATTTTGGTAAATCAAGCAAACAAGCCCATCTGAATCAAATTTTGCCACCTCATTTGGTGCCAATTATCATACTAGCTCATAGATCAAAGTTTATAGGATCCGTAGTGTTACCTAAACAGCAGGTTCCTTTACCTAGCATATCTCTCTGGGGAATGCAGTTCAACCATGAATAACTTGCAGAGTACTACAGTTCATGGATTACATAGCTATGCTGGTACAGTTAAAGGCAACTATTGGCAATTGGGATTAACCAATTCCTTCAGTACACAAATTGGAATTCCCACTCTCCTATGAACCAAGCAGGAATGTTTACTTACATTGTTATTTACTACCACAGTGTTGAGTAACTGTGACTATCATAAAAACATTAAATCTTAAAAGTAATTATGACTGTATAAAAGGAAATGGTCTGATAAGCAGGTACATTTGGGAGGAATCATTAGCATTTATATAGAGGAGTGTGTGTGAGTGCGTGTGTGTTGGTTTTTTTACCTGTATGCCTGGATAGCCAGGCTGTCCAGGAAAACCAGCAAATCCTGTTTCCCCCTGTAAAGGATCACATAAATATAATTTGATTAATCTGTTAAGACATTAATGTAATTAACTGAACAAAAACCAGTAAGGCAGTCATACGATTCTGTCATGTTATAATAGCATCTGGAGTTTGTTTCAGAAAATTCACTGGGTTTGTACAAGAGATGATATGGTTCATAGAATCTCTTCTGTTAAAAAACCCCACGTATCGCCAGGTTATTTAGACAGTGGTCAGTGGATTCAGTGTAGCTGGGGCACAGAACTAGCTGGAATACATACCAGCAGACTCTAATAGACTGTCTGCTTAATACAGCTGAAATTGGTTTGCTGCCTGCTGAATGACCCTCTTAAACTATTACTGCGTGGAAGGCAGCTGCCTATCGGCTCCTCCTCTCTTTTTATGATCTACTAATATACTCATCGATGCAGCATTCAAATTCTTTAGGTAGGCAGTGGTAAAAAACAAAGTAAAAAGTAATTTTGCAGATGGAAAAGTCACCTGGAACATAATTCCAGATGCAAATATCTGTAGAGTAATATGATTTATGAATAGTATTATCATTACCTTGACTAGATTTGAAAATGTGCTGGGGAGAGGAGATAGGAAAAAGGGCAAGATGTAGATCTGTATACCTACACCTGTTGTTCTTTACTCCAGTAAGATGTTGTAAGTTCGTAACTAACATTTAGCAGACTTAACAGCAAAACTGGAATTTCTTGAGCCAGAAAGATGAACAAAACTTGCATATAATACAAAATTACACAAACAATGTCACCATGGCAAACAAAGTTAACATGCTGTGTAACTCTTCTATCATGCCATATGCATGTCCCACTGGCTTTTCCTCCTGTTTGCAGCTTCAGAACCCATTAGCCAGTTTCAGCCAAATTTCAGAGTGGCAGAAATTCAAAGACAAATATTCATACAACTTCTGTAGCAACAGGTAGCAGGAGAGAAAGGAAGGAATGCAATGTGAGCTATCAAGTATGTGGAAATTCCAAATCACTACAAAAACAGAGAAAACCAAATCTCACTGATCCCAGTATTCAGGGAGCTGCTTATACTTTGTCTTCTTACCTTCATTCCAGGAAAACCTGCAGGTCCATAAGAACCAGGATTACCCTGATAAAAGCAAGGAGAATGTGAGCTAAAACAGAAAAATCTTATTCAAAATTACACCTATTCAGAATTGCTGAGCAGTTAATGTTCTTTAGATAATTATTACTTGGGATATTTCTCAGTAATATTATTAATAATGCTGAGCAGTTAGTATTCCTTAGATGTTTATTACTTGGGGTATTTCCCAAAAACTTTGCAAAGTTTTTGCAAATATATGAGAGATGGGCATGAATTTGAACTATAGACTGAAGTAAACCAGACAGGTCTTCACTTATTTTTTTTATCATATTGCACCAAGCACAGTAGTGGACATGTTGCTCCATGTGAGCACTGTTATGGAAATCAAGCACAAGCTGCTGTAAAAAGTTGCCATCGGCATGTATGGAGTACATTAAAATTACTGTGTTAGTACTGTGCTACTCCAGAGAAGCTTTGAGCAGCTCTAAATATTTAGAGGATAACCCTCCAGATCTACTTTCTTTCCAAGGACACAAACTCCGTATGAGCTTATGTTTAAGTCTGAGTTTAAGTCTGAGACAGGGTGAGTCCCAGGGCAGGACTCCTAAATATTCTATAAAGTATGACAGATTAGTTTAAAAAATCCTTAAAATTTTCCTTGGAAATGCAAATTCAAACTGCCAAATATATTATGAACCTAAATATAGTGAATCTGTGAAGTAATTTATTCTGCAACTTCCTTACCCGCAACCCAGGGAATCCAGGAATGCCTTTTTCACCTTTTTCTCCTCTCCCAAGTATACCCTGAAGCATTCAAAATACTTTGTTTAAACAAGATGCTCAGTGAAGCGTGCCATAAATTTTATTTTTTTGTGCATGTTTATTATGTTATGTATATATTAGGTTAATGGATCTTGTTTCACTTGCTAGGCTCAATCACTGGGGCTCACCTCATACAGCACCACTGCTTGTGCCTATGAGCTTCAGTTATTCAAGGAACCTGCTGTGGTCTCCTCTCCGAGTTTAATGTGCTTTCAGCAGTTTAATTTTTAAAAATTCCTTTTTCAATCTCTGGGCATCTTCTGGGCTGCATCAGTCAGTTTCTCAGTTTTTGCTTATAACTAACAAGTGTACTATTACCTACATGGATGGGTAGTACTGGAGCAAGCATATATAGCCCACCTTTTCCAAAGTAAATCAGATATAAAAATACTGGGTTTGTTTCCTTTTCCAGTGCTAAGTAACAGTGGTTCTTTTATGATGGAAAATGAATTTCTGAAAAAGTGCTAGACGTAGAACTGAAAAATGTGATGTTCAGGCTTCTCGTTTCTTCTCTTCTGCCTACAAGGCTAAATAAGTTTTCAACATAAACTAGACTCTTTCTTCTGTCCCATTTATCTTCCGTTTTTCTGAAATGCGGTAGTTTCCTGCCTGTGGATTTTCGTCCTCCAAATCTATCAACAATAAAGACTCCAGAATCTTTTTTGTGGCTGCTTCTACTCAGCATCCAGGTACCCTTTACTCGCACACCAATGTTTAAATCAATCATGCTGACAGAAAGAAAAGAAAATGCAGAATAGACAGCAAAGAGCAACTTTTTCTCCAAACAAGTGGCTCCGTCTTCTCTGCTCTCGAGGATATCCGTAATGTGAAATTAAAGTCTTTCCCTAACATACTTAGGGAAACATACATCATGCCCCACTAAGAACACACACAGATCTTCTCTATTTCTCTTCTTGAGAAAAAAATCATCTGTGCTTCTATTTTCTTCACAGTCCCTGTCTGTTATGTGTCAATAGCCCAACCGGAAACAACACTGACCTTTCGCTACCAGGCAATATTCAACAGGTACGTATAAAACAGAAAGGTTTTCCAAAGCATTTTTAAATATTTTTGCTTTCACACTGATTTAGGCGGTGATTAAATTTCACAGCACAAATGCTGTTATTTCTTCCATCACCTTGTGCTTTAAAAGATTAACTTAATAGACACAGAAGGACTTTGCCAGCACTGTGGGGGGAAAAAAAAATCACATTACTTACTTTGGGTCCAGGTGGCCCTCTGTATCCTGTTACCCCAGGCAGTCCTTTTTGGCCCTATGTATAGAAGGAAAGTTTTTGTGTATATTAATATGCAGGACATGCCTGTGTGCTCTTTTAACTTTTTTTAAGTCCTGTTCTGAATTACAGCTGTTAAATAGTATTTTCTGAAGCACTGGACCTGTTTCTCTAGGTGTACTAGGCAGAAACAAAACAAGACAGACAATTATGTACTGATTTTTGTTTCTGTTAACACCGTCAAACCAGCATAGTGACTGTGGGGTGAGATGCATTTATCTTTTCACTTGCAGGGACCTGCTAATCAGGGCGTTGGTTTTGGTCCTTTCCCTCTTCCTCATACACCTGCACATAGCAACTATTTGCATAATCAAAGCCTAAAATCCAGCATGTGAAATCTACCAGTTCCCTGAGTTGAGGCTGCAGGGGCTGGCAATGCCAAATTCACCTCTTCATTTGTGTCTTTGAGCAAATCAGACTTGAGGATGTAGACACTCCAATATAGGGCTCTGTAATGCAATTTTTGTAACTCCGTTTTGAACAAACATTCTAATGTTTTAAGGTACAAAACTGTGGCTGCAGTCAGTGTGATACTGAAGAAGTACAGTAAGAATCAGGAATGTGCATTAAAAATAGACAACAAAATCACACTTAGTTTTCATATTAAAAGAGTACCTTAGAACGGTTAGGGTTGATAGTTCAGAACATTACATTGGACAAATCTCAAAAAGAGTAATTACCAGAGGTCTGAAAAATAAAAGTGTTAGTGAAGAGCCACAAGAGATTCAATAGCAGAGTAACTTTACCTGAGATGCCTGAAATATGATTTGCTAATGACAAAAAGTGAAGAAAACCAAAGCAAGGGCAGTATCTCCTTTCTGCATCAAGACAGTCTTCCCTCAAGGACATGAGCTAAAGTACACATGGGCTCTCCTCTCCTGAAAGCCTGTAGCAAGGGTGCTGAACAACAGGATTTCTGCTGAAGATGATGAATTATTACAGAAAGAAAGATTTGTCCTATGCCATCCTTGCAAAAATTACATCACAGGATTGTACCTGCCAAGTTGAGCACAGTTAAATATGAAGACAAATTAACACCTTTTCTCCTTTCAACAGCTGGGCTCCAGGAGGTCCAACTAACAGTGGTGACCCAGGTGGCCCAGGAAGTCCAACATCGCCCTGCGCAAGCCAAAGAAACAGCAGAAAGACATTCTGTTCCATGCAGCGTTTCAGTGAGACTCAGCATGTTTTCCTGTTGTACTACAGCACTATGTATTTCTGTACTCATTGAACACGTACTTGTACTAATATCTGTAGATAAATAAAGGTTTGTACTGAGTTCTGTAAGCCTCTTTACTGTCTTCCCAGATAAGCAAGGCTGACGATCTTAATCCCCTCCTATTCTCCTCAGTCATTAAAAATAATGTTATGGCTAAGGAAATAAACTGGAACTTTGTACTCATGGTTCCTGCTCCAAGTCTGCTGTGGAGACAGTTACAGGATTGTCAAGTCTCTTGTGTGTACATACAGTCTCTCATGTTCCAGACTGAACTGAAGCCTTTGAGCACATGGATGAAATTACTGATTTGCTATGGAAGGTTGTGCGTGTTAGAAACTTGCACAAATTCCAAGAAGTAACTGGACAAATTTATAGAAGAAAAATCAAATATTCCACATTGGTTCTGTAAGTCCTGAGTACGCTAATAGGTGGAGACTGGGAGAGAAACTATTATTGTGTTTGTCCTTTTCTTACACCCTTTCCTTGGCATCTGTTGCTGGACACAGCAAGGGATGAGATTCAGTGATTGATCTGGTGCAGCCACTGTTACTGGAGGGTTCTGTTGTGATTATTTAGGCAGTGTCTGTACAAAAGGTAATTGCTATATAAATGCTAACTAACATATTGATTGTTGCTTTTCAAAACCTCCAGAATATGCTTGATTGCTGTATGCAACTCATGGAAGGAATCACTTCTGCACAGAATTAATTAATTCAATAACTTACATTACTTCTGTTCTAACATGATTAGTGGGAGCACAGCCACAAATGAATTGAGTTCCAGGGATCCCAACAAGACTCTCTTATACTTCTAATTCTACAGCAATAATATGTTTAACAATATTTGTTTTCTTTAATATTTGTTTTCTTACCGGCTCCCCCTTTTGTCCGTCCACTCCAATACCTGGATTTCCCTAATTGACAAAAAAACGTACACCATTTGAAGATAATCAGAAAATGCTGACATTAGAATTTAATCAAGTAACTCCTTTGAAAAACATGGTAACAAATAACCACAAGGGACATTTCAAATATTTGTATAAATTACTCTGTTATTTCACTAACAACTTCAGGAAAAGTCATTGCCTACCTGTTCACCTGGCAAACCAGGGTAACCTGGAATACCCTTTAAAAGAGAATGAGGACAAGTTAATGTCTGATTTAGAGACAGCTTTGCTGTGAAAATTACCTCCTCTTGCCAGCAGCACCTTGAGGCAGAATCTCCTCTTGGGATGTACCTATCCCAAAGTGCAATTTACTGCACCTGGTCACTGCTTTCAGGAGAGCTGAACTCTGGCTTCCCACTTTCCTGTCTCCCACAAGGTGGCCTTGGGGAAAGGGAATAAGGAGAGAGCACTAGCAGCATTCCTGCATGACCACAGACTGCCAGGATGAAACGTGTTCACGCAAGCATGGGAAGGAACAACATATGCGCCAGTTCCTGAACTTCCAAACTTACAACATAAGGCAAACCCCGCCCTTTTTATCATCTGCCTCAAAAATTATTTCTAGGCTTTGATTCACATTAAGGCAAGTTCTAAAATTGGTAGACCAGAATTTATGCATATCCTGAAAATGTAAGGCTGTATAACTGTGGTGATCTTACAGGAAAGCCTGGTTGGCCTGGGTATCCAGACGTGCCCGTTGCACCTCTCGACCCTCTAGGTCCCTGGAAAAGATGGCAAAAGGTCTGTTTGTGAAAATACCAAGAGCTTACCCTTTTCTCCACAAAACTAGTCCCTCCAAAATGCCTGCATCACTTGGACTCAATATATTCGCCACTGCATTCCACTTATGGCCTGAAGCTTATACCACACCTGAAATCTGTCACTAGAGCAGCTCAGCACCAGTTTCTGGGTAATGCTGTACAGATACTGAACTATGTACAGTTGTATGTTATTAATGGATTGAAAGAACACTTTGTCAGGAATTGTGCAAGTGTGGGGACTTGATACAGTTCATCAGTGAATACTGTTTTGAAGAGCATAAGAAGAGGAACCCAAAGCCATTAAGAGTCTGAGTCAACAAGAAAATTAAACTCTTTCTTCTTCTCACAGGTTTTTATGGCCAAAATATGTTAGTGTGCTACACATTCTTGGGAGATACACCAGATACTATTGAAGAAGGTGTTGCATCTCGACACATCTTGAATTTCACAGAGAAAATACTCTGCAAACTGTGAGTACCAGGGGGACAACTGCTCAATGCACAGCTAATGCAGATGGGCCTGTTTCTGCTCCTTTTCAGCCAGCATGAAGTGGTCATGGCAGAAGACTATAGGGACTGAATGTTTGTTAGACTTATTCTGGAATTTTACTATTTAAGGCAGGAGGGAAAAACCCCAGTATTTCTTTATTGTACTGAGAAGGAAAATTTGAAAGATCTTCAAGACAAAAAGTATGTAGAGAACCCACTGACTGTACTTACAGGCATGCCGGGGGGTCCAGGATCACCTCTGTCTCCCTGTAATGACAATCATTTAGCAAATCAATCGTCATTAGAAGCTTTCTTGTGGGTATTTTCTACCTTTATAGCTATTAAGAGCACAAGTTACTTGTTCCAGTTGTATATTTGCTTTTACTCTTTTTTTTGCACCAAGCTTTATTAAACAGCAAGGAGTTACGAGCACAATTACATTTGCCATACATGTTTTCCTACAAGACAGTATTTTTTCACGATCAGATACTTACTGGAAGTCCTTTTCCAAAATGTGAAACATACAGTGGATTTCCTTTTTCTCCTTTTTGCCCTGGATTTCCCTTTAAAGAAAAAAAATCTTTTAAAACATGATCCACTCACTGATATCCTACATTTCTATGGAGACTGAATGTTTGCTTCTCAGGCTGTGCTTTTCTTGTGCCCATACATCACTAAGTAATCCACTAGAACCACCATCACTGCATGAGCATTTTGCAGTTCTTTTATCTAACAAGACCCTTAAAAGTAAAACTGCCTTCTGTACAGTTGAGCAAAACAGTTCCTCGCAGCTTCTGGACTCCTGCTCTGTTAGATGCTCCTTAGCTCTTGGGTAATTCAATATTCTACAGTCTTCACAAATCTTACCTTTAGTATCAAGTATATCAATATGCCTACCTTTTCTTTCAGTGAGTCAGTGGCTTTAAGTATTAGCACTCTGCTTCCTCCAAAAGTTCATGCTGTGCTTTAGAAGACTCTAGTGTGATTCTGCATACGGTTAAAAAGCTGAAAGTATGGACTGTGTTACATGCATAATCTTCAACATTTCCTTCTATTAGGAAATATGTTTCACAGTCTATAAAAAAAAAATCTGATGCCTAAAGGCCCTGTTTTTTAAAAAAAACTAAGTTTTCATGGTATTTTTTGTGGAGTCCTTTATAAAACTTTGCCAGTCTTAGCACCCTCAAAACCTCAACCTGACTTAGCAGGAACAGATGATTGCTCTTGCAAAATTTAATTGTAACGCTCAAATGACTGTTAAGAGCATGATATGTACATATCTAAAGAATGGATACATTATTTCTGAAGTTTTCTCATTTGAAATCCAAATGTACTGGATATCATTTAACTACTTAACTATTAATTTCAATAAAATGCGATACTGTTTGTCATAGAATTTTGACTTTAAAACTGTACTGTTTTCTTGGTATTATACACTGGCTGCTCAAATCCTGAAGTCAGAATGAAACAGGGAAAGTACTTATCCCTGGAATGGTACAATAAAAAGAAGAGTTACAGCTGTCTGCAGCTGGATATAGCTACAGTAGACTGGATGCAGATTACAGGTCAAACAGCAGCTGCTAGGGAACACATTAAACACATCAAAAGTTATATTTGTCTTTGGTTATTTTACATGTGCTCTCTTGCATAATAAAACATCTTTATTAGATTCAGTTTGTTACCTTCTACATGACTTAGGTAAGGGCTTACAAATAGAAACTACTGTCTTTTCCAATTTATTGGTGAGGAAAACGTAGAGATTCTACAAGGTAACAGAAGTAAAGCTGATGAATATGTACATAGTGTTAAAATTATACAGAACAACATTATAAATAAGAATAACAATGTTAGCTGTAATACATAGTCAAGTTGGTAGTTGGTGCAACAGATTGATTTAGAAATAGGCAATGTGCATAGAGAGGTTGGAATAGCATTCTTGTACACAAGCAAATATGGTTACTATGTCTGTTTTTTCTGGGTAGCTAAATTAATTTGCACTGGAATTTTAGTGTGCATATCCAAGGCTACATGCCTGTTGTGTCTCCCATTCTTTGTAGGTTGCAAATACTTCTCTAGACCTGCCAAAGAGCATGCTCCTAGAATTGGGAGGATTTATGCTGTAATTCGTCTCATGTCTCATTTTTCCTTTATGTCATTTGGTTAATTATAAAAGGCAAAAATCTATTTTGAAAGCCATAATAAGTAAGAAAGTACAGGTAAAATTAGAGTTTGAGCAGAAGTCATTTTACCATTTGGAGGGTTAATGGGTTACTTTGAGAGGTATAACAAATGAGGTTATTATCAAGTTTTTTACCAGGTTGTGTATTTCATAGCATTTATTACAAGTCCAAGACTGAAACTGTATGGGTTTTTTCTAATTGCTTTATTTTTTATAACATCTTTTAACTCTGGCTCCCACTATATGTTTTTTCATTCCCTGTGCCTGAATCAGCATCTTATTCAGCTCCTACCAGACACATCTGACTTTTCATGTAAATTGCAGTTGGTTTTATTGTTTTAATTAGAAATTTCAGGGAAGCTCTTAAACAAACTAATCAACTATTAGTCATTCAGATCTAAAACTTGTTCCCATGAAAAGTCAAAGACCAGGGACTAGATCTGTTCAGCAAAATTCCTTTAGAGCTACAGTGATTTATAACCCTTGCTGACATGAATCTGTGTTTTATCTTCATTAGAAGAGCACTGCTAACACACCTATTTAAACAATTTTAAAATGCTTTCCATTTTAACAGCAAAAGTAAACAATATTAAAGTGCTAATTTCAAACATTTTAACTGAAATGATCTCTATGTATACAGATAAACACCCAGGCAAGATTAGGTGTGCACAGCGTAGGCATGAATAGGTACGTGTAAAAAGTGGCACATGAAGCTGTAAGAGCATGATTTTGGCAGAGATCTACTAATACACTTGTGTGATCAACCACTAAAAATCTTCAAGTGTTACAGGACTTAAAATTATTGAAACTTCCACTTATTGCCAGTTCATCTCAGGTATGTCCCTACTATTAAGGCTTTTAGTCTGAAACTCCTTTAATTTTAAGAGCTGTTAGCTTGGACAGGCAATGTACATATACAGTATTCACAGACAGTAGGAATGCCTTTCACGTACATAAGGACCTCTTGGTCCAATATAACCATTTTCGCCTGGAAATCCTGGATCTCCTCTTGAGCCATTGCAGCCATCTATACCATGCTTGCCCCTGGGTCCTTCACTTCCCGGTAATCCCTGAAAGACAGTTTAATATTTATTAGAGATACACCATGATAAATAGGGAATTACTTTTTAAATTAACAGAAGAGTTCAGAAACAAGTATCTCGGATCTGAAACAGAGGGCATCTCACAGTGGTCCCAGCTTCATAGTTTTTGCATTAGGAATGTTTTCTATTATGATTAATAGAATTTTTTTTGTGTGTAACAAATGATACAAGTATTTTATATCTTTTTCTTTGATGCACAGTAAATGTAACAGGGACAGCACTGGTTAAGAGGGCCAGACTGAGCTCTTGAGTCAAAAAGTAACATGCTATCTTCCTACAGAAAGCAGTCTCTAGTCCTCTAACTATAATCATTCTTGTGGCTGTAAAGAAAAGCTGAAGAAATACACAAAAGTAATCTCAAGCAGCCTCATATTTTTTAATTGATAGGATAGAACAAAGAAAAATAGGACACTGCTTGACTTAAGCACACAGTAATCACAGAGATTATGACTATATATTCAAGAACTCAGGAAGTGATTTTCTAACCTAGCAAGAACTAACCAATGTCCAGACAGGGGTTAGTTCTACTGCAAATTAGGCACTAAGCAATACAAACAGCGAGATTTCCCTTGAAATGATCTTTCCATTGGAGGAAAAATTACAGAATTTAATCACAGAATTAAACATTTTTGTAAGGAACAAATAGTAATTTTGACCCCAATTTTTTTTTTTGTTTGTGTGTGTCTGAAAAATCATCAGGAAAGTATCCTGGCCGTTTGCTGAAATGTTTTTGTCAATTTTACCTTCTTCCTATCTTTAAGGTTCTTCATCCCAATTCATGGACACTGGTTTTTAATTAACATTTTTCATAAAAAGAATACGCATTTCTTGGGAGCGCTTCTTTTTTTGTGCTAAATTTTGGCCTTCTGACCTCTACATTATACAAACATTCTGGCAATTGTCCCATTGTCAAGTGTGGACAGCTGACAAGCAGATGCTAAGACACCCACTCAGTTTCTGGTTCTGTTTTCACTTTCAAAATTCAACAATTCAACTTTGTTTGATCCATATGAAACTAATAACAGAACAGGAATTCAGTTCTAACAAACAGCATTTTTCAAAATACTGTATCTAAAAGATAGTATCTTTCTTTCACCACACTCATTTCCACACTGAAAACATTCAGAAAAATTTATAATCACATGCTTATAAAGATATATTTAGGACCCACTTTCCTTCTTCAGTCCCTATTCAGGTTAAAATTACCAGACTCAGTGGTTTCTTTTTTTTCCTGCGAAAGGACTACAAGCAAAAATGAGAACGTTTGAACAGAAAACAGTGTATCATTTGAGATACTTTCAGAGATGTTAAGAATGCAGCAAGCAAACTACAGCCTGCTATAGAGCCTGAGAAAATAAACTCTTTGGTTTTAATCCTAGCACTGACACATGGTACACGGACATGGTCTAGTCTCTACCTTCACTGCCCTGCTCCTGCATGAAAATTATGTACTTAGCTCATTGGGATTTTGTGCAGTTTGTTATCAATAGTAAACACAGCTGAAGTTAACCTGGCTATTTTGCATGTTTGCAAAACATATAATTGTGTTGGTGATGTGATATCAATAGGTATAAAGCCAAACAAATTTATTGAGTGTATTATTCTTTTAGAGGACTTGCTAGAACTTTATAGAATCTATAATTTTTATAAAGCAATATTCATTCAATACGTACAGGAACACCATCTAAACCAGGAAATCCTGGGACTCCAGTTGGGCCCTAAAAAGAGGTGACATGAAAAAAAACAAAGTTGCTGAGGTCATTAACTCTTCAAAAGAATGAAAAACAAGAATATGTTATACTATATAGAAAGAAACAAGAAACGGTCTTGTTTGAAATATGAATCAAAAGCTGTAATTGTCAGAAATAAGTATTTGAAAAAAGTTACATGGGCTTAGCAGACTAGTGCCAATAGCTACCCATGTAACACGTGGTACAGTACAGGACAAATGTCTAACTCTCATACTCACTCATACTCCAAAGTTTATAAAATGACAAGAGAAGGGGAAGTTGCCTATAACTTATAAAACAATTCTGCACGTAATTTCACAACCCTGCTCCCATTTTGATAATACCAGCAGCACAATTTCTATTTTCAGTGCTTACATTTCAGGTGTGCTAGATACTGACATTAGTGATTTCAGTCAGCCACTGAGATCAGTGAAATTAGACCATTAAAACTAATATAAAGTACCAAGAGCCAAGCACAGGGATTGTACAACTATGAAAGATATGGACCTGAACTGCAATTTATACTCTGTAAGTGGTAATAAAATTCTGTTTAGTGTACAGCACTTTTAAAAGCACCATACTCCTCCCTCCAGTTCCACATTCCTACCACAGCCCTCTTTGAGGTTAGCGAGGATGACATGGTGTGTAACAAACAGAGACCGGGTCTGTTTCGTTTTATTTTATGTCTTCTGACAATTCTAATTTTGCAATCCACAGCAAAAACCCCTCGAAACATTTTTTCAAGAAAGCTGTAATTAATTTCAGTGAGAATTTTGTGTGAGCAGGAGTATAGTTTGGCAAATGCTTTTTGATCATTCAGGTTGTTTCACTTGCCAATATTTAACATTACATACTGTACATACCTAAAAGAGCTGTCTATGGTGTTTCCTACCTTATCACCTTTTTCTCCAGCTGGCCCAGGCTGCCCATTCTCACCTCTCCGTCCCTTTTCCCCTGGCAGACCAGCTGGTCCTGTAGATCCCAAGGACCCAATCGGACCTTGAGCTCCCAGCTCACCAGGCTGACCCTGAAAAGAGTCCAAAGAAGTGAATGACTACCGCTGTAAACCTTGCAGCAGACAGCATTTCGGAGATGACTGTATGGATAAAACAAGGCCTACAACGTATACATACTCATGATCCAAAACAGTTTGCTGTACAGCCTGCAGATCTGTTCCATGCATTAGATGCTATAGGAACATGACCTCCAAATTTAACAACTTGCTCAAGGCGATAATTTCTTTTCACCTTCATCAGGTCTCCAGCACCACCCCTCTGAGATGCCTGGGATAAACTGCAAGTCTTCCTGGCTCTACCAATGTAAGTATCACCTTCCACAAGCATAAGACTCCACTGAGCATCATATTTTTGACACCCAAGAAGTAATGGCTTGTTTTAGACAAAGGGACTTTGTACACAGAACAAATTGAGAGAGTTCCCCCTTTCTTTTAAGTCACACTATATGCCAATTATCTTGAGTTTTTCTAGCTCACATATCTTCTGTCATCACTCTCAGATCTTAATGCCTTACTTAAAAGTTGTGAAGTTCCCTGCAGAAAAAAATGGTAATTACTAGCCAACATATTTACAGAAATTATCAATTTTAATAGATTGTGTTAAAATGGTTTGGGAGGTTGCAGAATACCATTTATCTATAAATAGCTCTGAATTGAGTATCTGTACCTACAGTACCATACAGACCATCTCCGTGGATTTCTACTGACTTTTGCAAGGTAATATGTATCCTCCTTAAGTAAAAATACTTTCTATGCCAACTTGATTTTTCAGTCTATAGCATTAGTGTGGAGTTGTTTTGGATTTGTTGCAGTTTTTGTTCTGTGCTGCTAAACAACTATTAAATCACGAAGTGCTGAATAAAGCAAGCTTTCTAATTAGACTTTACATGTGAGCTGTCTATACTTTCACCCTACAAAAATCTATGTATTTACAGGTCTTTATTTCTCCTACTCATCTTTTTCATTCTCTATCATTATCTTTGTTTAGCTATAACTTGTTTTGTTTCCCAACTGAAAAGTGGTTTGCTTTCTTTTCAGAATTTATCAAATCAATTATACCACATTATTAAAAAAGAGCAAAATGGAGCCCTATGCATTCCCGAGAAAAGCATATGGCTCTAAGACCACTTGAGGGCAGTAAAGGGTATTTCAGTACAACCTCCATTCACAGAAATGAGAGACCATACATTTATTTCTGTGAATGGATTGAAGGAAAACAAAATGACAGAAATCAAAGGTGATTGTTAGCAGATAGGTTAGCTTCAGGAGCCAAGTTATGTTGAAGCAACAGAACTGAACTGCTTGCTTCTCAGTGTAAACATTTCAACAGACTGAATCTGTCTGAACAAAATCTTGTGAATTGCAAGCAGGGACCTAAACCTCTTTTTATTTATTCTCTATTTGTCTTTTAAAATATGTCAATAAAAACAGCGTGATTTGACAGTTGGACATGAAGTGAAGAAATGTATGGTATGCATCATCTAATCATACCAGCGAAGAAACAGAATAATGAGGAGGTAACTTACTACATGCTTGGAACAGGAACATACTATAAGCTTATGCTGTACTGGAAGCAGGACTGGATCACCACTGGCCCTGAAGCTATGAACAGGAATTTAGTCCTGAGGCTAGGAAAAGAAGTCCTGCACTTACAAATAACGACTACCTGAAAAGCATCCTCACATAATTCATGTTCCATTTGTCTTTACTGGCTCTTCTCACTGAAACCTTGATCCTGCTTCCGGTGAAGTCACTGGCAAAAATTCCAGGGCAGAATCAGCATGTTGTCTTCAGCAACAGTTACAATTTTCTTGATACCATAATTTGAGCACTGTAAAATATTATGCAAATTAAGGGCTACTAGTCTTAAAATCTGCTGATTCTGCATCCTTGATAACAATGAATGGACAGCCAGGATTCTGGGTGTTTGAGTATTTGCTTGCATGAACAATTGTAGCCTGTCTCTTGGCAGTGCCTTGCGCATCCTCAGTTGTAAAACTGAATTTATTCTTTTCAGTACTCTTAAAGGAGCTATTACACCCTTTAAATAGTTGATAAAAAAAGACTGGACAACCATTTTAATTAAAGCATAATTTTAAGTATAAGAAAAGTGAAATGAATGAGACTAGTAACATAGTAAAATACAACTGTTTGAACCATTCACTCTACTGGAAGCAGTACATTTTTTTAGTACACTGAACTAGCTGTTAACACGCAAAACGCAACAAGAATCAGCAGGAAAAAACCACTTAAGATATTTCTCACGAATGCTCTAATGCCTTTGTCTTAACAATGGATTTTGTTGACAAGTTTCTGCAGCAACTTCAATATTTTTCATTCATAGTGTATATGCTCTGCATTCAAGAGTTAAAAGAGAAAATTTTGAAATCATGTTATAACTTTTGGACAGTTGAAGAAACATGATTTTGATAGTACTCAGAAAAAAGCTAAGACACTGTATGAATTCTATGGTAAATATCCATCATAACCAATAAACAATTCCAGGACGTGTAGTCCTTTAGGTTCATAGTTGCTACCCTGTGAATTTAATTGACTCCACAGTTTGTCTTCAGTAGGAGGCAGTGAAGTCATAAAAGAGAGTCACTGAATCCAGAATTCACAATAGGTTTGACAGCTGATACAACTTCAGCATGCCATGTGAAGCTGGTGGATTGTCTCTCTTTCTTTCAGCTCAAAGACTGATAATGACTGGGAGCTTTGTTAAGACCAAACTGATACCATGTCATAACATCTATTATCACATCTATTATTTGTGCCCATCCAATGTGACTACCACAGCATTACACTCTCAGGACAGCTGTACAAATAAAGAGGATGAAGGTAGTCATGCTCATGTGGAAATGACAAATTAGCTCAGTTAAAATGAACAGAATATTATGCCTGCTCTGCCATCTGATGCCAATAAATTCCTTTAGGATTTCAATGCCTTGTTAATTGTCTAGGTCAGGAACTACCCATGCCAAGACCATGGTCTGTTATTTTAGCGTATCCTGGGCTTGACCTACAGTAAGAAACTCACTTTTGACAAAACAAGACTATATTTTTTTTAATTAAGTATGCTTCCTAAGACTAAGACTGCAAATACTTCAGAATCATGCAGCAAAGCATTTAATACTGTTTGGAAAAGGTAATGGCCAAGGTTATTTGGAATTACTTTTTTTTGTTGCCAGAGACACTGAAGAGCACCTGATTTTTAGAGGGCCCTGAGCAGGTGAATGTCTGAAAGCACAATGTTTTAAAGGAGTCTTAATTGGAAATAAAAAAAACTGGTTCATGTTATTACAGTGAATTCTGTCTCACTTCTCATTATTGATAAAGTCAAAAGAAGTCCAGTTATAGCCTTCAATTAGGACAGCACCCTATGTTACAGGCTATGTGGATGAACCAGTGATATGTGAAATGCATTTACCTTCTGTTCACATGAACAAAAATGAAAATGCCTAGCAACTCCACAGAATCAGACTGCAGGCAAGTAATATAGTGCCCTTTTTCATTCTGCACTAGACTCTGGCTTGTAACCAGTCTTTCTCATTTTACCAGGAGCAGGACAGAGAAAGGGAGGAAAGTAGAGCAGTTTGGGTGCAAGACAGGAGTGCACACAAAGGCATTTGAAGACATGTTTTCTTTTGTAATTTGCTTACTGAGGTGGGAGCATCTGCTGCTACTCTAAGCTCCACCCATGTCCTCTCCCCTTTTGGAAGAGCAGGTCTATCACACAGCAAAGCCACAGCTTCCAGGGCTTGTAGGGTGTCCATTCTGGGAAGTTTCCACTCCTCCACTGTAACTGTGTAGGACTGGGACCAAAACCATTTCCACTGTAAGTGAAAGCTCCAAAATAAAACTTCTGAATATTAACTCTATCAAGATGAGATAAATCTGAGCAAGCACACAACTTGGCATTAAATCCACTCTCTTGTTCTTAACAGAGAAAATTTTTCTGTGACTGTGGATAAAACAGTGAGTGAGGGTCAGACTAGTATATGGCGAGTACTTTATTCTCTGTTCAGAAACAGCGGATCACATAATGACTTTTCAGTATTAGATTACTTCTTTTTTTATAGTCAGATTTTGAGCCGATTAAATGCAGTAGTAACTGTCAGTGCTTGACTTTTCTCAGCATCTGGATCATGCTGCAAACTACTGGAAAATTCTGTGCTCTTTTATCATATTTTTCAATGATCCAATATGCTACAGGAACATAGTACCTGATGATGCAGCTTAGTATTCACAGTTGATACTTCACTGAAGCAGAACAAATCACAGTGAAGTTCTGAAAACATTTTTCAGTTTCCTTTGTTTTGTGTTTTAACCCTGTGGAACCATGAAAAGAAGTATCCAATAAGCCAGTGGGTGTCACTATTGTGTTAAACAAACACTGAACAAGAGATAATTTGGCATTGACACTCTAGGAAACACTGTTAATGGTTGAAAGCAGAGAGATACAAATAGAGCATTTCAGACCACAAATAATTAACATCAGATTAGGTAACAGAATAAAATTAACTTCTGCTCTGATTCATTTTATTGGAACAAGTCACTGGTTGGCAATTTTTAGTTGATTCAAATCTATGAAAAAGAATGATTTTGTAGTTTTGTCTTGCCTCATGTGGAAAAGCTTGCCAATCTGCAGCAACTGGGAAAAACACTATTTTTAGTACAGTGGGACAGGGCAACCAAAATTATTAAGGAAAGAAAGATGCTCAAGAACAAAAGGAGGGATAATTTAACAAGATCAAAACCTTTGAAGAATTTGGAAATATGTCTAATATGGAAAATGCTAATTTACAGATGCTGTAGCTGGACATTGTATATGAAGAACAGCCTCAAAGAGACCTTACAGTGAGGAGAATGGAGTGATCCTGTTCCTATTCCATATTCCAGTAAGCAGGCTCCATTCCCTACCAGTAAAAATCCTAACTTCTAGAGCCAGAGAACTGCCTACTGCTCTGCCCAGTTATAAAAAAATGCGTGGTGTGCTTCAGATACAGATTTAGGGGTCTGATTTCTCTAGGTCTGTTTTTCTATGGTTCTCAGCGAACGTAAGTGAAATGCAATAGAAATACTACAGAAATGTATAACTGGTCTCAGGAATCTTCTATTTTAAAACTGTATCATAGTTAATATACTGGGAAAAATTATCAACAAGCATGAGGCAAATAGTGGGAGAGATCTGGGTTTCCTCAGACGCTAGTGTGCATATGTCTTTGATAGTGGATTCAACTAAGCACATGTATTTGACACCAAATAGATGGATTTTACATTTTAATTTCCTGAGTGTGCAGCTTGAAAATTCAAGTACAAGTGCTGGATATTCCATGTGAATGACAGACTGCCATTGCACACTGACATGGAAAAAAAGTGTGATTTAATTAATGCCTCTTACTCCACAAACCAAGCAAGAATTTGCACAGCTTCCCGGTTAGTGAATCTTAAATATATTTACACTGTGCTGTAAATCGGACTCAACCCACAGGATCTACTAGGGAGATGTGACAACCCACAAGATCTATTAAGGAGATGTTACAAGATAAGTGATGCCAGAAGACAGACCTACTATAAAGTTAAATTTCACCATTCCTACCCCACTGCCCTGAAGTACACATCAGCTGACTTTCTAACTTACCTGTGACAACCAACTGACTTAGCATCCCTTGTGAATGTTTACTCCTTACACCTCATATGCCAGAAAATGTGAGACCTTCCTCTCAGATTTCTGTTTGCTAGGTTCTCTCCTACACTAGTATGAAAATAGGCCACTCGCTTCATCTGCAAAAGAATGAACATCGGTCTTGCTGAGTTATATTTATTGTTCACTTTGCTCCAGGCATTTCACATGATCTCATAGAAGCTAGATCAGGTTGGGTCATGAATAGACGCTTGCTTTCTAAATCTACTTAACTCTATAAACAAAGCCAAAGGAATTGAATGGGATCAAACTCCGGGGTAGCCACAGGACAGGTTTACAATTGGTCAGTGCTAACTGCAAACATTTTTTTAACTATCTAAATTCTGTTAGAGCAGCCAGCATTTTTTGAGGCCTCTGATACAACACTGCAGAAGTATATCAAGGAAATGACTTCCCAAGTTAGAGAAAGAGGAGGAAACAGAGGAAAGGTTTCACTCTCTGTTGGACATAGAGGAGAAAATTAAAATCACGGACATTATGGGAGACCAAAGAGGAAGAGGGGAAAAAATCTAAAACAATGAAGTTGCTGTTTACCTCTAATTAAAAACATTGACTGCTACTGCCTACCGGAAGGCCATACATCTTGACTGGGAAAGAAGAGGCAGGAGAAAGTCTCAGTTGTTTCAGACTGGCACTAAAAATCATGTAGAACGCTTACTAGCTCATATACTTTCACTAATGAGTTTCTCCCCTCATTTATCTGTTCTACAGTTCTCAAATGAATATGTACAGTAGCACACAGTATGCACAGAGATTTAACAGCACCTTTTAAGGGTGTCCTATGGAAGAAAGAGTCCTTTTGAGTTGTGACATGAAATCAAGAGATAAATAGTATAATATAAAACTAATTCCAACAAGGCTGTAATCCCAATTAAACAGAAGTCGAACTTTCATTATGATGTGGACAACTGTAATGGTATCAGAATGGGATATACTACTAGAAATAGCGACTAGAATGTTTTTCAGACAGTGGTTTCTTGCTAATGAATAGTAGCGCAAATCTATTTATAGCACAGAGTTATTTAAGGTTGAGAGAAATGAAAAACGACAGGTACACAAGCTCTTCTAAAACCAATGCATAAGTATACTCAGCTATTTGCTTCTACTTTTCTTCCAATTTGCCCAATTTCAATACATTCAAGTATGGTCATGGCAGTTTCCTCTTCTTACTCCCATGGTCATCTTTTCTCTAGCTAAAAGCTCAATTATCTTCTCCACTTACAATGAAGAAGGCTTCCTATGTTGACATTTAAAAGATTTTCAAATGGGCAACTAGGAGGCAAAGTCTTAATTCCCATTGCATTCACAGTCAGCTGCACAGTTTTCTTACACTGTGCTGGTAACCACAGCTTTAACTAGTCCTACTTAGACTGCATTCAAAAAAATGCATAGAAAGAAAGGTCATTATGCCAAAGACAGTAGGGCAAGATTTGAGGTCCTACTTTTCTATGGAAACTTCAGAATATACTACACTCCTGACAGCCATACTACTGAACTCATAACCCTAAATAATATTTAGGAGTTTAATTTTAGATGTCTATTCTCTTATTACCCTAGTTTTTTACTGCATTAGTAGAGCAACGTTAAGGATAAGTTACATCATATGCAGCTTACAATGTTTTTAGTTTTACAAAACGTGAACATACTTTCTTTGTCACTGGTACTTACAAATAAACAAAGCTGGTTTATATCAGCTCTAAGACTTTTGTTCTACCTTAATTTTAGTAGAAATCTTTGTTACAGATTGACTATAAATCTGCTCCAAACAAAAATAACCTATTTGTTCACTTTGCCAGCTAACTGTGCAGCGGGCAGTGCTTCCACTGAAAGTCTAAAAAGGAAGGTAACATTCTAAAATCTGTAAAATGGCAATGTCATCAAATACCTCTCATAGTGTTTTATATATAAACAAAAATCCCTCAAATGAAACTAGCAACAATATTTTCCTCACAGCCTGCTGACAAAGTGAAACCCTTATCAGATGGGCACACCTTAACTTTGAAATTATACAACTGCTGTTCTATCAGCAAAGAGATATTCTGACTTCTTTAAAAAATCTCCTTTTCATTAGTGTGTGGAGAAAGATGTATGGAAGTGACCATTAGCAATGTGTGAACAAACTGCTTAGGTTCTTATTCAGATGTTGAACTATCACTTGCAAGTTGGACCTATGACATCTATCTAGCACAAAGTCTACATTATGACACAATAAGCATCTTTCCCATGGATAATAATTCCTATGCATTCCACCAGGTGTATTACAAATAATGTACTTTGCTAAACAGCTTCTCCCCGCCCAGCGCACTTTTTAGGGGAGGTAACTTGCCATTGAAACTGGAACTCTATTTGGAAGTATTCGGCCAACAACAAAGGTTCAGAATAACATACGAATGGTCATGTTCCAGTTAGTCTAATGAAGGATTTGGTTGCAGTTCTTGGAAGACTTTGAATAACGTGTTTAATCAATTCATAATAGGTCTGAACTTGTGTGTTTCTAACACAGATGATACCTTAGCAGTACAATAATGAGACAATTTGCCCTTGCTCCCCTTTAAGTCTTAAATTACCATGTTCAATGTAGTGAATACCTTACATCTGACTCCTTGTGATAAAAAAGATTAAAAAATAAAATAAAAAATAGGTGGACTGGTCTACATATATCAGTGTAACTCAATACATATATTGATATAGCTCACTCAGATGCTGCCTTTCTCGTTCAGCCTCTGCAAAAGTCCCTGATACTGCAATTGGTTTAGCAGAGCTGTATAAAGACTTGTTAACCTTAAGGGCTGCTATAAAGTTGGCTTTCCAGCTGGTCTGGATGAGATTCTTGTACTACTGCCTTTTGCCAGCAAGTACGTGAATTTTCTAGAACCTTTTTGTGCTTTCAGCAAATGTTTGCTGAGGGGGCTAGCTCATCCTTAATTTTGACAGCTAGCCTGTGCTAAATAGCGAAAAAGGAAAAAATATGGTGCTAGGCAACCAAATTTATACTGTTGCTCTTATCTCAATTTCTTTACAGAGTATTATTTTATTAAACAATAACTGTACAATTCTGAAATTTTAGGCTTGCAAACTGTGCAATGCCAGACACTTTCAATAAACATTTATTTCTTGCACTTTAAAGACAGGATTGAGGAAGACACAAAACTCTGATGAACCAGCCTGGGAGCAGGATTCAGACAGAAAAGTAGATAAAGCAGATGTTTTGCATTCTAGGAAGCTAATAATAAGGTAAACAAATCTTTTATTTTGTAATGGGCAGTCTCCACAAAAGCTAGGAAAGCAAAGTTAGTGTGTCAGAGTGCAAAGGCAGAACACAGCAAGGTTTAGAAAGCAACAGGACTGGAGGATGAAAAAAAGATTAAGTAATCCTATAGAAAATAATTCATCACCATACATTAGTATAGAAAATATTTGCAACAATTCATCTGAAGTGGTGTTTAGTTAAGCCATATTTCCTGTAAGGTCTGATAAATACTTCTATTTCTTGCATACTGATTAATAAAAATGATTGCATGAAATATAAATTCATATTACATTGGAGAGACTTTATCCATCAGTGTGCATACGTATTTCAGAGCTGTTTCAGAAAATGGTACAATTCTCAGACTTACATTTGCATAATGACATTGAATTTATTTTGAAATTTTTATTACACTTTGATTTGGCACTTAGGTCCAGATCCTTGGAAGTATTTAGAAAACTGCACATGCACAAATCATAGTTCACTTTACCTGTGGTGGGGAGGACAGCTTAGGAAAGAGGCATAATGACTGCAGTGAGTATTTATTATTGACTGATTATGAGCATGTAATTCAGAACTTCCAGGCTACTGAGAAAGAACCAGAATCAGGGAAATTTCCTGTAGTTCCAAAGTCAGTTGTTTTTAAATGGCACTTCAGACCATGTTTTTGGTATCCAAAACAGTCTATTCAGTAGCGCTGAAAGACACTGCAGTGCTGCTAGTCAAAATACTCTTCCTGGGATGCCCTTTTGTTAACACAGTGTTACAGAGATAGACGCATCCTAGGCCCCTATTATGAAAATCCTACAGCATGGGGGACTTCGGCATAGACATAATCCTGGAGGATTAGGATAGGATCCAAGGACACCAGGGCAGTGATCATGACACAGCAAAGCATGCAGCTAACTGCAGAAGCAGAGGAGAAAAAGGTGTGTCTTGCTTTTGTGGCAACTCAGGTTGTACACAGACAAATGGGGCTCTTCCAAAAACCGATCCACCATGTTCAAGCTTTCTAACCCTGAACTTTAACATCAGTACTTTGAAAGAAAACAATTTCCATCACTAACTGACATTTTTTCAGTTGTTCACTAATCAGGGCTTGTATCTGAGTCCTTTCCTCATATAACGTTTAAATTGTTTCCTCTCACTATATAGGTATGTATTTTGAGAAAGAACAGTCAACTTAAGTCATCACTGGATCACATTTCAATTAACAAATAGCAACATGCACAGTTACTAACTTTAATGTATAATACGAAAATGCCTTGGCTTCATTCAGTGTTTTACAATTATTTATAAGGCAAAGACAATTCAGATTTTTTTTTATACATAGTGCATTAAGCTAGTAAAATAAAAAGTCTGCAAGCTTTTCCATGATCACCTAACCCAAATAAGAAACACATAGGTTCTCATAAAACTAGTAAATGGCATAGACATTCTCTTTTAACCAACCTCTTAGTAGAAAACGAGCATAGATTTCTAAACTTTATATTAAGAATGACCTTTGTCTAACTACTAGATTGATCGTAAAGAATTCTTAACACAAAAAAAGCACCACGATTATTACAAACTTAATTTACAAGCAAACTTGTTTACAAAAAAGCTTAACTTCCTTTGATAATAGCTGTACTTCATACTAGTGAGAGAATTATGCGTTTCCTATATTCAGACTTGTTTATGTCTGAATATTGATTTATGTCAACCATATTGATTTTAAAGAACAGCAATGTGCACAAAATGAACAGTATTTAGAACAGTAATTATCATTAGTTCTAATCTTCACTTACTCTTGATCCTTTTTCTGGAAAGCACCGACAAACTGAACAATCCTGTCCCCCACATGGGTCAATATATGCATATCCTCCCTAAAAATTAGAAGTTTATGGATTTATCAATACGCAACAGACAACAGTCACTTCATCAAATACTGTCAACTGGACATATTATCCAATTAGATGATATTTAAGGTAAAAGATTTGGCTGCCCTTGCACACACACAGGGCAATTTGCTTCTGAAGAAACTTGGCATAGCAGCAAACGTCAGAATGTTGTGTAGATTTTCAGCTTGACATATATGAAACTTTTCCAATGCTTGCTTAATAGAATACACACATCAAGACTATATCTAAAATCCCGCTAACCTTCTTGGACCTATCATCAGTATAAACACGCTGGCAAAGTAGAAGCAATAATCAAAAGCTTATTACTGTTGCTGTAGAAGGTGAAAGACATTACCTGCAAGTTATGTTAAGTAATGCGAAATATTACAACTAAACACAACTAAGGAAATAGGCTGCATCTAGAAAAAATTTTAACAGAATCAGAATTTAATCTGTAATAATGTGAAATTTGTAACCCATCACATTAGGTTACAAGATTGTTTAACTACAATTAAATGATAAAAGGCAAAACAGGCTGAAGAGCAACAAGCCCATTCAGCGATAAAGACTTGTATTTAATTCTTGTCTATTAAATGAAAAAATAAGTATGTGCATGGTGTAATTATGCATTGCCTACTTATTTTACTTATTTCTAGTATTAAAACTTTCTGTCATTGTCTTCTTAATAGTAAAGAAGTGACTACTTTGTTCCATCAAATTGCAATGAGGAAAAAAAACATATTCAAGGCGAAATTAAAACACAACAAAATGTAAATTCAGTAGATATATTGTGTGGTAAGTGAATATGATTTAATTATTCTTTTCTATTTCCAAAAGTGTAGTATTAAACATATACCAATTAAACACAACATATGCATTTATAAACTCACTTAGATGGTTGCAATGTCCACTAAGTGACATTTTTTCAGCAAAATTGTGTAAATTATCAAAGTCATTTCAAAAAGGATGACAAGGACTTAAAAGATTTAAGAATAATTTAGGTAAACAAGTAAACAGTGATAACATGAAAATATTTGCTCAGCATGGATTTCATTTATATCAAGGTCAGCATTGTTTTGTTACTGGTTTTAATAACCAACAGAACACTACAGGTTCATACTTCAATTTTTCAAGGAGAAAACACTGACAAATATTAGATAAGGAGGAAAATTCTGTCCTTGCTATCTACAATATTTTTAGAATATCTGGTACTCCCAAGCCTCAGAATAAGAGGGTACAATAGTCTTTCTCACAGACTGCTTCTCTTTCACACACTAGGTTTCCCATGAAATTACTAATCTACTCCACACTAGTCTCACCTAGTTATTAAAAACTTGCCTCTACTGGAATGTCAATGGAATGCAAGTTTCTAATAACATGTAAGCTGCTACCCTTTGTTCTAATTGAACACATTTATTTGAAAAAAATATTTCAATTTTCAACAGTTCAACTAAAAAGGGATGACTTTGGGGGAAAAACAACAAAAAAGAGCTTTTAAATATTTGAAAGAAACAAAGAGGACAGACTTGAAAGAAGTTTTAGTGAGGGCCCTGCGAACATAAGGTTAATATGGAGGACAGTACAGAGAAGAAAATAAAGTAGATATTGAGACTATATTATATGTGAAATTTTGGCTTTAGAGACATGTGAATGAATAGGGATGCCAGTTTAAGATCTAGGCTAACATACAGAGAAGGGCTTGAAAGCTAGAGTTTGATATATGCTATAATGCAGAGCCATTGAAGGGACTTCATGAGGAAAGAGACAGACTCAGTGCATGAGAGAGGGGTTTTTACATGAAGCTTTCCAAAAGCATCTAAAGATGCCAAAGTTAGAATCGAGAAAAATCCAAAGGAGAAAATTACAAAATAGTTAACCTGAGCAACAGGAATAGAAAGGAAAGCTAGTACTGCAGAAATACTGAAAGAAACATCACAGTTTTCCCACAGAACTATAGGTTGTTTTGGTGTATATAGTGTTACTTGTTTGAACTATACTGTCCTATCTATCACCTGTCTAAAGTAAATATCAATGTCACTTACCCCATCAATTTCTTGTGCTGAAAAAACAATCAGCAGCCACCTGATTTAAAAGAAGGAGAAAGCTAAATTAAAACTAAACTTTCAACATCCAACCTTCACAAAAATGTAGCCTCTAAAAAGTGAGAAGTGCACACACATGATTAAGTCCTGTTTGGGGTGATTACATAGTAAAAGAGTGTATTTATAAGGGGTATGCAACCACAAAGAAATGGTCAGCATATGCTATATATATTTGTCTTTTTGGATTTGTGAGATTGAGTACAAATAGATAGGCATGAATAAAACTACGTAAAAGTCCTTGTAACTTCCCCCTTGCCACCTGTTACCAATCCCACAATTAGGGATGGCCAGAGAGGAACCATTCCAGACAGATTTCTGCACCTGCATGGACACCATGGGGTGAAGACTGAGCAGAGATGGAGGTGATGCACGTCTGCCCGAGAATGAGTTAGCTGGTGCTATTTTCTTTTGCTCAGAGAGAGAGAGAGAGAAAGCAGGGAGCAAAGCAGCACTCAAAATAGCCACGATTCCGGAGCAGCTGCTGGGGAAGGCCAGCTTCATGCCAACCAATGCTAGTGATGTATTATGAAGTTGAAATCATGTCTTTTATGATTTCTATGTGCAAAAAAAGAGGATAAAGTAAAACAAAAAGGTAGCCCAAAATTTCTTCAGCAATACAGGAAATAAGGATTATTATTAATACTAACATTATTATTAATACTAACATTATTATTATTGAGAACTAAGGTGCTCACTCATTATATGAAACGATAAATTAGATATGGCTATAATGTATAGACTACTGTGTATTATTCTCCAGGCTATAGTGAAGCCTGTATCGAAATTACTCCAGCCTTGCAAATATTTAGGCATTTAGTAAATTTCCCAAAGTCCTATTGAGATCAACCTCTATTTTTTCTTTGTTATTCACATGGTAAACTCTTTGGAGCACTGAGAACTGTGCCAGCAAACCCACAATTACTCTCCCTGATTATTAGTTATTCATAGATTCAAACTGCAAATTATATAACCTGTATGTGCACTTATATTGATAAATTCAATACTGACAAATTTAACATTTTACCCATTTATGTACATTTACTCTATACACTTTTTAAACCTATGTTGCCTGCTACTTTTTCCAAGCACACAGATTTTACAGAAACAAAATATTTATGAAAATAATTAGTGGTAGCTGAAGACAGAAGTTCATACTGTCTCTTGCTAAATGAGAAACAAAGGACTGATTAAACAATGTGAGATTGCCAGATGATCAGCTACAGCAGTAAATGGTGGAGAAATTTTGTGCATCCCAGTAGTTCATCCTTTAATACATCAAGTAAGTTTGTGTAGAAAGGATTTAACTTCACAGGAACACTTCAAACAGGTAGCAGACAATAGCATTGGTTTGTTCTGTGATTGTTACTAATTTAAGGCCATTTCTGCTTCTAACCTTCTGACCTCGCAGACAGACTCTGTAAATATTTTTTCCCATATCAACGTTGGCCAGGTGTGAGTTATTTTTCATTTAAGAAAATGCCATGTTCTTATGAAGCCTTTGCACAAATGAAATGGAAATCTGATGATGCTGTTCTTGATGCACGGTGCTGCAGTCTCCCCTTTTCCCAGTAATATATGGCAGGCATGTGCTTGCCAGATTGTGCTCTGTCATTTCAAAATCCCTGCCTCCTGAAGCCAGACAGACGTTGCCTATGTACTCAAATCAGCACAAGACTGTTACAGGTAAGTCTATCACAAATAACGCAGAAAAAAAGGCAAGAAGAGCTACCTTGGAGAGATGGCTGGGAGAGAAAGTTGCTACATTGGGGAACACCTGAATAACAAGCAGCCTGGGTTTGCACAAACCAAATAAACATGAAGAAGACACTGGAGAGAGTTCAGGCATATTAGCACAACAGAAGACTGCCTAGCAGTGAGGGTGTCAGGTTCAAGCAAGGTACATTTGCTGGGCAAGGTTCCCAGCTAGAAAAGCATAATTTCACATTCCTAAAGAGCCTGGCGCATGAAGTTTTATTAAGAAGGAAAACTGGATTGACTTTTCCTAGAAGATATTCTAGACATGGAATCGTTGATCCCACACACCACTCTGAAAATTCTGGGTCATGGTGATCCTAATCTTCTCCGAAGGATTATTTTCCTCCAGAAAGAACTCCTGCCACAGCTGCTACCAGGTATTCCCATCATAGTCTCTTAAAGTTTTCTCCATGCCTTTTAATAATTCTCTCTCATCTGCAAAATTATTCTGGGACAGGCATTCAGGTTTGAGTTGGTCATTACTTTTTCTTCTCCAAGTATGTTCATCAGTAGAATATAGGAATATCTGTCCTCTTAAAACAGACTCATAGTTCCTGTTTGCTACTATTTAGTGTAGTACCTGAAATGTAAATGGTATAAACTTATAGACCAGCAATCAAAATCAAATAAATTATCATATAGGCTTATCAAATTTATTACAGACTACAAATTATTTAACTGGTGATTTCTTATTACTGTTAAATTGATAGCTAAGAATATATCTCAGTTATTCTAGTTAAAAAATTTAGTGATCTGTAAAACTCACCAGGCAGCTGTGATAAGCCACTTAATCCGTTCAAACAAATCCTTTGTTAATGCCATTCACGCTGATTGAGGATCTGCATATGCAGCACTTTTTTTTCCTTTTTTTTTTTTTAAACAGCAGGTCTTCTCTTTCCTTCTGTTTCTGGATGGCCTATAAACACTGTTCCATACCGTTGTTTTCCCCTCTGAACCTGTTTATATTAAAATATACATCTGATGTACAAACATGAGTAATTACCAGATAACCAAAATATGTCTTAACCATTTACATATGTCATACTGCATAGCTTTATGTTGGAACTACATTGTATTATTCCTTTTCAGGATGCATTTTATTTTATTAGCAATCCAATTATTTCACGGGGACTATATATGAAATTACAGATCAAGATAAAAAGAGTACAAGATTTCAGCCTAGAAAGAGATAGTCTTCACTCAGTGTTTGAAATAATGAACAAAGAGCATCTTGCATCATTATTTCTTAAAAAGCTATCGTACCCACCATTTTAGCTAAAGGCATTAAAAAAAAAAAAAAGTGACACCTGTCTATGGTAAAGACCTAATGAACTTAAAAAAAAAAAATCAAGAAAATATTGGCTATAGTTTCAAGACCAGCCTTAGCAGTATCTTCTGCAAACTGGGCTGGACCAGTGTCTGTGTGTATATCTGAGCAAAGGAGGACTACTCTGAATGCAGAATAAGCCATATGCATTTTCAGCTCAAGGGTTCTACTTACATGCATGGATAGATGACAATCATTGGAAATGTTACCTAGGTTTTTTTAGCTTTATTTTTAGAACATTTTTTCCACAGCTTTTGCCAGGATTTAGGAAGCTGGAAGCCCTAAGCGCAGGACTGACCAGAGGCCTCTACAGTCCCAGTCAGTCAAATTTTGCATGCATAAATTAACTACACAGTGCATCTGTGACCTCTGACTTATGTCCAACAGCATGTATGCAATTTTATGTGCAAATGTCTTGCACCAACCTTTTTATAAGCTCAAGCCTCACAAATCCAGAGAAATGGCCAGCTCCTGTGCAAACTTTTACAACCCCCAAATAAGAAAAAAGCTTTAATCCTTTGGAATAAGGTACATCTGGCAAATGATTCACACCGGTAATTTCAAACTGAGGGCTTAAGAGGCTGGGCTTTTCCTAGGATAGCACAGATTATCACAGGCTTTTGTTTTTTAGTGCTGTAGTCTTCCAAATGTGGGGAGGTTAATTTTGAGGAGACTGAACACTGACTACAGTGAACTGACAGGAGTTCACTTCCTTTGGAGGAGTCTCCTGAGTAAGCAAAGACAATCAGTTACTGAGAAGGGAGCAAGAACGTGAACCTGCAGCAAACTGGCTGCTCTCAGCTGTTCAACAAGCAGCTATCTTTTTGTAAAACAAGTAAGTGTACAGTTCCTGAAACACTACTGTCTTGCTTTCTATTATTCAGATGGTGTAAAATCTTTCTAACCAGAACTAATCTATAAATAATATTGAATCCTACGTGTATGCACAGTATATCCATATCACATGGTATGAAGAAGAGACTTTGTAAGCTACCATACACTGACTAATGAGTAAATAGGCTAAGGGCAGCCAATTCATGCTGCAAGATCACACTCTGTATCTTCTGTACAGTACTCCATCCATCTGCCAAATTCTTAAGTCTCTTTCTGTGCCCCAGCATCCCATCTGTAAAAAAAAAAAAAAAAAAAAAAAGAAAAAATAACAACACTCCTAATAATAAAATAATATTCCATAAAATTCCTACCTCACTGATTTTTTAGTAATATAAATAATATAAGCAAGATTGTGAGGTAATAAAATACTGAAGAGCTGGATTGCCTCAAATGGAAAATCCAAGCCAGTCATAAAGTGTTAGACTTTGCAGGTATTTGTTCCTGTTGCCCACTATCCATCTCATCATTTAATTTCCCAAACAACTTCTGAAAATGAAAGAGAAATTGAAATTTGGTACATTTGCTTTGTATTAGCAGAGAATCTTTTATTTTAAATTAAAATTCATTTTGCTGCAACCCATTGACAGAGTTTGAAATCATACTTAATGCGTGAGTGGAAGACTTAAACCACTCTGCTTGCTATTTCATCATAACTATCTAAATCCCATCGTTTTCTGAACAAGCTTCCTTTAGTTTGAAGTGTTCAGCAGCCATTGCAATAATATAAGGACTACAAAGTGTTATTTAAAATGATATATCAAATTGATCTCATGTTTTATATTTTGTAGTAATCACAACAGTTACCTCAATAGAATATTTATCTAATTCAAAAGAAGATAAAACATCCTCAGGATAACACGCTCAATACCACCAAAGGAACAGGTTTTATGCAAGCATCACTAAACCTCAGCTCATAAAATTCTCAAGAGCCAGAGGGGGAAAAGCTGGCACTATAACATAACCTAGATGTTAAGTTTCTAGACAAGGACCAAGAAGGAAGACAATTTCATTCTTAGGGACTCTGATAAAATAGGACCACAGGACATGAGACATAGTTTGAGGCAGACACACAGCTACAATTATTGAGATACAAAAAATTAGAGCGGCCCTAACTGTAGTCTCGTTACATCCAAAGAAACCAACATCATGTATAACAAGACCACTAAAGTTGCAAAGTCAAGGATTCAGAAGTTAGGAAATAAAAATTAGGGTTATGTGCTCTATTTTAATGTTCTTTTATGCATATAATTAGGATGGTCATAAGTACAAGAACATATAGCTGTTTTCCACAGGACTTCTGCCTCATTCATGATGGATATACTCCGTACTATTTTCATCCTTTTCCTTAAGCCCTATTTTTTCTTTTACAGTGTCCTATGAAACTTTGCACTTTATATTAAATTCATACAACTGTAATGTTTCCCACAAAAATATTCCTTATCCGTAAAAAGAGAAAATACTGTTATCCTTGTTTTACCATAGAGAACGGAGGAAATAAAATCAAAGCTAAAATCATTAAATATCAATTACTGTGAAAAAGCCAAACTTTAATTTCTTGAAGCTTTCAATTGCTTTCCAGTATTAAGGCAGACCTCTCTGTTGTTCATGCACTGTTTTGTTTTGGGGTTTGTGGGTTGTTTTTTTTAAAGTACCTCTACAGGCAGCTGCAGGTATATATTTTGACACAACTGATGTTAAGCCTTCCTGGCCAGCTGTTTGCCCAGACAAGACTGTCCCTCTGAGTTTGTAGCTCTCCGAAGATATTATGGACTACAACAGTATCAGCAATACAGCCTGCATCAAGGTTTCATAGACTTTCTTTGGATGGATGCCATCAATTATGGTAGCAACAAGCAGGAGAGAGAACATCAGTGGCTGATCTTACCTTTGTTCCAGCTCAATGCTGCTTTGAAGTCATGTATCTGTCCTAGAAACTCACATAAAAGCATATATGCTTTATCTCATAATGCAACACTACTTGCTGTTTCTTAACTACAACACACACAACTATCATCCAGTTGGACCATACTACTTAGCAGCCAGCTCAAGGTCAGTGAAATAGGTGGTACTGGGATAAGACTGGGCTTGAAGAGGACTTTTTTTTTTATGCTCTGTCTTTCTGTTGCACCTCCCTTGTTAGCACTTTCCCATTTTTGCTTTGAGCTTGCTGACTTCTTTTTTTGAAATTTCCATGCAGGGTTTTCATCATTTGAAAACTGACTCAGTAACTTTTTATTATACCAGTATTTCATTCACTAGGTATTCTGCATGTACCCATTTATGTCTCCTAACAGTGGTTTGCCTGCTTTCTTCTTTCTTCCAATATTTATTTGACCTAGTATTCAAAAGCTCTCCTTTTAAGTACTATCTTCTTTACTCAGTGAGAGTCATAGTGAGAGTCATTCTGCATCTAAATTTGCATCATTTCTGAGGACTGACCACTCTCTCCCATTGTAGTCTCGCTTGCTCTGACCTTGTCTCAGAGAACCTTGCACCTTTTGTTTTCACTTTTGTGTAAATGAGTGCCTGCTACCTTCCGCCTAACACCAGTTCTTCTAAGGTTAAATTTCAGTGGTGGATTTAGGTACTTATAATTTATAGGTGCTTACGGCTTATAAACAACTCTAGACCCCATTTGTGTCCTTATTACAGTATTCTTGTGTAAAAATCGTAGCACTGTTACAGTTGACAGGTTTAGGAATCTGACAAACAAAATGCATCAGTTTAGTGGTTTTATCCCTAAGATACTATTTCCTCTACATGGTCACCATCAGTCTGGCTTGAAAAGAGGGGATTTTTTTTCCCCCTTCTCTCTACACCTTACTCCCACTGATGCTTGAGATTTTAAAGCCCAAGGTGATAATATCTGTGATGATGTACAAGATCTTTGATACTGAACATACTGCTCTGCTCTTCCAGAAATGTGTTCTTGCTGCTAGTGCCAAACTTTTGGGGAAAGTATCCTCTACTAACTAGCTTTCACAGCGGATTTCACAGAGGGTTGACAGTACTGTCTACTGAATGGAAATCCAGCTCTACCCTCATGCCTGTAAGAGAAGCTGTTTTACAAAGCTCTGTGGTTAGCTTTATGCTCATGAAAGGCTTTAGATTTGTGCCTCATCAGTACTCCTAAACAGATTTATATACATATATTATGTTGTTGTATATTGTTTTTTCTGTATCACTTGTAGTGCTTAATAAAACCTGTAATGCGGGATTTGCTGTACAGCATTCACGAAGAGTACAGATAAGGTAAGACTGTTGTGGCTGGCCTGGCCAACATACTTTCAAAGTTTGCACTATCTTGGAACAGAACTGTATTTGGTGAGATGTTACCTTGAACAAGCCGTCAATAACATAAATGTGATAAACTTGACATATTGCCAACACTTTACAAATCACACTTCCATTTAGAAAACCTTTATATCATGCTAAGCTATGTGGAAAGCCTGGGGAGAATCATTTCTCAGATTTCTCCCCGGTTTAGATTTACGCAGTGGGCAGCACTTTGTCCCTTCTGGGACGTCTTGGTCTCTGCTGTCTCATTAAGAAAACCCTTGAGGGAGAGGAAAGCGTTGCTGAAAGGAAAACACCCCCGTCAGAGCCCAGGAGCGCCCCGGGCAGCGGCGGGATGGCGCTGAGGGCCCGGGCTGCCGCCGGCCCTCGCCGGCACCGCCTCACTCACGCACCCAGCGCTGCCGCCTGCCACCTCGCTCCCGCCCCGGTTCAACCGACCCCTTCTCCCCGCCGGGGCGCTACAGGCGACTCCGCTCCGGGAGGGCCCAGGCCATGTCCTTGCTGGGGTAGTGCCAGGGCGGGTCCCCGTCCCCGCTCCCGCCGCGCAGCCCCGAGGCCGTTCGGGCAGTGCCCACCACTTGCGCCCTCACGGCGCCGCGGGAGGCGAGGGCGGGGGACGGAGACAGCCCGGTAGCCTGGGACACCTCCACCTGTCCCCGGGACGGGGCTGGCCCCTCAGCGAGCTGCGCAGTCCCGGCAGGCGCCAAGGCCAGGCGGGACGGCCCGCGACGAGCGCCAGATACCGCCGCCCGGGGCTGCCCCTCCGCGGCGCTCACCTCAGCTCCCAGGCGGGAAAGCCCCCGGCTCCTCGCTCACTCCATGCCTGCTGAGGACGGACGGACGGACAGCGGCTGCCAGCGGTGCCCGAGGCAGGCGACGCGGGGGGGAGAGAGGAGAGGGGCGGAGAGGGGTGGCTCGGCCGGCCCCGCCCCGGCCCCTGTCCCCACCCCAGGGCGCCAGGAGCGCCGAGGCGGGTGCGAAGCAGCAGCCCCCAGGCCAAAAGCCGCGGGCGGGCGGGGGGCAGAGTCCGAGAGCCCCGGGCCGAGCTCCGCGGGACGCCGCGCAGGCAGCGCCGAGCGCGGGAATGGCCGGCGGGGGCTGCCCCAGCCGCCTGGCGCCGCCGCTGCTGCTGCTCGCCCTGCTGTGGCTGGGCCGCGCCGCCTCGGCGGCTGAGGTGAGTGAGCGCGGGGCGGAGGGGCTGGGGTGGCGTGGGGTCCCGCAGCGACTGCAGCGTCACCTGGGGTAATGCGGGGCTTAGCTCCTCGGCCTCCTCTGCCACCGCATTGCATTTCGGTGTTGGCAAGCTGTGAGGAAGAAAAGGTGAATTTATTGTAGTTAAAATGACGCGCCTCACCCGCGTCAGGTACATCGCACCCGGGCACGGTGAGGTGAAGTACATCTCGCCCGGCTGTGAGGTACCGTTACCCCTGCGCCGCTGCCAGGCGAGGATAAGTTAAGGCAGGGAGGCCCCGGCACAGGACACTTTGTCACCGCTTGTTTCACGTGCGAAGAAGCAGCAGCACAGAGTCTCGGCGGCCCAGCCGGGCGGGTCGCAGGGCGGCTTCCCGCGCTTTCAGCTGAGGGGCTCCCGTGAGGGGATGGGGGTGCTCAGTCCTGCCACGAGCCTGGAAGGCGGCCGCGGAGGCCTGTGCCGCGGGCAGCGCGTCGCTCTGCAGGAGACCGTGGATGTGGACGGCAAGGACAGAGCGGTGCTGGGTGTGGATGGTCTCTGAGGTAAACGCTCTCAGAGGAGCACTTACCGTCTAGGCCACCTGTGCCGCCTTCGTTGCAAACTTGCTTTACAGTTTGTCTTTCAGGTTTAATGATGAGTGTGCATCACTGTTTGGTCGATAAATTCTCCTAGATCTTATTGTAGTCTCTGCCGTTCCTTTCTCGTCTGTCTGGTTATAACATTTAGATGGTACATTACCAACTAGGAGAAGAGCAGTCAGCTGTGAGGGTAAATGGGTCAGTGTAGCTCTCAACATTTCTGGCAGTTGCCAAACAGAAAACTGCCAGTTTCAGGAGATTTCTGATAAACATCAAACACAGGAAACTGCCAGTTTCAGTAAATTTCAAGTTCTATTTCTCCCATAATAGTCAACAGTGTTAATTTCTCCTTGCATGTGTGAGTAAAGCTCTAAGGCAGTACATCAAAAGCTTTTACTGCCTATCAGAACATTTTGCATTTCAGCTCTGTAAGGAAAAAAGATGATCTTCTACTTTGTTGTTGCTAAAATAGAGCTACATTCTGCTGTAATTATCTGAAGCAGACTACTTAGTAGTAATGTTTCTTCTAAAATATTGCAGCTCTTTCACACACCCATTCTGGGTAAAGTGTCTGGAAACAGCATAAGCCCATCACCAAACATGTTTTCTTTCATGGCATTCTAGCTAGCTCGCAGTCAAGTTTAATCATTTAACAAAGATCTAATTGTTTTATTTGCAACGGAATTAAAATACCTCTTAGTTCTTATGTAGGACAGAGGTACCAGATCTATTTGCAGAGGACACATTTTCTGCAGAGTTGTTTCAGGCTCTGCCTAGATCTCATCCTTACTCTAAAGCAAGATGTGGAAGATGAGTAACTCAGGACCTGCTTCTTGTCTACCCAGTTTGCTGTTCTTTATTCCGTTCTTCTCTTTGTCTGCTGGTACCTCACATCCGTTGCCCTTGTTGCTCCTAAGAGGTCCATGTACATCATCATATATGCTGGATGGCTGTTAACAAGCACAGGCTGTGTACCAGGAACTCCTCCCCCTCCCTCCTATGACACACACATACACTTTTTCTAAGCCTCTGTTCTGGCTACGTTGGTCTTCTTATCCTGTTCCATGTTTTTATCTACAAAGGAAGGGAAAATGAGGTGTATTAACAAGTAAGAAAGACCCCACATACGGCCCAGTAAAGCATTTCAACACTTTTTAGCAACCTTAGTGGTATCCCTAGACCCTAGAGTATTTGCCAGTCTTGCAGACTCATATACCTAGTTCATTAGCAGTCTTTCTGCTTAGGGTAGATCATGAAGCTCTGAGATACTAGTCTTCTATAGCACTGTCATTACTATATCCTTGTTTACACTTAGGTCTTAAAGACAGGATTTGGGATGGTAAGAAGTGTCTTCTACAGAAATCTTGCTGTTTAAGTGAAGTTTGAACACAGTGTATTGATTCAGTGGTGCTCTGAAAATTCGGTGGATCTCATATGTCTGAGGTTAGTTTAAACTAGATTTGCAACAGGTAACAGATCAGGTTTTGATTCAAATGTCATATTTTCTATTCTTATATGAAAAGGCTGATATTTTCAAAAGAGAAAGTAACAAAATTTTCTAGATGATGGAAGAAATGAAAACTTTTTACAAAGTAATTTTATCTAAACTCCTAATTAGTGGCTAATGTTAACTGACATCAAATGATTGATGAATAAATCATTGCATCTTGGCTGGATCATCCATTACAAAGAAGTAGGTGGTGTTTGTGTTTTAAAATCATGCTGCACTTTCATATGAAAATAAATTGCTATTTGACCAGCAAGCAATACTTTTGCTGTATGCATAAATTAAAAATGTTTCAACATAGAAAAGTTTTAAGTGTATGTCTCTTAATAACTCAATAAGTAATTTATTCCCAAAGAAAAGAAAAAAAAATTTGTGCCTGCTGCCATTTATGCAGCAAATTTTGGTCCTCGCAGCCTTTCATGAAGTCTAGACTTCCCTGCCCTTAGGAGGCTGAACTTTCAGGCACCTGCTAGGGAGTATTATTATCTGCATTCTTGGCCACTGGCATGCTCTAATCGCATCTTCTGAAAACTCAGCAGAAGTAGCATCTTCCCATGTCAAAGGCTTTTCAGCTTGCTTGATGTATTCCTTCACTCCAAATACCAATGTTACAATTCTTTGGGTTTTCCCACTGTTCATTTAAATACTTTAGAAGAATAACAAAAATTATCAATATGTTTTCTCAGGGAAAAAGATCTTTCTCATTCCTCATTTATGTTTTTTTTCCTCTCAGAAAAAAATTTATTTGGCTTTCTCATTGTTTCATTTTGTTTAACAGCACCTGGAGCTGATACTGTCCTGATGCACATGTACAATCCAATTAATTCTCCTGAGTGTGTCCTGTCTTTTGATACTATCCATGTACTTGTATGTCTTGAAATTAAACACTAATCTAAAAGTGTTCCCTAAAGTTTGCTGTTTCAAATGACACTAATAAGAAAAATACCTCAGTCAAGTTCATTAGTACTGAATCAATACTGCTGCTTAGTGGCATTGATCATTTTTATGATGGCATCATGTTAGCATGTGTTCAGAACAGGATAAAAGAGGGTTTCTACTTGAGCAAGTTTACTTGATTGCAAGTTAGCTGCAGCTCAATTTACTACCATTTTTTGATTTGCATTGTGATACAATTGCAATATTGTATTAACTCACAGGATAAAGTTAAGTGCTCTATATTCTGTATTTGCCTCAGTCATTCCTCTTCATATTTTTTCATCATGTGCTGCTAGCAAAGGAGGGGAGTTAACAAACTCTGTGACTATAAGGCTTGAGAAGATCTTTTTTGCATCCCCTTTCTCACGCTTATTGTCTGTGACTAGATGCAAGTGATCATGTTTCCCAGGTAATTTCATTTTTTTACAAATGTTAGAATTTGCATGCAAATACTTATAAACTAGTCTTCTTCATGCAATATTTTTTTCCTAATTGTATGCAAACTATATTGCTGTCACAAATAGATCTTAAAACATGGCTCTGGAAGGAAAAAAATGCAGTGTTCTAGCTCAGCCATGAGCATCTCCAAGGCTGGTAAGAATGGGATGCAGCCAGAATTGCTTTGTTTAACTAGGAATCAAAATGTTGGAGGGACAAAGTGTCACAGTGAGAATTTTCCTTTTCTGCCGGTCGTTGGAAGTGTCCAGGTTCTTTGTCACACGAGGCAGCTGAGAAGGGAAGATGTGCACCTGAATATACAAAAGAGAGTTCACTGAGCACGTTAGAAAAACAAGTCCTTTGTGAAGTGTTCTCTTTGATTTGGTTAATATGATCCCAGCTCTGAAGTCAATAGGGGTGTTACTTTGATAATTGGGCCCAATTTATACTAGACTTTTCTGATCCTGATTGCCTCTGTAATTAGTTGTAATTCAGCCATCATCTCCATAGAGAAAGAGGCCCATGTCAGACCACTGCAGAGCAATACTTTTCCTACTGGGCCAAGAGAGTTAGCATAAGTTAGCAGAGTTGCCCTAATGTGTGTGCATAAAAATTTAGAGAGTTCTGCTGTCTTATACCACATGGAGGCTTGCTCTGATGGCCATGAAATGTTAAGTGTGCTTATGTGTTTGCTGCATCATACAACTGAAAGAAGATGAACCTCCTTGGGTGTTCTTAGTAAACACCTGTGAAAACTGAACTGTTAACACTTGATGTATAGACTTTTTCTAACAAATATACAAGGTAAATACGCATTTAAGCATAACTCTATAGTTCAAGTTATTTTGCTGAATGAATAATATCATTAAAATGATCAAAATAGGCAGGAAAACACTGGTTCTTTCTTAATTGCTTTATATTTCATATAGGTACAACAGCATTTTTTTTCAAGATCTGTGCTAGCAATCTCTTCTGCAATACCTAGAGCTGATTTATCATAACATGTCTTTGAAACAAAATACTTTGCTATTAAGTGCAGCTAGTATGGGATGTCCGGTCATCTGTTTTACTGTCACATTCTCACCCTACCGCCTAACCAAGTAATACTAGAAGGCTCAGTATGTTGGCATGGATTACAGAAGCCTAGGAGGAAGGTGAAATACAAAAAGGCTTTTTTCTTAACTGTTTACAGCCCTAGTCTCTCGTGCACACAGTGAAAAAGTTCCATTTTGCCACACCTAGTATATTTTTAGTTCTATTTTCATTTTCTTTTTCTTAACTGAGCAGTTTTATCATAGGGTACAAGTCTCACAGGTTTACAGGTTTTCCATTTGGCCTGGTTCAGTGAAGGTTTTTTAACAAGGGCTTTATGCTGCATTTTTCCACAGATAGTTTTGGAGGAAGCTGCAAGAAAAAGTTACTTTTCCTTTTTTTTTTTTTTTTTTAAATCTCTGAAATCACAGGGCCTTTCAAAAAAGGAGAAACCAAAGCATGTGCAGTAAGCTTTCTCTGAACAAGCTACTGTTGCTTTCATTGCTATTTGCACCACTTAACAGAAGATGCACACCAGGAATTTTATGAATATACAAATATACAGGCCTGAGGAGACAACAATTATAGTGAATACCATTCCCACATTCAACAGTTGGGAAGAAATACAAATTGTGTGATGTAATGCTGACCGTATTATGGTAGGTAAGCAAAAACTCACCAGTTAAATGGTGTTTATTCTTTGTTATTAGATTGGTCTTTTAAGATGACCCTCTGTTAGGAAGGAACAGCACGGATGAATAAGCTGATTAAACACCCTTAAGAGTTTGCTACACAAAACAAAATTCTGTGACCTGAATTGCCTAATCTTTTTTTCCTTGTGGAAAGGAAAAATATTTATTTGTTTTGTCCCCGTGTCTTGTTCAAGGTCAGGAGGAGAAACCCACAGAGATGGGTTTATGGGCCTGCCTTTGGAGATTTGACCCATCTGAATATACCGTGAACAGTTTGGTCCAGTTTCTGATAGTCCTCATCTCAGTAACATCCACCCTAGTGAGATTATTTGTAGAGTAAGATATCAGTCATTATAAATGTAAGTATCAAAGTTTTCTGTGTTTTAGCAGAAGGAAGCAAACCATCATTCTCTCTGTTTAAAGAGGGAGTAATTATGTATCTGCTCTTCATAGACAAAAAGTGATTAAAAAAAACCCAAAAGACAGATTCATTTGAGAGCCTCAACTTGAGAGTTTTCCAAAACTACACACAACGTGCCAGTGTACATAGATACTGAGTAATTTTAGGCAGCTTCTACAGTACAGGCCTTAGTGATCATCACTGCAGAGCACACAAACAGTTTGAGTTTGTGAAAACACAAGGTGTTGGTTTTTTTTTCAAATAACAACATTTTACCCATTTTATCCTAATGCAATGATGATAACATGCAGGCACAGAGAAGACTGCTAAGCCCTACCATTCTCGCACTCCCTAATTCTTTACTGTAAGTGAGTTGGAGAGAAGGGAGAAGCTCCGTGTAATTAATTGTACTGTATCTGCTTGGACAAGAATATGGTTGGCACCATGGAAGTTGTATGTGGAGCTGTGAACAAGATGGCAGAATGGTGTGCTTTCATAAGAATAGTATGAACAGCTGTGTTACAGTAGTTTCTTGGAAATTCCATACAGAAGGCTTGTTCACAGCAAAAAAAATGCTATACAGTAAGTATATTACAGAAAAAGAATTGCAGGGTGTTTTACGGGTTTTGGATTGGTTTGTTTTTTAGTGTTTGGTTGTTTTTTTATTCCCAGTGTCATAATTTATTCTGTTTAAACATAGGCAAGACAAACCAAAAGTTCTATGAAAATTTTGTTTCCATCTGTTTTTTACTGTTTTACTTAAGGTTTATGTTACTATTTTCTTATTGTGATAAATATGGATAGTTACAATGAAGAGATTTGGCTAACACTACAAAATTGTTCCTTTACAAAGTTCTTACTGAACAGGTTTTTGCTTTAAAAACTAAGAGGCTTTCAAAATGGTTTCATCTCTGAATTGAAAAAGGGTTTTCGTACACATGTTCCCTTGACATAGTAGAAAGTTGTTTAAATGTTCATCTACAGTGGCTTCTTCCATTTCTCCATACCGGTCATTTACCATAGTTGGTTTGCAAATACTATAGTGAATGTATCTTTACATTGCACAAAAGAGCAAATCCCTTCCAAAAGAACTCCTGACAGTTTAAAGTTAAGGATAGAAAATAAGGAAATTCTTACCAAGTTCAGGTAGACACATGTTGTGCGTTCACAAATTGTGTATCTCAAGTTAGACACAAAATCCTGCTTCTGTGAAGTGGTGTGAAGGTTTTTTCCAATGATCATAAATGCTTAGGACTTCTGTTCTGCACCTCACACTAAAAGCAGCACATAAGCAGTAATACAAGGCCTATGTCACCAAGGAGGGATATTGATTCAGTAGTTATTCCCTGAGCAAGGTCTCCATTACAAGTGTTTAATGGAGCTTATTCAACAACTGCACTGTCAGTAGCATAACATTTCTCTTCCACTGTGTCCTTTGAGATCTGGTCTCCCCACATTAGACATTATTGACCAAGTTCTTTATTAGTTAAAGTTACAGGTATGTTTCTTTATAATGGAAAGTCAAAATGAAATAATTTGTGAGGTGCTAGGTATTCAACTGGTAGGCAAAAGGCGGTGAATTCTGACAGCGTACATAGCTGCTAACAGGAGTCTTCTAAGGTAGGAATGTCTGGCTGCCTTCCAGTTCACAAGTGACTACACAATGTTTCAGGATTTGGGAACGGACATATTTTCCTTCATCTCATCATCTCCTATTTCTGCTCTATGTTGTCTATACTTATTGAAGGCTTAATAATTTGATTTTGTTCTACTGGTCCAGCAATCACTAAAAAAACACCAAGTTCTTCGTGGTCTTTGATAATTTTAATGAATTCATGTTTGATGCTTAGAATGCATGAAAAACTTTTAGTATACAGATTGTAATTGTGAGACTGGTATTTTGTTTTGATAGCAATGTTTTGGAGTGAGGGGATTTCATTCTCCAGTACCTTGTATGCTACGTGGTGATTTATAGTTGTGCAACATGAGGAATATGCTGCCAGGGTCACGTATCTACTAACCATGCCTAGATAGAATTACTGACTGTACAAGACTAGCCATGTATCCTAACACAGGTGCATCAGACTCGGAAAAAGGATTTTCCTTATCGAGCCTTTTCCACAGTGGGAGCTTTTTTCCATACAGCTCTGCTCTCAGATCCTCTGCTTGAGCAGGTTAGGATAAATTTTCAAAAACATAACTGCGTCCAAGCTAGAAGCTGTAGATAGCACCATAGTGTCCTTCAGAAAGTGCAGCATTTCACATCTCTGTGCAGCATACCCATCCCAGCACAAGTCTGGATGCAGATAAAAGTTAAACAAAACTTTCCACTTTACTGTAATCATAATGTTTTTAACCCACTTTTATTAAATGTAATAGAAAACATGTAGTAGAGAACATTAGAGAAATGGGCCCTTTGTAGTTTTAAGCACTGTATTAAAAATCAGCTATTTGAGTAATATTATTCTGTGTGCTCAGTTGTGGTTTACAGACACAGCTGGAATGTGTAAAGTGATTGCTCTGCACTGAGACAGCTCAGGAAGAATTCAGAAATCTCAGTTGTCAGCAGCCCTTGAAAATTCATAATCAAGACTCTCAAAGGAGGTGGCTCACTGATACGTAATTTTTAATTAGTGTTGGAATTTAGGAGAAATTACAGAAAACTGGAAACTAGCTGATAATTTACTTCCACTTAGAAAGGAACACTGTGATGACTTGCATATTTGGAGGCTGTTCAGGATACCGTTAATGAGGAGAAGGATGGAAAAGAGAAAAAAAAAAAAAGCATCACAGAAAAATAGATCTTGTCCAGTAAGTCTTGTTCTGTGTTTTGATGGAGTTCTAGTTTAGTGATCCTTGAAGTTAGAAGATGAAGACCGAATGGCAGGATAGGTGAGATGCTAATAAAAATCAAGTTTAAATGAAAAATCAGGCTTGCATTTTTAAAAATGAGCCTATCAGCCATTAGAACCACCAGTGAAGGAAAGTGACAGCTTCATCACCCACTTGAGAGAAGACACCTGGGCTATTTTTACCGTCCAAAGTAATTAATGGATATCACTTGCACCACTTTTAATTCATCTTAAAATTCCTCATGTTGCACAGTCATCTTTCATTTATGTTAACCAGGATTTACCTCTGGAATCAGTGGAGTTCACCCATGAAATTAAAGACCAGTCAGGCCAAAAGTGTGAACTTCAACCCCACTGCAGCCAGATTACTATATTCCTACAGAATACATTTAATTTCACCTCAGCTTTCATCTAAATGTCTTTATTACTCATCCTGTGTGGTCTTGATGCAATCTTCATCTGAAACATACTTAAAGGACACAGTGCCTGTTGTGTGCAGCAACACACTTTGCCGCCTCTCTGTCCTGCGTGCAGTATTTTTAATACAAACACGTATTTTGAAATCATAGCTGACCTACTCTGATCTTCTCTGGATCTGGAAAAGCAAACAAATACTCTTGACTGTTCTGTCATCATATATGTCATTCCAAAAAGAGATTAATGGGGAAATACTGGCTCATCACCCTCACTGGCTCATTTTGTCTGTTCCCCATCTTCCTGCCTTTAAACCATTCCTAGTATGACTGTATCACCCCACAAATGTGTGTGACAGGACTCAAAGCCTGTGCTATTGATAGAAACGCCTATAATTGTTTGCTTTTTTCCTTACATTAGTGTTTTGTGATGTCCTTTGACATATTCAGGTTTGATAACATCCCTAAATATATTCTCTGACATCCTTCATATAACTAGCTCTATTGGCAAAGTGGTGTGAGCTGTGTAAGATTCTCTCTGATACTCCAAATTAAGTTGCCACAACTGCAATGGTAGGAGTAGCAGTGCCGTGCAGAATCTACATTAAGCTTTGTATGGGTGACAGTGTAGTCAGTAGTATGTTATTTCTTCCTTCTTTCTTTGTCATTTGTTTGAGGGATTCAGTGAAGGAGAGGACTGGAACATTTTTTAAGCAGATGCTTAAGGTAGTCTCTGAATTGGGGGCAGGAAGAGGTCAGAGCCCCACAGAATCCAATCCCATAGCGTAGGAAGGGCAGTTCAGTGTTATAGGTAAGGTTGCACCCACTGAACAAAACATTAACCGCTGCAGTAAATGTGCTTCAGTGTGTACAACTGTAATTATTTAAAGAATGTATAATACTACTACTGTCACTCAAAACACTTTTGAAAGGAGCTTGTCTATAAATTACTCCAAGAAAGTACTGGGGGTTTTTTTTATACAATTTGGTTCATTGGTGAATTAATTTGATTTATTATTCATATAATGATCTGGCTTTGTCTTTTGGTGTAGATTTTTAGATCAAAAATCTAGTGCCATCTACCGTATCTAAATACTTGAAATAAATGTAAATGATTATTATAAAAATCACAAAACTGAAAAACATGCAGTAAACTTCTGGCTTTGCTGATGCATTTACTTATGTAGATGTTACTGTGAGGATTTTGAATAAACCATTAATAACTAATACCCAATTTTCTTATCTTATAACCTGGCAATATACTATTGTTTTGTTATGATCCTTTGATAAAGGAGCTGCAGGCATCTTGCAAGGATGCGGAAACATCCAGTAGTGTAAGTGAGCAATGATTTTTTGGTTCAAAGCTCCTTTACAGAAGGCATAATCTAATCTTATGTAAAAATCATATGCCAAAACATTTAGTATTATCCAGCTAACTGACTGCGTAATGCAAAATCATCTTTGGTCTTTTCAGTTTAGTTTAAAGTGATATGCGTACACAAAAAGACCTAAATTGATCTGAAAGCTTACTAATGGCAAATTAAACACGTTCTAAGCATTCTGCGTTCTTCAAGAGCAAAGGCTCTTTTTCTTTAAATAGGTTAATAACCTTGATTAGTTGTATAGCATCATAAGTTTCTACACATTCATGCATTTAACTTCACATTGGATTATCTTTTGATTGTAAATTAAAAGAAAAAGTTTCTTCTGTATCTGTACATACAAAGTTTTCTGCAGATTATACCTATTATATAGAAGAGTAATTTCATTTGGTGATTTCTCTACATGTCCAGAAAACTGCACTTTGCATACAAATACTGTAAAGAATCTGCTTCTAGCTTTACTTTCACAGGTAGAAATAAGGTGCAACTCCGTGAAGATCTATAGAATTATAATGGTAAATAACTGGTACTAGGAAGATTAGAAGCCAGTTGTGGCTGTTTCTCAGGAAAGCTCTCTGTGGTCAGCCAGGATATGCTCCCAGTTACACTGAAGAAAGTCAGAGAGTTTAGAATACTGTAAGTATTTTTTCCTCAGTAAACAGCACCTTTCCTGGACTCAGACATGTGTCTATTAAATCTGCAAACTAAATCTTTGCTTCAGCAGTTGAGATTGCTGAGTAAATGGGTCTCATTGGTCTTGTAGTTAATTTAAAATTTTCATATGCAAGCCTTAAGAATGTGGTAGCTTGAGTCACTCACCAGCCCTGTACAGCAGTAAATGCAATGCCTGCAATTTCAGACTACTTTTACTGTGTACTGTGTTCACATCTTTCCTTGGAATGCTGAACATTGAACAGTTACCATTTTTATACTGCTTAGCGGACATCTACTACTAACCTGTGTCACCTATTTTGAAGAGAATATTTTGGGATGGAAGGTACAACTACTGAACAGGGAACAAGAAAATTGGTTGTATTATAGACTGTTCCAAATTTATTTTGAGATACATGTCACTTTATCTTCTGGTATTTATGCTGGAAGGTTTAAGATACCTGTTATATAACTTGGTGAATTTAGATTATCCAGTGCCAAACTGATAGACCTCACTGAGAAGAAATCAGGATACTGTTTGTTGTTAATTCTGCACTAGTGTTTATTCTTAACCTCTGGTGATATAATCATATTGATTAAAATAATAGTAAAGGTAGCATAGTCACAGGGTTTCTGTTTTACATGACACCTTTGTTTTCCAAATTTCTGATGCACTACCATTTTAATTCTAGCTGTCAGATCAGGGGAAGAAAGAGTTTCTTTAAATATGCCAAAGAATTAAGTATTTCATGTTTGCAACTCTAAAAATCTAGCTTGAAAAGTCAAGTAATCACCTATTGATCTGTCTATAGAACACAGGCAGACACAGTCATTTCTTGGGGGATTTGCTTTTCATGGGTAACTGATTGTAATTTCTGTTCTGTTTGGTAAATGAATGTTTAAATCGCTGTTCACTTGTGGAATACCTCCTGCATCTATTTTTAAATTAAAAGATGGCTTCATCTCACCTAACTTGAGCCACCTAAAAGACAAGCAGCTACTGTCAGTAATTCTGCTGTCCACAGAGAAGAGCAAGTACTTGTAGCATCTTTCCTCCATCCTAAAAGAGGCACCTAAAGACACTGGATGAGTTCCAAACTAGATGTCAAGTTTTGTTGTGTAGTCAAAGGAAAGAGACAAACACCATGAAATGTGTAAGAAATGAAGGCAGCTAGCTGATACCACGTACCTCAGTTTTGGATGATGAAGATAAAAGAAATTGATCCTAGCTTGTGGGAGGAAAAGATGCTTTTCAATTCTTAAAATGTTTTACCTGAACAGATTGCTATAGGAAAATTTAAATTCAATGACAGTCTGACTTTATAATTTTAAAAATGTAATGGAGAACATTTTTTTCCACTGTCTTTTGTTTTCTGTTTTTTTGAGAACACCACTGGAAAAGTTATAAATTTGGAACAGTGCTGCTGTTATATTATGACCAGCTGTAGGGATTAATTAATTGTCTTCAAGATCTAAACAGAAATTTGGTATTATACCATCTTAAAGGCTTTAATCTTGTAAGGAAAAATACAGTTCTTCCTTCTCTTCTGAATGTTATGCAACTTGGAAAAATATCTTCATTAACAATATGTGATAGTTGTCCCTTTCTTATTGTCTGTAACTGTAATGTAGTACATGGTCATTGTGATAAACATATATACTAAAGTGGGAGGATGAACTGAAAAATAACCTCTTTCTACAGTGGTACAATTGAAAAAGTCTCAGCAAGAGCTTCAAAAACAAAGGAAAGAATTTAAGTGTATAAAGACGGACAATACATGCAGTTTACTCCACATCTCTCTGAAATACATGGCTTCAATAACCTCAGTGATATTTTAGTGTGTGTAATATTTACATTAACAAAGGATTTTTTTTATTTCTCCTCCCCTCCACTGAAATAGGATATGTCTACATAAGTGTAGAAAAGTCCTTTGCAGTGTTATCCCAGCCAGACTAGGCTAGCTAAGGTACTGAGTGCATGATAGCTGTAGCAGGAACAGGGCACAGAAGGGTTAAGTGTTCTCATATTCATCCAGGATCTCAGTTGTGCTTTGCAGCTCTACTGAGTTCCCTGCTGCCATGACTACCTAGTACATGAGCTAGCCAATTTAGTCATGCTGTCTATCCAGTTACATACGGAATATCTTTGTTTGGGTTGTTTGTTTGTTTGTTTCACTTAAGTGTGAACAATAAAAACCTGAATATCTCTTCATACTTGATTAATCATTGAATTTTCCCTAATTGTAGTTGCTCCCAGATAGCCATGCTATACTCCAGCAGTAGAGGTGACAGACTCAAAGAGGGGTTTGGATGCTACCGTGCAACACTCAGCCCTCCTAGGAGGGCTTTGAACTCCAGGCTCACGTGAAAATACAGACATGCTGGTAGCAGCTACAGCCCCAGGACTTGCAGGAGTGGGGACATCCCTGTGTGAGGGCACTCACTGTCACACAGCTTGGCTCAGGAAACCTCCAGAATTAAGAAACAAAGTTGAGGGTCCTTTGTAATTGTATTAGCTACCATGAGTCAGCATCAGGAGGTAGAGGTAGCTACAAAAAGTGAGAAAATTATTGGTTAATAGGTGAAAATAAAAAGAATATAATTGTAATCTAAAAAAAAAAATCAGCATATGTATTTGTTCCTGTAGTAAGTTTTTTAAAGAATCGTCAGTGTTTAGTGCTGTGAGCCCTATCTCCTGAATTTTACACTACATATTGATGATATAACCCTGGTGGTATTAAGCATGGCTTCTTGGCCTTTACCCCAAGGTAAACTAGTGACCCCAAATTAAACTAGTGCCCTTATCTGTCTCAAAAGACAGTAGAGGAATAATGAGCTCTTTTCTGCTGTTGAGAATTGCCACTCTTCACAAACTTTTTTTTTTTTTAAAGTTGTATTATCTGTGAAATAATTACCTTACTAAAGCCACTGGTATCTCATTTGCCCCTCACCAAACACCACAATGAGAAAAATAATTTTATTATAAAGTTTATCTTTTTGTTTTTCAGAGCTGTGTATGCAAAGGTAAAAGGCCCTGCTTTTGTGACAGCCTGAAAGGTAGTAAGGTAAGAACAAACACATTTTTCCTTTTTTTAAGATTAGCTTGTACCTGGAAATTGTTAATACGTTAGTTGAGTTGATATAGTGAGTGAATTTATTGTGTGATGCTATTCTGTCAACAGAGTCTACAGAGAATTGTAAAAGAAATACATTACCTTACAAAAATCTGTTACAATAACTCTGGGGACACTGTTTAACTAAGACGACTTTTAAATTTATTTATCTTAAATGTGTTAGTTTGTTTTCAACATTGCATGATGTTTGAACACCAACAGAAGAACAGCTGTCCAAAGCATTAGGTCCCTTTCACAAACTCCTAACAAATGCCCACAGATAACATCACCGTGGCAGCAGCTCTCCTGTTACGAATTTCATAATGCCATCAAGAGTGTCATGTTCAGTGCTTCCCTCTTTCCACCTTTGGACCTCGCCCATCTCCCCCCCTTTTCCAGTTATTGAAGGAAAGCTAGATGCACTGGCATCAAACAGATAAATCTCCTGCAGACCAACACAGGGGATGAGTTTCTGGGTCCTAATGACAAACACCTTGCCAGCAGTGAGGGAACAGCATCAAGTCCATCAAAAGTAACAGAGGCGCGGCTCTGCCTGTTGCCAGTAGTAGCTTGGCAGAGGCTCGGACTGGCTTTTAGACAAACCTAAACTACACAAATGCCAAAAATTCTTTCAAACTCCTGCTTGTAGTTGGAAAAACAACTGATTCACAAATGAAAGGGGCATTATTAAAGAAGTCAGGGTTGTAATTCAGGCTAACTGTGGACACAGTGACTGCCATACTAAACCTTATCAATAGATTCCAGATGCCTGTGTAGGCTTAGGGTTGTGGTTAGTCCCACTGATCAACACATCTAGCTGGTAAACAATTACTCACAACTTTTCTCCTTTACTTTTATTACCAAGAAAAAATGCCATATTGTACCACAATAAACACTGCTAGTCTTGCCTTTAGGAGGCTTCATTTCAGTGGTGGAGAAAAGTTCTCTCAAAGTAAATATGTTCATTATTAAAACATTTTCATAAGTGGGAAAGGAGAATACTCATGTCTTTAGTAAAATCTCAGTGCTTATTTTTACATGTTCTTACTTGATCTAACCTGACTTTGTCCTAACCAGTAAAATTGATACCAATTGAAAAATTAGGAAAAAATAATCTGTGCACTAAAAGAGAAATATTAATAAGAATGAACACCCACGATCTGTCTTCATCAGTTCCATGTTAAAGCAACTGAGCAATTAGTAGGTAAGAGTTAATCATTGTTTACACTGATGAAGTTTTTCAGGCAGCTTTGGAAAGTCAGGACAATTGCTTTAATCAGTATGTTTTGATAACCATTCAGTGTTAAGAAATTCTCCAATCTGGAAATCCTCTGATCTTCTTGATCTGTCAAGAAGAAAGTGTGCATAAAATTGCCTGTGCTTTATGGAGGGCAGTGAAGCTGTGAGGAGGGCGCAGCGCTGCTCTGTATCTGGAGAGCAGCCCATCACTTGCTGCATTGAGGCCGTAGCAAGCTCAGTGAAGGACTGCTTTCGTTTTTCTGTGAGTTGGTACCACACCCCCTCCAGTGGCACGTCTTGGTATAGCATTAACCTTTTTTGCCTTGGGACACTGGTGGATGAAAGAAATGATTTGTTATAAAAAGCTGTGCCGGTTTATGATACAGATCTCACAGACTCTTCATAATGCAATTCTTATTTTGATTTGTGTTAAAATATTATGGGATTATATTCTATCTTGTATTTATTTTTTTTTTAAATTCAGAACCTATTTAAAATCTGGTGAGTTTGTGGGAGGAGTTTGTGGTGAGTTTGGTGGAGGCACAAGCCAAGGTATTTGGGTTTCCCCGAGACTTCTTTTGGATCCTACCTTGTACGTCAAATAATAAGATACTGGCACTTCTGCACAGCAGAATTTCAGATGATTTTTTGTATAACTCTTCCCTGATAAAGTAGGAGGCAAATTGACTCTGAGAGAATTGATAACCCCATCCTCTCTCTCCCGTGTTACACTGTGATGTAAAAGGTCTTGAATAGGTAACTCTTTACTGATGTAAGATTTAAGCAAGCTAAATTGCTGCTATCTAAAGAGCTGAAACATCTTTTCTGTGAGTTTCTAGGTTTGAAGCACTTTATTTTAACCAAGATGACTTGCATCTTCATTATATTTAAATAATAAACTGAAAATGCCCCTTCCACTGTAACTTAGCCTCCTGCATTCTGTTTGTGTAGCTTTAATCTTCTGTGTTTCCTTTACATGGTTTTGGTTATTTGAACTTGACCTTAAAAAAACACATGAAAAAGTAATTCCATGTCTTAATCCCTGAGAGTCAACAATTTTTAAAAGTTGTTGCTTAAAGCAAACTTCTTTTATTGTATCTGAATAGTTTTGTTGCATTTGACTCGCACTGTTTCTTTCCGTGACTTACATGGAGAGGTATTGATGATTTGGAACTGACCTTGCTGTACAGCAGCAGCCATTAAGTTTGCCAACTACAAATTAGGGCTGTTATGATGGATTTGGATTTGTGTTGCTTGTAAGGACTAAACACGATGTAGAAATATTAACAAGGGATATGTATCAGCTACTTTCTTAAACTTTTCATGCAGCGAGTTAACTTTTGTACTCTGCAAAATCTTGAGTACTGTTGTCTTCTGATATCTTCAACCATACTTATGAGTATGATACTTCATGGTACCATGTGGCCTAGACAACATATAGGTGGGACCACAAAAACAGGTCAGTATGGGCAAGGGTGATATATCTGCCACAGTGGCAAACAGATATGTAGAAGTTAAGAGGTACTGAAAGTAATGAATACCTTAGAAATAAGTTATCAAAAGGAGAATTCGTGGATATTTTAAGAACTTCATTCTCTTAATGTTTACAGGGTGAAAAAGGCTTTCCTGGTGTTCCAGGTCCACCAGGTCATAGAGGCTTTCCTGGTCCAGAAGGGCCTCCAGGGCCACAGGGACCAAAGGTAGGTGTGTATGTGAGACACAGAGAAACTACTGTGCTTGACTGTGAAAGTGAGCTATGACTGGGTAGAAAATTCTGTTTTTAAAAACAAAACAAAGCCTGTTTCAGAGTCTCCTGTTTGGTGAGGGATGTTGTGTGGTCACCGGCTGCAATGGTAATTTTTGACTGAGTCGAAGTAGCTGATGTGAACATGGCTTTTGTTATCAGTTGTCTGTTGGCCAGTGCTAAAGCACCTGGACTGAACTGCCAGAGGCAATGAACATAAGTCTAAATAGATTTTAGCAGCATCTCAATTTTGTCTTAACAGTATACTCTGACATCTATTGTTGGAAAGAGAGGAAACAAGCTACTACTGAGACAAATATGAAAAATGGATTTAAGAAAATTTGAAAGGAAAGATGGTTTTTCAGATAAATCTCAGTCTGTTTAGGAAATACCTAGCTGCCTGCAGTATGGAGAGAGTGACTTCAGTGACTCGGGCTTGCTTTCTTTCCTGTACGCCTAAACTGAGACCAAATATGAATTTTCAATGACTCCTGCATGAGCTGAAAAAACAAATAAATTGCTCATTACAAAACATTTTATTTATATTTGTCTTGAGATGCAGCACTCTTGCTGTCATCGATAAATTGACTTTGGTGAATAAATTATTTGTGTCTAAATGTGGTGTGAACTCAGCCACAGTATAAATCAGGAAGGTACTGCCATAATCACATTATGCCTAGAACCTGCACTAACGTACCCATACCTGTAAACAATTGTTTTTTATAGTTTTATTTTGTTTGGGTATTGTTGGTATTATTCTGTCCTATCTCGTTTTTACAAAACTTTGTGAAATGGATACTCGTGGTGGATCTCATACATGTTGATGAGCCATTTGTTTGAACTCACTGAAAAGTGTTTAGTAGAGCATTTCCCTTCTAATAAGTGATAATAACTTCTGCAAGAATGGCAAAAAGTAAGGATAATTTATCTAGCAAGAATATCTGTTAGCCTGAATGCCATCTATTGTAGTGTACTCCAGTTAGCTTTTCCTATTCAGCGCCTGTGCATTATCTTAAATGAAATGTCGCCCAGGATTTTAGGAGCTATGCAGTTCTGTACATTCACTGTTTACTTTCTGGGAACAATAAAAGTTTCTTACTATCAGTAAAGCTCTAAGTGTCTTGGAACAATTCTAGCAGATTCTGTCTAGACTGTGCTGTGGCATGCTTTGCTGTCTTCTTTCAGCCTTGCTCTCCCATCCTGTTTATTCCCCTTTCAGCCTGCTCCTGGCTTTCCTTTCCATGCACAACAGTGCAGGTGAGAGTGGCTGGTACATGCATATATCTGATCATTACATGGACATCAGCCGTATCTGGGAGACTTCCAGCTGTTTTCTTGCAGGGAAGCACTTCCAGGCCTCACAGTTTGAACAGAACCATAGCAACTGCTTTCTCAACATACCCTGACTGTTATTTTTTTGACCTATGATGAGGTATTTCCCCCCGTAAACACTGAGAGGGAGGGAAAGACACCACGATTTATGCAAGTTATATTAAATGCTTGTTTGCTTTAGTGTCTGTAATAGGCAAATCATTTGTTTATTTATATAGTTTTGTGTGCACATGTTGGTATGGGTAAAATAATAAAAATACTGCATGTCCTGTTCATACATATGTGCTTTTTATCAATTACATTGAAATACGTTGTTTTCCATTTGTGATCTAGGGTTCTCCAGGGCTTACAGGCTTAGTTGGACCCAAAGGTATACGAGTAAGTATTTATGCTTTAAACAAACTTGTATGTTCTTAGTGTCATGCTAAATGCCAACTTGGTTCAATGATTTGTGAAAAATAAGAACAAAACATTATATATGATTTTAAAGTATTTTTTAAATTTATGATACAGAGTATGCACATGCATTATCTATTTTTTAGAACTTTTGCCTTTTTTGCTACACTTTATATACAAGGTTCATGCTGTATGTATTTAGTAGTGGGGTGTGCTATGAAAAAGTCAGACTAGAATTCCATTAAGAGTTGTTCTGGGTTTTTTTCTGTGGGCAAAACCAGTCTATGTTAACAGTGCATAAGCTACCATTATACTTGCTTCACAGGCAGAAGGATTAAGGAAATAATGATCTTTCGATAGAATCATACTTATATTAATTCTTCTTTTAAATGCGATCAAAAGAAAAACTATATCATGAGTTTTTCCTTAATATTTGTATTATTATTCCTCTGTTTTTATATCATTAGGGAGTCCCAGGAATACCTGGATTTTCAGGTCCCCCAGGACTTCCAGTAAGTAAAACCGAAACTGATTTAAGCACTTCTCTCTTACTATCGTCTTTAGTACACAGTTATCCTCAGCCCAGCGTGCTCACTCTAGTCTCAACATCAGCATTGCCTCTGTCAGTTAGCCTAGCGATAAATATCTTAGCATCAGCAATTCTTACTTATTGTGATGATTTAAGAACACATTGTAGTCTGTCAAGTCTTGTGAAACACTGCTCCAACATAAACTCTTTCAGTGTTGCTGTAGGGTAATATGAATGTGCAAAAACAAAGCTTGTGTCAATTTTGTACTTCTTTTTAGGGTGAACCAGGAACTGTTGGTCCTCCTGGGCGCTCGGGTGTTCCAGGATGCAACGGCACAAAGGTACAAACCAAGCTGAATGTTACGGGGATTGTGTTTGGCTATGCAAATGGCCAAAAAGCATTCTGAATTTTTCCCCCAATATACAACTAGTTTGATTCGTTTTGGTTTGTGACTTTATCAATTAGGAAAAATTTGAATCTTAAGGCCAGAGGAAGGAAAAGTGCTGCCTTTTTGTGTAAGATAAATAATGCATGCTAATAGCGTTTGCTAAAAAGTTAAGAATAGTGTTTGATATTTTAACAGATAAAACTTTTTTCATTAAATCCAGAAGACCTAATCAGTTTTGTCCAACCTGTCCTTCTGTTGAAATGGGTTATAGAAGAGGTAGATAGTTAATTAATTCTATTTCACCAGTATCTAGCTTGCAGTCGACAATTCGTAAGTCCTGAAAGGAACTAAAATAAAAGGCTTAATGTTGCGTTACAGGTTTACTAGTTTTTCTTTGCTCTGTGAGCAAAGACTTCCAGCATTCTGAAAGAGGGAGTCAGAAGAATGCCTACTACAGAAAATCATACATTTGTAGTGAAACAGTGAACTGATCTGACATAGCTAATAAAGCCTGGTGTCTGGGATAGAAGTCAAGACACATATAGTGAGGCTGTGCCCCTTCTAGCAAATATGATGGTAATGCAACTCACAATTTTTAGTATGATAACATAAAAAACTTCTTTTGTAATCACGTTTGCTAAAATCAGACCAAATAATAAACCATAATATGCATTAACAGTCACTCTTACTACTTTCAGGGCGATCGAGGTTTTCCAGGTCCTCCAGGTAGAAGAGGTGCTCCAGGCGTTCCAGTAGGTGTCTGTGAAATTTATGATTGTGTGCATTTCTACCACATAAAGCCATTCACTGAAGGACTGTAAAGCCTCACATGAGCTGGTATTGACAACGGTTGAAACATATAGGTATCCCCATTTTATTAATATGAAAACTGTGTGGCAAAGAAATCAAAGTTAAAAGTAATGCTTTACCGGCTTTATGTTGGGCCTCAACTTCTTAGTTCATGAGTGCATGCAAATTCATTGACTGGTATTAGCTCTTTACTGTCTCAAGAGATACTCATGAAAATTTAGCACTCACATCTCTAAAGGTGTCCATTATATATTTAATACATTGCAGTTTCAGTTCATGCCTAAGTATCTTTGAGGATATGGCCTAATTAAGTCATTAAGAACCAGGAATTAAACCCAGAACTTCTCATTTTGGGTGCATTGCTTTACCTCTAGGATTTGTTTTTTCACTGTAGAAATGTGTTTTTAAAAGAAACTTCTAAACAAATGGAAAAGGAATGCTGTCTGTCAAGTTCTGGTGGCTAGATATCTAATAACTTCTAAACATGATCTTTACTTTACCAGTTCTCCTGATTTTATTAATTAATTAATTAATTTATTTATTTATTAAGATCAGGCTTCAAAACTGTTCTGCCGTCACTTGTAGAGCTGTAACTGTGGGACTGGACTATTTTTTAACAATATCCCTTTTCTTCCTAAATTGGAGTCTGGCATAGTAAACATGTACCTGGCTATACACTGTGTCCGTGAAGATAAATCACTTCAAGAGCACTGAGCTTAGAGAATATTTGGAATGTGTCCTTTCACCACTGTCTCTTTTACTTTTCTGTTTTCATAATATGATTGTTCTTCTCCCTAGGGTATTGCTGGCATCAAAGGAGAGAAGGTCAGTTATTTACACCATATTACATGAAATGTTTATTGGTGATCAACAGTTTGTGTGTATGTTTGCTGTTGGAAAAGAGTTCTTAACGTCTTCATTCATGGGAAACAGGTGGTGTACTTTCCAGAAGAGGCAACCACAAACTTTGGTGCTTTGTCTGTACTAGTTGCATTTACCCTGGGTTACAAAAGAGTATTTAAATTTTTTTTCCCCTTTAACTACTGTTACTGCATGTAATGAATTTAACCCTTTAAAGCACACAAAGAACTAAGCCCCTCTCCCAAACAGCTTACGAATTCACATGGAAATCTTGCCGATGCACTGGAAAGTGTTTTAAAGGGATAAAAAGTATCAAAAATAAATTGAAGGTCAGGACTGTGGGTGGGTAATGCAGGTGTGTCTGAAATGAAGGCTGTTCCTAACAGACAACAGGAATGCCTGAAAAAGGTATATTCTGTTTAATAAAATATTTTTTAAAGGTAGAATTATCCATAGTGGACAGTTGCCATCATTATGCAATTCTGATGTTGCTTATTTCCCTACAAACTGTATTAGAAGATTTGTTCCACTACAGAGTTCTACAGCATAACTTTTTATCTTCCTTTTTATCTAATTGTCCAGGGGTGCACTGCAGATGGATATAACCAAGAGTATGGTGCAAAAGGTGATCCTGGATTGCCAGGAATGCCTGGACTTCAGGTAATTCAGAATTAATTCAGACTGTGAGAGAGATATATAAATAAGTATATACAAAAATATAAGTAAAACACATTATATGTAATATGTATGTGTATATATAGTAAAATTATTTCATATATAATTTTAATGTATTATATATTTTATATATAGTAATTTTTACAATTATCTAATTTCTAAAGCAGAAAATAATTGTGTCTTTAAAAAATTACTAACTTTGTATAATCTGATTAATACAATATATTCAAAGTCTTTCTTCTGACTTTACAAAACAGAGTACACCAAGACAAATAGTAACTAATTTTGCCATTAGAACCAGTAGTGTCCATTATGTGTTAGTAAAGTGAGTTAGGGAAGTCAGGTTGCAGACAAACAACAATACTTTAGAAATGGAGAAAAACTGGTCATAGATGTAGAGGTTTACCCCTACAAATAGATAGAATAGAAAGAATAGAATAGAATAGTTCAGTTGGAAGGGACCTACTACGACCATCTAGTCCAACTGCAAAAATTTCCCAGGAAGTGAGATTGAATAGATTAGACCAGCTCAACTTCTGGAGTATTAACAAAGGACAGTATGATCCATATTTTAAAAATGGAGATTAATAGGAGAAGGCAGAGCAGACATGTCTTTTGACCGTTACAATAAATGGAGGACATGAAATTAAAAGGAAAATAAAAATTTTGAATTTTCCATTTCTTTGAAGATGAAGCTTTAAAGTATAGAATTTATTGCACAGAGTATTTGAAAGATTAAATGCTTATTAGGGCTAGCAATGGGACTGTGTGGATTATGAGAATGTCCACAGTTAAACAGGACATATATCCTCTCTTGAGTAGTTTATTTTTAGAACAGTTATGTTTTCTCATGTTTCAAAACATATGCCAACCAATGAAGCAGTGAGGAGGAATTATACTTCTGTGTTGTACTGAGACATGAAAAGGAAATCCAGATACAGTGCTGCTCCTCTCTTTGTTATTCATTTCATTGAACTCAGCATTGTGGTTTGCTCATAATCTTGCCAGGAGATTAATTCCTGTTTCTTTTTTAATACTCAGGGTGCCCAGGGTGCTCCTGGATATCCTGGGGAATTTGGACCACAGGGCCCTCCAGGAGCTTCAGTAAGTATGAATTTATGTCTCACTTGTTACTTCAACCTTTGATTTTCCCAGAAACCTATGGAATTACACAAATACAAGTACCTGATTCTCCCAGACTTGTTTGAGTTCTCGAGACGTGTATTCAAAATCCATATCCTTCTGCACACATCTGACTTTTTTTTCATTTCTTTGATTATTTTTACACATGATAATTTCCATCTTTTCAGAAGCATCCTTGTCCATGTAGGCATAAATTTTAATGTTCAAATAATTACCCACTTTAAATACTAATGTATGTAACTTGAGAGATGTATATGTTTGCAACTAGAGTGTAGAGACGATCTGTCACCCACTCACAACAAATTGCGGTTGTAAAGGTGGAAGTAAGAATAAAAATAGTGATACAACCCACGTGAAAACTGAGTACTTCAAAAGACCTATATTGGTGCTGAAGTTTGTAATTTTTTAAATTAAGGAATTTTTTTTCCCCTTTTTTGTAGGGCATGCCAGGGAAACCAGGACCTCCTGGACCTAAGGTAGTCTCAGATTGGTAATAAAAATGAAAACTTCCTATTATGTGTAACGTCAATTAACTCATTTTATAGTTGTTTTTAAAATAAAAAAAATGACATTTGGGGATTTTTCTACAGGGTCTTATGGGACTGAAAGTAATAGGAACCAAAGGAAGAAAGGTAATTTTATAAAATGCTTAAACATTTTTTAAGTTTTGTTTCTGTTTTCTGCTTTTTCTCGTATACTATGGTGAAATGTTTGGGGAAGCAAGTACTGTGAAATAAAAATTTTCAGTATATATGTGGAAGACTTCTATTGGAAAACGGAAACATGGCAATTAGTATCTAAGGACAAACTGTTTTCACATAAGAGTCAATGATATAAACTTCCTGACAGAAGGGTAGAAACCTAAGAGGAGCTGTCGTGGTTTAACCCCAGCCAGCAACACAGCACCACGCAGCCACTCACTCGCTCCCCCCCCACCCAGTGGGATGG
>JAVKLA010000084.1:24113828-24159419 GCA_034782735.1 Sagittarius serpentarius
ATCTAAGGACAAACTGTTTTCACATAAGAGTCAATGATATAAACTTCCTGACAGAAGGGTAGAAACCTAAGAGGAGCCAGTAGTTAATGTTTACTAACACATAGCATTAAATTCATTTGTATATCATTTGCACAGTGTTCCTAAATGCTTATCTAAGCACGCAGACATTGGTGAATGTATAGCATCTGTAGACTCACAGCTCCTTATGGCCAGTATCTTTTCAGTGTCAGCCTTTATGATGCTAGAAAACCTCCCAGATTTTGAATAAAAATTGGATGAGTTGTCATCCATGTTCTTACTTTGTATCCCATATAAGTGATACTAAGTCAGAAATGATGACAAATTACATACATTGTCTCTTAGGACCTCAGCCTGCAGTTGGAGGACCAGTGTAGTCAGTCTGAATGTCCTTACAGGATCCTTTCAAGAACTTGGGGCATCTCACAGTTACGCTAACTGACCTGCACAGATTCAGCTATGAACTGAAACAGCACTATCTAACAGTGGGATTGGTTTTAACTTTGTAGTTACTACTGGGAATGTACTAGAAGTTTCCTGGGAAAATTTCTGTAAATGGAATTGATTATTCACTAGCATTAGCTCAGGTGACCATGGAGCATCTTGCTTCCTTATGAAAGAGTGATGCATTCTTTGCTGTTATGCTGCAAGTGTATGCAGAGGCATTCCACTGGCTTAAAATCACTGGAAATTAATGGATTTTGTTTTGTTGAGCTCCAGAGGAAAGACCACATTTAGGACTTTCCCTGCTCTAAAAGGTCACTAATGAAAAAGTGTACTGCAATATTAATGTTTTCAGTTAAGGACACATGAAAGCTAATTTTGTCTGTAAGCACTGTGTTACAATCATCTACCTGTAATACACAGACTGCAGTTTTGAGGATGTCACCAAAGACAGTTCATGTATTTTATTGATTTACTTAATCAAATGGAGAGAAAAATTATAATCAAGGATATATTTTTATTTTATTTAGAGTTAAAATGGTTGTATAACTTTTAAACAAGTAGTATTAAAAATCTAGGCTGCTTCTAGATACTTTAAGAGAAATCAGCATATGTATTTTTATATTTCTCAGCTAGGAGGAGGTAATCGGAGTCTTTAAGTTTTCCATATGCCTTTTTTATTGGAAGATAAATAGCAAGCAAAGAGAAGTGTTAGCTATATTAACAGCTAAGTGTAATGACAGAAAAATTTTCATGATGTCAAAAGTATAGCACTAGTAATTTGAAACAATAAAAACATGCTGCTTGTAATTGCTCTTTTTCTTTTTTCTTTCAAGGGTGACACTGGGTTAACTGGACCTCCTGGACCACCAGGAACCGTTATTGTGACATTAAGTGGACCAGACAACATGACGGTAGTAAAATTGTTAAACATCATGTTCAGATAAGCCATCTTACTAGGTTTTACTTTGAGAGGACGTTTTCATCTTTGTTGTTCCAGAAACATTTCCTTTTACCTGTCCTAACATTTTTCAGACTTGTTTAGTTAGATACTAAGCTCTTCTTAGAGTGTGTCTGGACAGCCAGCTCAGCTGAGGCATGTGTATTCACAGGCACATCTGCACGATGCCAGTGGAGTGCTAAATGCTTGTTAGTAACCCACCTGCTGTGAATCTCTGACTACATGAAAAGTAAATCACTTTTAGCTTCACCAAATCAACATAGATTTTCTGAATGGCTATCAAAGCCACAGCTGTGTTGATCTCTGGGTCTTCTTACTGAGAATATCAGGACTCTGAGCTAGTAGAGTTTCACGAAAGCTTACAACATGTTCATGTACATTTCATAGTTGATTTTTTCATTGTTTTTACCAGAACATGAGTAATCACAGAAAGCGTTGGAAAAACAATGAGTACAGGAGGAAGGAAATACTCTGATTCAGCTTTCATTTTAAGTATTGCTTTGTGTTTTGTCCTTATAGAGAACTTAAACAGCAGTAGTTGATACACCGTTTTAAGTCTTCACATATTAACAGAACAAGTCTTCAACCTGTTCTTAACCCTGTTTTCCTTATTTAATTTGCATCTAATCCATGGAGTATCAAAACTCCCTGGATTTTTGCATCACTGTGCACTTGATGCAAAAATCCTGTGAATTTTGCATCAAGACTGTATTGAGGAGGGAAGAGAAAGACTGCAGAAGCAAGGTTCAGCTTTTAGGCACAGCAGCTCTTCCTTGTTTAAATCAAATACGGACCACCTGGAGCACTTCCTAGTCATAGCTGTGACAGTTTATCACAGAGGAATGGCAATTGTTCAGAGACATTGGGCATTGAGGTTTAAAACCCCCTCAAAACTCCTTACTTAAATAGTTTGGGGCCTGAGTCTAACCAGGTAATAATTAGGCAGTCTGTAAACTTTGGTTTTACAATGACTGTAGAATGTGGCCCAATACATAATAGTACTGCACAGGAGGGTAATCTAATCTTGAGCCCACAGAGGTAAGGATGCCGTGGGTAGCCACTGCACTTACGTATCGGAGGTAACTGTAGCTCCAGTGAAGCAACTAAGGTTTATTTGTTTTTCGCTTGCAATTTGTTTACATTTCTGGGGATATTTACTCCAGTCCCCTTGCATGCAATCACAGGTAGGTTGTTTTGGACTCACTATGTTCAGAAATAAGTGCAGAGCCAGTTTCTTTTTCAAACATCATAGACTTAGGCAGGAGCGCTGATGGGAGGTTTCTGTTTCTTAGTCATTTAGGTAGAACCACCTCTGCTTAAAGAAGCTTGCTGATAACATAAGGATTTCCTATTTGTAAAACTTGAGTGTTATGGTAAGCACAGAAAAATCCAAGAGACCATATTAAATTTTTGTTTTCTGTGTAATAGGACTTGAAAGGAGAGAAAGGAGAAAAAGGATCAAGGGGACTTCCAGGGCCAATGGGGTTCACAGTAAGTGACCAGAAGTAAATCCCTTAAATCCAGATGTTTAGGCAGCATCACCTAGTAAATGCTACTCTGTAGAGTCCAGTATTTACACTACTTATTCCAAACTTTAATGAATAGAACTAATGAATAGAATAGAATACCTATTAATAGCATTCTAACTGTACTTTATTTTTATAGTTTTTTAAAGATAAAAAAAAATAAGATATTTAATTCAGAAAAAGCGAGTCTCAAAATATGTGTATCTTGAGGGTGGTTTTGTTGTAGGGGCCGGTTGGTGATTCTCAAAGTGAAAAGGGTGACCGAGGAGAAGCCGGAGCACAGGTATGTGCAAACAATTGAATACATGTTTGTCTTTTCTGAAAGGCAGATTTGCATTAGTGTTGCTCTCCAGTTTTTGTTTCAATGTCACTCAGTGCAAATTTTCTTAGATTCAAAAGCTCTTTCATCCAGTAAACCAGACTAGAGAGCTGAAAGTCAAATGACTACCAGCAGGTATGGGGAGACATGAAGAAAATTGTCATAAGAGAGTTATTCTGTTAATGGGATGACATGAGAAAAAAATAATATGTTTACTTTTAAAAGCATATGCATTAAAATATAATTTACTTGAGTATATCCACATATTGAAGAGAATTAAATAGAAAGTTACCATTTTGCATTCAAATGGCTTTCAAACTTTCAGATGAAAAGTAATCAGTGAAAGATGCAGGTTCTTAGTAACTAAAGCTGTATGAATTCATAATAGTTTACAAATATGTAATCAGGGGAGAACCCTAAAATATCCAATTAAATCAAAATGTTTTGTGACATTTTCTGAACAAAACATTTTGATTCCAAATACATTTTGAAAGCAATATTAAGAAAAATAACTTTCAAATGAAATATTTCATTCAGTCCAAACATGCATGTTTTGAAACTCTTCCCATACTTCTTGTGGTTGCAATAAATTTTCTTCCTCAAGGAAAGATAGCAAGACAAGACCAGTACTACGTGTAGATTGCTCGTTCTTGTTCGTTATTTTTATTTTTCCTATACATTATGAAAATTTTAATTTCTGTTTGAGTTACTAAAGTACTAAAAGTTCGTGCAATCCAGTGTGTGTTACTCTTTCTCCATCTTCTATGTTTCTTCCATATTATGTCTTCTGTTTGCGAAAGCCCTATCCTGTCATGCAGTATTTTTAGAACTCTTCTTAATTGACCTCTCCCTTCCTCCTTTGTGGAGGAAGTAGTAGAGAGCACCCTTGCTTTTTTGCCTATTGACCTTGAAGAACACTGAGGAAATACAAGTTGTGTTAAGACATTGACTGACTGGCTATTCTAAAATGAAAACAAAACGTTTCATTTCGCTATTGAAATTACATCAGTGAACACAAAATATAAAATGGCTGTGGATTTTACATTCTAGAAAAAAATACTATTTTGTGCAAATGATTTCTGAGCCTGTGATGACATTATTCCAGCTCCTCTTCTTTTCCAGAGTATCATCTTTGGTTAAGTTCTGCCATCTTTTGAGTATTGCCGTTTTTTCTTATGCTTACATTGTAATTCATGGTCTGGTCATCTTTTTCAAAATTATTTTAAATTTAATGGTTTATCCTGTGGAAAACAAATTTCTAAAATGTACTTTCTCCCCTGTTCTGATCTGATAATCTTCCACCCCCCTTTTATCTTATCACTACCTTTCTGCTTAATAGCTTTTCAAAATTTATAAAGACCTAAAATAGAGCATTTAGTTGTTATGCTCTTTGAATGCAATGACCCCTCTCTTGATCTTCTTAATTTTTTAATTTTATTTTATGTTTTTCCTGTGTAGGGTAAACCTGGAAAAGAAGGTGCTCCAGGTCCACCTGGCTTACCGGTAATGAAGGAAGCCTTCTAAATGTTGTCTAAGTAATAGTCATCTGTTTATCACAGTCATATCTTGTGTCATGGCTATTTCCCATTGCAGAATGTGTTTGAAAATGTTGATTTGCATACACTGTGAAACATTTCTTTTTCACACGGCTGACTTTGGGACAGACCATGCCCTCATAGATTTATGCAGGAGAGAGAGGCTTAGTTCATAGATGTTGTCTCTTCCATGTAAAATAAAAAGACCTGTTGCTTGCTGCTGACGATCTAATGAGTTTGAGACACAGTCCAAGTTAATGCAGAATTAATTCTGCTGAGTTTAATTCTGGTTAGTCACACTGAAATTTTTGCAGAAGAGTTATGCCTTCATTTCAGCATAAATCCAGAAGCAAAATGAATAATTTTTCATCACTAGAATCCAAGACGTCTTTTACAGACAAAAGTTATTGTCAAGATGAAAGCTGCATTGGCCTGAAACAAGATGACTGATAGATATTAAAACTGTCATCTTGCATCATGTAATTCTGAAAATATGCCATTTTGTAACCAAAATGATCTTGTCTGGGTAGTAATTTAAAAGCTAAAGTTGTTCAAATGTATTTGGAATACTGTATTCAATTGGTGAAATATCAATTCTTTTATATTTACTTCACTTCCACTGTAGTGACATCATTAGGGTCACAGCGAACTTACAGATACCTTATAAAAAATCTTATTGTCAGAATAGCCCATTTCACACATATCTTACCAAAACATCATCTTCATCATGCCAAAACAAGCTTCACAGACAATCTAAACATGTTCCAGTCTGACAAAGAATGTGGACTGACAGATTGCAAAGCTCTACTGCCTCAGCTAACAGAAGGAAAACTTCCTGTCAGTCAACTGCGTAAGCCTCTGAGAAGTCCCTTTTCCTTGCATATGCAGTCGCATATGCATATGTATATGCAGTCGCAGAAAGCCGTAGCAGCAGTCTGCACTATTTTCCCTTCTGGTCTTGCTGACATGTCTTGAGATCAGCACCATCATGCAGACTGTCTAAGTTCTGCAAGAGGGAGTTGCTGAATGTGAGTGTCTCACATTGTGTTCAGTTTTTCCGCTTTCAGAAATAGTATTTTGCAGAGGGAGAACAAACCAGAGCCTCCTGCACTTGTGCTATCCAGAGCAGCTATAAAGGCAGGTTAGGATGAGAGACCTGCAGTATTTCCCACAGGCAATGGAACTGTGCCCAAAACTGAGTCTTTCCCTGAGATTTCTTCCTCTGAGCAAGTCATGTTCACCTTGCCATCATCATGAAAGATAAAAGCTTTCCATTTTAGATCTTACTGATGACAGTGCTAAAAGATTAATCCTCATAAAATTGTGTACTGTCACCTGCAGGGACAAAAGGGTGAACAGGGCAAACCAGGAGTGGCTGGCAGGCAAGGAGCTAAGGTATTGTCCAATGGTTTTGTTGTTGCTTTTGAGGATGAGCATAAGGTATGTTTTGGGGTTATTGTATCACTTTATTTGTCACTGTGCATACAGTATGTTCTACCTTACCTAACAGAGGACAAGTAATGATATCATGGAATAGGGAATGGATCAACTGAAATAGACCATGTGTTTGACCTGGTGTCCACCTACGCCTGCTGATGTGTTCCTGTAGTTTGTGTTGTATGTGGGTGTATGTGGCTGAATAGTTGTGTAAGGAACAGAGACGGGGGTGGTGAAGGACTGGTCAGGAGCAGAAGTTCTTCTTTAATGTTACAAGCAATGTACTGAAATAACAGTGAGTACCAAATGTCATGTCATGTGTTATTTTTAATAAACAAACCCATCTGTGTCCTCTGATGAAGGGGATGAAAGGAAGCACTGGTCCACCTGGAGCTTGTGGTCAAGTAAGTGTGAATTATCTTCATCATATCATTTTTCTAAACCATTAGAATAAGAATACGCCAACCTGACTGTATGAGGCAATAAAGGATGTCCTGTGGTGCTCTAATCAAGGCATGGCTTTCTCAAAGTGGTGATGTTGCTGGGAGTCTCACAGAGATGGCATTGTCCTTCATGTGGAGCTGGATGCATGATCAGGGCCTGGTTAGACCTCACTCAGTTCCAGCAGTTTAGGCAGGAGATTGGACTGCCACAGAACAGTTACAGAAATTCACAGGAGTTAATTTTTAAACCAATCACTAATCAGTTCCAGAACAGGTTGTGTTAATTTTAAAATCCTAAGGCTTTCAAAGAAAGCAAGAGATGCTATGAGTACAATTTCTCTGTCTAGTCATGCTATCTCGCTAGTGGCTTTCTTAAAGGCCCTGTGCACACCTAATGGAAACCTTCTGCCCAAATCATTCAAAAGAAATAACTTTGTGAAAACCTGAATCATTTGTGATATTGACAGAGTACCCAAAAACCACTGCTTTTCAAAAAATCTATAGGAGAAAAGTAAAAATTTTGAATTCTAAGCAGTTTTTTATTCCTTTTAAAATTGATGCATTAGTGGTCAGTTTAAATTTCCGTGTGATGTTTATATATGAAGGCACAATAATTATTCTAATACTGATTTGTCAGTAATGATGCCTATGGAAAGTAATCCAGAAAAGAGCAAAAATTTGTAGTTGTAAAAAAACAGAGTTACAGCAAATTGCCTTTTGATTTTGTCTGTCATTTGTAGAAACTTTGAAACATCATGATATTAAACTTCAATAAATTAAGTATTAATTTTTATAGGATGACTTTTTAATGCAGGTGTGACTGAAGTAGTTGATTTTTGTCTGTTTTCATGCATGAGTATTTAAAAGAGTAGTCTAGATACAGCTGATGCTGCTTTGAGCCAATAGAATAGACTAAGTGATTCCTAGAGGTTTCTTTTGAGAATATTTTCTGTTTCATGCTACCATAATATTTGTGACTGGATCTCCAGCTTACACTTTGCCTGAATAATTGCATCTGCAGGCAGAGGAGTTCCCTGGGAGTTGAGGATTTGAGCTGAAGTCCCAGTTCCATCTATTTGTACAGGTTTTTTGGCATTATCTGTATATAACACTTATGATTTCATTTCTGGCTGCTTGTAATGACCATGTGATTAGAAAGGTATCATGGTGTCACATCATCAAAATTATGAATAAGATCATAACATTGTTCTAACCAAATGTTCAATATGAGGTACTGTGCTTCTCTCTTCATTCTCACTATTCTTTCTTTTCTTACCATCTTTCTCTTAAGACGGAGTATTATGATAATGTGGTTGGTGAAAAAGGAGATGAAGGACCGCCCGGACCTCCAGGACCAAAAGGTCAACGTGGCATGCCTGGTGAGTGGGACATCAAAACTAGAATCTCTTAGGAAGAGCTGTTCTCTCAAAGGACTTGTTGCAGGCTAGGTTTTTGAACACCCAGCAAGCTGCTTCTGCCTTTACAGGAAAATTTCCAAATTACTCCCATCAAATTGCAGAATTGAAGTGTAACCTAAGACTTTGATTTATCACCATATTTCCTCTTAAAAATAATGAAGCTGGCACACTTCTTTGTGCAGATAGTTGAGTTGAGCATCTAAGCTCACTGACATACTGGCTCATGACCTTTGTGGACAACTGCATCAGCACGTTATTTGTATATGCCATAGACAAACCATCAGGGCTGTAAGTCTCCTGTTAAAGGTCATGCACTTTTTTTCTCTCTCTTTTTTTTTTTTTTTTTTGGTAGCTATCATAGTTTCTCTTACGGCATTTTTATTGCCTGTCATTCCAAAATAATGATCTGCAAGTTTTTATTTTGTTTATTTTGGCTATGCTATAAAATTAAAACATACTGATTTATTATTTGAGCTGTATCACAATGTAACAAGGATTTGTGGGCTGAACTCTGAGGCAGTGTCTTGTAGGTTATATCTCATACTCATCCAGCAAGTCCTTGCCTTCTGTATTTTCATGTTCTAGTTTTATGAATATGTATGTATCCAAGTGATTGTGTTGAATTCAGTGAATACACTTTGTTACCAATCTACTTACATACTTCCAGGGGTGGCAACAGGAAAGTTGAGCCTTGCAAAGTTATTAATGGATTGTTAAGAGCTGGTATATTTACTAGAGCAAATAACAGTAGCAAAAAGAAGCAGTTTGCAGGCTTGTAAGTTGTTCTCAAGTAAGTGAGTGCGTCCCCACCTAAGATAAATGTGGTGGATCCTATTCCTACCTGTTGTAAACATCCGTATCTTGCCAGATTGTAGTGAGAACTGTCAGTATGCAACGGTTGCATAAGTAGTAGATGCCTACTCAGTCAAAACCAAATTCTTAAAAGATAAAATAAGCTCAAAATGCAGAAGCCCAAAGTTTGCAGTCAATGTTATTGAGTAGTGACCTTGCAGAGTATACTAGTGGTTTAACTCACATTACAAATACATTGCTTTTGCAGGGCCACAGGGTCCTCCTGGAGATGCTGGTAGACCAGGTATGTGTAATTATCCAGTACCAACAATAAAATACATTGTTCTTCCTGCACATTATCAGCTTGGTGGAATCTTACCTTCAGATGACTTCAGACATGTCTCTAAGTGGTAAAAAATTGTCACCTGAAAGCTTTGAGGGGCCAAGTATTTAGGGAGAGGTTAAAGATAATTTTTAAATGTCTTTACATTCTTATTGTGATTATTTAATATATTACAAGCTAGAAAAGATTTTAGGATGAACTCAGTATGTTTGTCTCTCACTCATCCTATTGAGTACTTACTTTGCCTTGAAATTCCGTTTCTTCTTTAACTTCTTTTTTGTATTTTTTTCCCCTTTGGTTAGGTGTGTCAAGACCTGGTCTGAGAGGTCCCCCAGGATTTCCTGGGCCAAAAGGAACAAAAGGAGAGAAAGGACAAACTGGCTTGTGTATTGTAGGCCATCCAGGACTACCTGGTATTACTGGCAGACCTGGTTCTGTTGGATTACCAGGTCCTCCAGGAGAACCAGGTGATGTTTCAGTGTTGTATATACAATAAGCAACAACAAATCCAGAGTTATCTCAATATTTAATGTATGAGATTATATAAATTCATTACTTAGAATATATTTTGAGTCATATGGTTGAATATAATTTCCCTTTGGAAATTTTGTTTTAGGATATTCATGAAAACACATATGTAGCAAGGTCTGTGCTCCATTGCTAATGAGATTCTGCGGGGGAGATACAAGGACTTTCCAATATAAAGATTTCTCACCTTTTTGTATAACTGTGACTATAAAAATCCATAAAACTAGGAAAGACTAGTGAGAGGAAATCTGTTCTTAAAATTAATTTTACCAAAAGTTGTAGTAAATCTGTAAAACTAAATTCAGAAGGGGCTACTCTGAAAGCTAGAGAAATCACTTGCATGCCTCCAGAGGTCTTAGTAGGCCTTAGAGCAGGTTTGAAGTTCTGGCAGCATGAAAGTAAAGCAGTAGCAGTTTATAAAACTGCTAGAAAAATGTATTAACTAGGAATACCTCTTTAGCTAGGAGTACCAACAGCATCATGCTTCTTCTTTATGTGGTATGGCCAAAACAAGTTTTTCTGAACCGATACCAATGTATTGCTTCTCTTTTCTCTCTCTTTGAAAAATATGTCTATACCCCAAATATATTACCTTAGGAAAAGCTCGATGCATGTTCTGTTTTTCCAAACTAATAGTAAATAAAGCAGAATAATTCTGTCAAAGATACATGAACAGCATTAATAATTTAGGATAAAAAAAAAGTTTCCCATCCATTTGTGGTAAAAGAAAGAATTATATTTCTGTTGATTCAAATGAAATGAAAATACTTTCCCCAGAAGGGACTGTGCTTTTTAAAGGCTAGACAGATGGATCCAACAGTCTGCCGAGTTTTACTTTGGCATTACCATATTTATCCTCAAGTACTTCCAGTTACAGGTATTTTGGATTTGTCCAGGTAGTTCTCTCTTTTAAATTAATCACAGAATGATAGAATATCTCAAGTTGGAAGGGACCCATAAGGATCAGAATACTGTCTTCAGCTCGTCCCTGCAACTTTTTTTCTCTTAGCAGCTAGAGAATTGTTTGAATAATCTGCTGATGTAATGGTGCCACGCTCATTTCATTAACAGGTAGAGTAACATTTAGAACAGGCCTACCAGGACTTCCTGGAGAGCCAGGGTATACAGGACCTCCGGGACCTCCAGGAGATACAGGCATGAAAGGTCAGTTTCAGAAAACTATCACTCAGAAGTAGATGGTACAATCCAGTAATCTTCATGGATCCTCATATGATTTTAGATTTAATTTACCTCTTAAGCCATTTGATGAGTTCAGAGATTTAAGAAATTTCATTAGAGATAGCAAGATGTCTTCCTCCTCTTACAATAAACAGCAGCTAAAAGAGCAGTGTATGTGCCAGTGCTGCACACCAGTTGTACAGCACTGCAGGAGGGTGTACATCTTCACTGGAACAATTATTACAGATTGGTAGGGTTTTTGTATTCTATTGGTATGTTCAACACTGACAGTTGTTCTCTGAGAGAAGGTTCCTTCTGCAAATTTCACTGCAGGAGCTGCTGAATCTGTTTGCCACTTGCTAGTCATTAAAGTCACCCAGGCTGTTATGGAGCCATGTTAGTTTGAAGCCTATGTCCCTTTCTTCTTTTCAGAGAATTTGGCTTATTAGCAGAGTGACTGTATCCAAATAGTTTACTAAAACTAGACTTGAAAAAATAGAGAAAGCCAAAATGAATGTTCCTGCATTTTCAGTTAAATACCAGTTCTGATTCACTGTCTGACCACAGATAATTTTTTACTGTGTTGCAAGTGATCTTCCAACAAAATTAAGGCTGTGATTCTACCACTCTCTGGCCAAAAAGTGTTAGCCATCCTCTATAACAAACTTTGTAACATATTAGTTAACCTTGGGAATGACCTGCTGTGGAACAATTAATGAATTATTTTCATTCTAGGTGATGAAGCTTGCGTGTGTACTGATTGCACCTATATTCCCGGAATACCTGGTCTTCCTGGTTCTCCTGGGCCACGTGGCCAGGATGGGATGCCTGGTAAATTGCCTTGTTGTTCTTAACAGGATAGTAGGAAATGCCAATGATTTTGCTTTTAGCTTGAGAATCAGGTATGGGCATGTCTGCAGCATGCAGTCATTGAACTAGCCCTGAGGTGAGAGCTTGATGCAGCTCCATCCACCCAGAGGAGCGCAAGCCCTAAAAGAGGGGAAGTCAGAATGCTAATAGGCTTAGGTGCAGCCTGAAGCCAGGTCAGTCTATGATGATGCAGTCAATGTAACAAGCAGAAACATTCAATGCTGGGTGTGATTATTGGAGCTTGTCAAAATCCATGTCCTTGTTTTCATTTTTCTTTACAAAATACGCTGTTTCTTTTGCAGGTAGAGAAGGAACAACAGGTCCAAAAGGTTCTCCAGGTTCTGCAGGAGCACCAGGGTTTCCAGGAGCTCAAGTAAGACTTTGGTCTTTCAGATCCCACAAGAATTATTTCAGAAAAAACCTTATGGCTGGCATTAGATGCAGTGTCATCTCAACAGTTTTCTTTCTGTAGTAATGAATGTGTCTGCATGGGAGGTCTAGGTAGAGACTGTAATGTATGGCTGACCTAGCTTTACATGAGCCTGTTTTGCTTAGTGCAGCAGGAAGTTCGGTCCAGGCAGTGAGGCAGGTAAATACCTGTGTGATTAACCTGTGCTGCATTTCATGATGGCTAGGCTTCTTCTTCTGCCTGGTATGGGTAGTTTACAGTTAACTTCCGTTTATCTGCGTGATTCTATAATCATGGCAGTGGCTGTAAAGCACATAGAGTTTTGTGTGCTGTGATCTTTGTCAGACTTCTTACTTCTCTTGTTTCCAGCATACTCAGGGCTTGCTAAAGCTCCAGCTCTGCAGAGGAACAGGCTTCTTGTAATACCCTCTTCAGGGGTGCAAAGGACATTCCCTCTTGGGGCACATTATAAAGAGGGAAGGCTGACACCTGCTGCCACAGACATGCCATTTGGTTGTTCTAACTTGTGCCTGTAGTAGTAATTATTTATGGGAAATTACAGGTGGCACTGTCCAATTAAAAAATGTCATGCACAGGTATTCATTGTGGTGGTTGCTGTACAAATGCAGAATGAGTCTGCTAACAGGCTTTCCCAGAAGGCTTCCAAGACTTCATGAGAGCAAGATCACGAGAGCCCAGTGTGCTTTCAGCTTACACTGGGTTTGGCTGGGATAGAGTACCCACTTTGTACCCTGAGGGGGAAAGAAGGGAGAGGAGAAGTTAACTATGAACAGCACCAACTGTGGCAGTTATAGTGTCCCTGGGGAGATATTCCCATGTGGAGGAGAAATCTCTTAATTAGATTTTAAGGTACTTTCTCGTCCTTCTTTTTGTGCCATCAAAGCACAAACAGGTAGCTAACAATCTGATCCTCTAAATGATGCTGCATTATTCCTGCTTATAGTAGCATAAATGAAATGATAATCAGGGCCAAAAGGATTAAAGGCAGGAGAAAAAGGAGAAACAAAGAAAAACCCCTAAAACCCTGTTCACTGAAGTGTGCTGTTAGATGAGAATAAAGTGAACCACTCAGTTATTTAATTTAAAAAAAGAACACTTGAAAACAGTTGACATATGTCAGCACTGAAATTCTTTTGATTGCTCTGTTCCAGGGACCTCCAGGTTTTAGAGGAGATCAAGGACATAAAGGATCAAAAGGTGAGCCAGGATATGTGTATCCAGAAGGGCCAAAAGGTGAGCGAGGAGATCCAGGGGCCAGGGGAGACAAAGGAAGAAAAGGTTCAAGTGGATTTCTGGGAAGACCTGGCTCTAAAGGATCCAAGGGTTCTAAAGGTGAAGAGGTGAGTATGTACTGTTTGCAATTAATACAGAATTCCTGAAAACCTAAGTCCGTATTTATATCTTGTACAACAGTCTGTTTTATCTATTCAGATACTTTAACTGAATATCCTCTACCTGACTTAGGGGTACTAGGCTCAACTATCGCAACCAATATTCATAACCAATATGCATGAAAGAATGAGAGTAAATATTCTTACATAATACCAGAGAGAGAGGAGGCTAGTGTAGGTAACATGTTGCTGAAAAACCTCGGCAGTCTATTTTGGTATTAGTTTGGATTTTTATATTGGAGCATTATCTCAGATTCCTATGATGAATAAGATTTTTTTTAAAAAGGCAGTTTTCCTGACAACTTATAATGCTTAAAAGGAGATAATAATTCAAATAGATCCTGTTCAGTCTTCAGGAGTTAATCGTCAGTCAGGGCTGAGAGAAACCACAGAAGCTAGGAGGACTGACCATAAAACTAGAATTGTTAGGCCAGAGCTCTTTGTTCAGCAGAAACAGAAAGTAACAGTTATTGTTGTGTTGTGTTGGCTGAGAACCTGTTAAAGTGATTCAGATATTACTGTCTCTACACCTGACTCCACAGTATTCAAGGAGAATCAGAGCTGAGGTTTTTGTTTGGCTTTTTTTACCAGAACTGTTTTAAAAAGAAAAAAGTGTACAGTGTAATGCCACAGTGATTGAAAAGTCAAGCTATTGTATTTATTTGTACAAGTTCACTCTTAATACCCCTCTATTTGTAACCATTGATGTTAAAATCTATATTCTTTTAATCACAAGTAAATCAGAAGAAAAATTCCTCTTAAATTAGCAGAGCTACTCTGTTACAAAAGTAATGCAAGATTATAGTCAGGCAGAGAAGAATTGGGCATTTTGTTATGAAAGCTGGTGTGGAAAGCAAATAACGCTTGGTAAACGCACGTTTAATTGTTAATAGGGACTGGCTGGTTCAAAAGGAGATAGAGGACTACCTGGATTGCCTGGCAGTCTTGGTCTTCCTGGAGAGATGGGGCTTCCTGGACTACCAGGATATGGACCACAAGGAATAAGAGGTTTCAAAGGCTCTAAAGGAATACCTGGTCCACCTGGATTACCTGGAGAAGCTGGTTTGTAATGCCCTGTTTTACCTATGTTAAAGAGTACTTGGTTGAAATTGCAGAGATAGATTGAAGTCAAAGGCATAATTTATGAAACGGAGGAAGTTTTTCTTACAATGAGAGTTCCACAGCGTTGTTCCAACTTTGGTCCCACTGGAAATAATAGCAAAAGTCTTAGGGTCATAAGATAATTGAGGTCGGAAGGGACCCTATAAGGTCTTTAGTCCAAACTCCTGCTCAGAGCAGGGTCAGCTATGAGATCAGACCAAGTTACACAAGGCATTATCCAGTTGGGCCTTGAAAACCTCCAAGGAGAAAGACAGCACATCATCTCTGGGCAACCTGTTCCAGTGCTTGACTGTCCGTATCATGGAAAAAATAAAAAAAGTATTTAAATATGCATCCAGTCATCATCATTTGTGTGAGCTAAGTCATCGGGGAAAATATGAAGGACTTAATTATTTTTGAGTGCTGAAAACATACCAGTGTATGTTTTTATAGGTAAGCATAATCTGGAAGAACTCAAAGTTGGACAAGATATATAGTCAAGGCTTCTTAAAGAGAATACCAGTTATATCTTTATGAAATGGAGTTGCAGATTAAGCATTTTTCTTTTGCATCATTTTCCTGCTGACTTTGTGCTTCCTTGTCTGGGTCTCCACTAGACTGCAGGAGGGCTGAGAGGAAGACTGCAGGTGGGCTTGGTGTCAATAAAATTCTTTTGCTTTATGAAGCCAGGATCTGAAGGCTTTTCAAAGTCTGTTGGAGTTTCAGAAATATGGAAACTGTAGAAGACTGCATTTTTAACAGAGCAGATTGATCACTAATGTTTTTAAATGCTGAAGATTACCTATTGCCAAACGATAAGCCTTTGTAATCTTTGATAATGTATTTGCTGAAGGTCTGAAAGGAGAGACCAGTAGGATAACTCCATTACCTGCATTGCCAGGACCTCAAGGACCAGATGGTTTACCTGGACCCCCAGGAGTGCCTGGTGAGTAAATACAGTAAGAATCAGAGATAATCTGATTGGGATTTCTCTCCCAGCTCTGGTCAGATAAAACTGTTGGGCTACTTTGAAATAACTATAAAAAGGATTTCAGTGGTACAGAAGCTGTGGAATTAGCTGTAACATTCCCTTTCGAGCAAACTAGAGGAAGTAGATGTGAATAGGAAGGGCAGACAGGGCCATGTCCATGGTGTGCAGTATGGAAGAGATCCTAAGCAGATACATGCTATCACTTGGTTCCTCCAAGAACCAGAAACATCTGGTGCATATGCTGCAGCTTGTATACCAGAAAGGTGCCTGTGGCATAATTTTGAGAAAAGCCTGTCCTAAATTATGCTGGGACTGCTGCAGCCTTCAAAACAGAAGGAACAAAATTAGGTTAAAGGATTCTTAATCTTCCTGAAGTCCTTGGCCCTTCTCATGCTTTGCAGGGGCACAGTCAAAAAAGTAACTGTATTGCCAAGTTTCCTTGTTCCTTTTTGATGTGACTGTTACTAATCTTTGTTCTGAGATATTAAGAACCCGAGTTTCCTCTTCTGGGTGGGTTTTGGGCTTGGGTTCTACGTTGCATTTTTTTTTGGTGTTGCTGTTGTTTTAAATTTTGCGGAATTTTTGAATGCACTGAAGGACAGTAAGTGACATACAGACTAGCCATAAGGCATCTTTGCTTTGGTTTTGTAGAACAATAGTCCTTAAAGCTGCCCTGAATAGCATAGGAAATTTTCTTGGCAGCTTTATGGTAGCTTCTGTTCTTCTGGTTGCTTCTGTTCCAAGCTTCATCCCTACAATGAGTGTTTGTATCTTCACAACAAGTGGAAGATTTGTATCTGTGCATAGTTGTTCCTAGAAGTCTGGAATTGGGGCAGATTGCGTAAAAACTTAACTCACAGACTCATGCCTGCTTTGATACTGTGAACACAATTAGTATATTAACTGTGAAAACCTGTGGAGGAGAAATAGTGTCTAAGTTCTAATATCGTCTACAGTGGTGTCCTAATTAATAATGATAAGCTATAAAACACCTGATCTTACAAGTAGATGTTCTGTGGTAAGATGCATCACAGTTTACTTACTTTCTTTGTACAGGTAGGGTTGGAGCAAGAGGTCAGTCAGGTGATTCAGGACATCCAGGACCAACAGGTGACACAGGCTATCCAGGGCTTGGGTTTCCTGGAAACCCAGGTCCAAAAGGTAAAATACTTTTTTTGATCCTCTTCTTCAAAAAAAGCAAAACTAAAAAAAGTTTACTTTTTTTAGTCCACATTAAAAACAATCAACAAGTTTAAAAAAAAAATCATCAATGAACATTAGTCAGACAGGCAAATATTTTTAGCATTCTTGTAATTTACTGCCTTAAGGCTTATAAATTGCAAGTTTGAAATATTTTGAAGTATTTCAGAGAATCAAGTATCAAAACTGGCAGTAAGAAAATATTTTAAAAGACTTTGATGCTTCGTGGAACATGGAATACTACCCAAACAGGTGCTGTTCATCTGAGTGTCACACTTACTTTGGATGGATTCTCTTTACTGGAGACAGAGCTGTATAAGTGTTAGTACTTTATTTTTAATCAATTTTGGTTATGTGCAGTGCAATACCTACTCTAATGTGCAGGTAATAGAAAGCATTTTGAATACTGTGAATTTGGCCATTCCTCTTGCGAAGTCATACCCCCCTTTTGGACACTAGAAATATTAAGAAATTCTCATAATCCTGTTGGGATGGGAGTTAAAAAAAAAAAAAAGGCAAGCTCTGATACTAAGATTACTACCAAGGAGCTGGCATCAGAATAGCTTCACTTTAAAAAATAACTGATTTGAAGCAAGTAACCAAGCAGTGTTACAGGCAATGTTGAGTGAATATGTAAGGAAGAAGATGCAGTGTGTCACATCAACTCTGAATTCAAGATGCTGTCTTCATCAACTCATGTAAGCTACTTAGTGTCAGAGGCTCATAACTGCATCCATACAAATACCCATTTGTAAAATAAGGTGATAACCATAGCATCTGTACTGCCATTTAATTCTTTTTGCAGGAGATAAAGGACTTGCAGGAGGCAGAGGGTCACCAGGTTGTGAAGGAAAGACTGGAGATCCAGGCCGAGCTGGAAACCTAGGACATCCAGGAGAAAAGGTTTAGTTAGAAATACAGCACAGACTTTTCCATAGGTCCCATTTGTTAAATGTGACAGTGAGCAAATAAATTAAGAAGTGTAAGGAATATAGGAGTTCTTATATTTCCTGACCAGTGATGCACAAACTATGAAATTCAATTCTTTATATAAAAAGGGGCTCAAGCCAAAATTTTAAATTCAGATACAGGATTTCAGAACTCCAAGTGTTTGGGATGTTTTGGTACTTCAGAGCACAAGGAGGATATTGCATTGATTACAGCAAAAAAATTAAGGCCACAGCTTGTGAAAAGATGGCTATTTAGAAATTGCAATTAAGCACATATTTGATGGAGGTCAGTGACAAGTAAGTATGCATTTATTTTAAGCAAGTGCTCTGTTCAAGCATAAAGGAAGTAGGTTGGAGGTAATACTGCAGCCACTCTTGCTGATTAACAGAAGCTAATCTCCTGATGGCGTATGTAAACGTAGTATTCTTGACTACTCTCTAATCAGGGTTGAAATTTGAACAAAATAATAACAACGTATATGTTTTGCAAAAGTGGCGTTTCTTTTTGTGCGTGTTCATATATCATTCTTTTGTGTGGTTTTTGACATGACAAAGTGTGGGGTTGAGGTTGTGGATTTTTTTTTTTTTTAATAATTATTTAATCTGTGTTGATGCTACAGAACAGCTAGATATGGAGTGGCCTTTGTGGTCCAAGCGTATCATCAGTGACTGGTATAAACTCAGCTCTACTGACGTGCTTTATGAACATACTGGTTTGCTGGTACTCAAAACTAGTACTCAAAGCAACCAGCAGTTCAGTCAGCCAAAAAAAAACCCAACACCTAATTCAAACTTTCCATGCAGGGAATAGGCTTGCGATATTTGTGATAAAACCAGTCTTCATGGACAGCAGTGTTCAGAAGAAGGATTTTAAAAAAACCCAAGAACTGACTTTGAGTTTTCTGAGACATATCTGGGTGCTGACCTTGATTATTTAAATAAATATTTCTATAAAAGTATGACTATCATATAAAAGTAAAGGAAAAGTTGTATTTGCACAAACTTCAGCCACATTTTCAGATACAGGTCTGAAGTTTTTCACAGCTACAGCAAGCATCACAGTGCAGTAAAGGCCAAATGGAGGGAAGTGTCTTGCATTGCTCAGTAGCAAATTCTTAAGAGTTAGGAGACAGAGTTCAAAAGCTGTCTAAACAAATTACTCCTCTGGTATGGAACCTGCAGCTGGTCCATAAGGAACATCCAGCCAATTGGAGCCATGGAAAATTATAATATGAAGGATCCCCAGGGAATGAAGGACATTACCATAATAAAAGAAGTTAATTGATCACACAGTGGAGAAAATATTTTGGCAGATTTGCAAAACATAGTGGATTGTTTACGTTTCTCTCTGTGTTGCAGGGTGACCCAGGCATGGTTATTCCTGGAGAGCCAGGTAGACTGGGTTCACCAGGAGGTCATGGCATTCCTGGCTCAAAAGGTGATACTGGATTTCCAGGACTTCCAGGCCTACCAGGGCGTGCTGGACGTGATGGTGATGATGGCGTAAGAGGTACTGTTGTCAAACAAGCTCAAGGAGCACAGGAAGTTATTTTAAGGAAAGGGAAGCCAAGTCAAACAATGCTCATGCAAAGCCTGGAACTTCCACTGAAATCATCGTGAATCCAATCTCCTTTCTTTTAGGAGATCGTGGCTCACCTGGAGTTCCCGGAGATCCAGGTTTTCCAGGGAAACCTGCTGAATGCCTTATTGGCCTGCCCGGTTTGCTAGGTGTCCAGGGAGCTACAGGCCCACCAGGTAGGACCTTCTGAATCAAATGTGCCATTTGGCTGGGTGTGTCTGGGTTTTGTTTCTGCCTTCCAGTGGCCTGAGGGAGATGACATTATTTCTGGATATTGGTTATAGGATAGTGTGCGAGAAAATGTGAGCCCATTTAAAAGATGCACTTTCTGTAGATGGGAGGAAACACACGCAGTGGTTAAGATGGGTTAAGATTCAGATTTCATTGTACAGTATAAAGAGTAATCACAAACTGGCCTGTATTCCCCAGGAAAAAGTATGTTTCAGTCACACGTCCTATATGGGGCTGAATTTAGATTCCTTGGTGCAGTGTGACTGATAAAGAAACGAAAGAAAGGAAGAGCTCAGCTAGGTAGAAAACCAGTTTAGGGTCTCAAAACTATCTGCATATACTGCATATGATTTTTGTTTCAAAAGAAATATACTTGGTTACCCAGCACAGTCCTTCTATGTATGATCTCAAAAAGGCATTTTATTTTTATTTTATTTTAAAAATTTTTATTTTTAAAATTTTTATTTTTAAAATATTTATTTTCTTTATTTTTATTTTGTTTTTATTTTATTTTTATTTAATTCAGTTTTTTTAGAGAATGAATGCCGAGTTGGTGGTTTTTTCATGTTAGGGCTTTTCTTTTTCTGAGAAAAAAACAGAATTGTCTGCTCTTGCTTTCTTTTTTTCCCCCCCCCTTTAAAAAAAAACGACCCACAACTCTTAAGATTTCCTGAACGTGTATGTTGTTTTACAGATCTAACGTTCAGCCCTCAAACAGGCAGAACTCAAGAAGAGTTTCATGCTCTTGATGGCAAGATAGAGATGACGGTTTATTTTCCAGACACATGTACCATACTACATTGTCATGCATTTTTCTTAGGAGGAAGAGGTTCACAAGGTTCCAAAGGAAAATTAGGTCCTCCTGGCTTGAGTATCCCGGGAATCTACGGAAGGCCTGGGGAACCTGGATTAGTAGGTCTTCAGGGAAATATGGGATTACCTGGTACCAAGGGACAGTCTGGAAGGCCAGGAATCTCTGGTGTGACAGGTAAGGATTCCCCAAATACTTGTTTTGATGTAGAAATTAAGTCAGTCTCTGCAAAAAGGTGTCAGTCATGCTTTTCCAAATTGAAGATGCTGAAATATTTTTTCCATCAACAGCTTTCATATATATTGAGATCTATATGGAAAACAAATAAATCATCATTCTCTAAATAACTAGCCTATCTTGAAGCTGTCATGACACAGTGCTGAAGTTAACAGTCTTCCGAGAACAGAGAACTACCTTACATTGGGTTTTGTACAGTAATGTCCTTGCAGTAGGACAGGAAATAGTTAACATGCAAAGCAACTCCCCGGCATAATGGAACTGTAAAGTGTGTAGTTCTTGCTCACCATGCTTTTTTCAAACAGATAGCTTGTTAATGCTATCTTTTTTTCTCAAAAAGCAAATTCAGATCTTGAGTCTGACCGGAGTTGAGTCAGATCACTCTGTCGACATTAACCAAAGCTAACTTTAAGTAAGATAGGTAATCCCTGTAGGTTTTTTTTCAGAAATGTGTTCAAATTTGATTTGTAGAGTAAAAGAAATCAGTTATGTAATGCTTCTTATCTCTAACAAAGATTTTTTTCATTACTATCAAATCCTTCATTATCCTGTGGGAAGGAGATGGTACATACCTTTTTGTGTATATAACCTATAAAACTAACGATAAACGTGTAGCACTTGACTCAGTTATGCAAACCTAGACTTCTGATGTCATTTGAGGGGAGTTGTCATGTCCCAGCTGCCCTTCAACTCCTGAGCCAGAAAGGAATGTCTTTCCCATACATCCCATGACAGGTCTCCCATCCCTGTGTGGCTGTCTCAGATACATTATCCTCACTGTCAGTTATTTCATTCATTGATGGAAGCTGTTGCAGCTACTAGTCTGTGTAGTTTAGGGGTTACTGTGTCTGTAAGTGCTATTCATGTGGTTAAAGACTGGAAAACTGGCTTGACAGTATGTTATAGAAATGGAGAAAAAAAAATAAAATAAGCAACTAAACACTTAAATGACAGGCATATGTGTAGTTTTCTGAAATAATGTTCTGTTTCACTGATGAAATACTAACAAATATGTTCCTATTGTTTCAATTCCACAGGCTCAAGGGGAGAGCCAGGTATAATGGGCCTGTTAGGAATTCCTGGACCCACTGGCATGATTGGAAGACCAGGCAACCCGGGTATCAGAGGCAAGTGGCCAAGGATCTGCCTTCATTATTGCTTAGAATATAGGAACTTCCATGATGAAGTAGTCTTGTAATCCATCTTGATGTGTGTTATCACTCCTGAGTACACGTGTTATACTGAAATTTCATTGAGTCTTGGTAAATCTTTGGCTTCCGTATGTGCAGTCTACAGACTGAATGAAAACATTATTTTGGGTTTTTATTAGCAGTTTTGAATTGCCACCTTTTCTATTTCATTGGTATTTGTAGAAGTGGCTGGTAATTTGCTAAATAAAGAGCAGAGATCTTTTTTTCTCTTTTTTTTTTTTCCATCCCGTTCATGTTCCAAATATCATTATTGTATCTATTCAACAGATACAAGATGTAATGTATATTCGGTATAAGAAATAATTACCGTGTCTGGCCAAAATCTGTGCTCATAGATGTTTTATTGATGACTGGAGTAATTAAGGAGCTAGTTTAGGTTGTTGATTTGGAATGTATTTTTACATATGTAGTTGCACTTGAAGACAGGAGTTTCATTACTTCCTTATACTATCGTCTAGTCAGGTTTCTTCAGAAGATTTAATTATATTTTCTTGCAGGTTCTTCTGGCTTCCCGGGACTAAAGGGAAGAAAAGGGTTTCTTGGAGCAAAAGGCGAACCAGGTGATAAAGGTTTTCCTGGACCATCTGAGACCTTGGTTGGCATTGGGAATAAAGGAGAACAAGGCTTAAAAGGTACACATTCATTGTTCCATCATTCAAAACTAGTTAGGGTTGTCGTCTGTGTTGCAGTTCCAGTGGACTCTAAAACATGGAAGAAACTGACTCTACTACTGAGAGTATTCACATGGCTTTGAAATAATTATTGCTGAACACTGTAACTGCCTTTTTATTTATGGAGTAGTTGGATATTACACTGAATATTTATTTCCATTTTAACAAGTCCATATTCCTTAAAAAAAACTTACTATAATGTTAAACCAGTAATAATATGTCAGTAGTACTAGGAGGCTTATATACATGCATGCTATACATACACATTTTTATACATTTAGTAGCCCATGAGCATAGAAATGGGTGCGCTTACCAACTAGATGCTGGGTTGCAAAGAAGTTGGGTCTGCTTAGAAATACTTGACTGCCAGAAGAATTCCTTTGCAATATTAATATAGACTCTCTGTATATGAGTTGTACATGCTTAACTAATGCTGGCTGGCTTTTTGTGTAGACATTTTCCTACAGACATCTTTCCATAAAGAAGGCTATAACTGCGAGCTTGTGTCTTGCTTATGTGTGTTCACAGAGTGAACATCCTATGCTCCACTTCTGCTTCATTAGCTTTAAGAGTTATGAAACTTTAAACTTTACATAAAACATACTCGAAGATGTTGTTTTGTAGTATTTTTTTAAAATGAAGCTTTGTTTCAGGAGTTCAAGGAAGAATGGGTCTAAGAGGAGAAAAAGGAGATGCCGGTGTGCAAGGTCCCCCAGGTCTTGATGGGTCTGAAGGAATACCTGGTCTACCAGGTATGGAATATATATATATATATTGAAAATTACTGTATCACGTGCAGAGTAGAGATAGTACTACCTCAATGCTAGCACATAAACTTGGCGCCAGCAGCAGCGCTGCGTTCTCTGTATTAACTCTGAAGCTTTTCTGAGAATTCTGGAACAGCAATTTCCAAAGCTGCTATTTGAAAGTCGTAGAAGCTACCACCAAATGATTTGTTTCCTTCCAAATGTAGACCATTGTTCAGGGTGATAAATAGAAAATAATATTAAATCCTGAATAATAACTTCAAAATCTAAAAAGTGATGAGGCCAATGAATAAAAATTGGTATTTATAAAAGCAAAGAGAAGTTTGAATTCCTAATGTTATTTAAAAAAAAAAGGAATTCTAAAATACGAACATTACAATTGTGCACAAAAATATTTCAGAAGCTTTTTTTATTTCACATTGATTTTATTTCCCTTTTCAAAGCCTGCATGTTTGGCTTATACTTTAAAAGTTAGCAGATCTGCAGTGAAAAGCAGACTTCAAAAGAACCTGCCTCAGCTATTTCACAAAGTTTTGTTCTGCCATTACCATAACCTCATATGTAATGATACATCTGACCCTTGAGTGAGACAATACATCTGTTTTTTCAAATTAATGCTAATAAAACATCTTTACTTCTCTGTATTTTGTATTTTTGATTCTTTGAGATAACTTCTTTCTAGAAAACCATGACACTATAATTAGATACATAAAAATGGTGAAAATTAGAAATACTTTTAAACTTGTAATCAAAATGGCTCTTTTCATGATGGCAATTATGCATGCTGTCTAGCATTATAGCATCACTGCTATATTCTGTCATTAACATCCTTTGTAGTCATTGCAGTGTAACCATCACAGGAAAAACTGCAAGTACTGCACTACTCCCTAACTTTTTATGGAAGAAAATAAGACCTTATCTCCCTAAATGTTCAAGCATTGCCAGTACCCTAGAATTTAGACATTTGGACATTATAGATGCAACTAGATCTTGTAGTCATTAAACTGAATGCTAATTTAGCTAAATTAAGCTAAAGATAAGTGAGTGGGGGAAAAAGTGCCTAAGCCATATAAGAAAAAACTCTTGAGTATACTGGTCATGAGAAGTGCATAATGAATATTGATACATAAGATGCTTGTTAATTTCCTTGGCTTTCGGACAATGATAATGATAATTTTATTTGTGTCTGGGGCAAGAGGCTACATGTTGATTTATCAAATAATAAAACACCGCGTCAAGGTGTGCAGTAGAGGATTCTGTATTCATGACAGCTCTACCAGCCAACCAGTGTCTAAAGCAAATGTGAAGATGACACTTATTTCTTCATCTTGCAGGTGACAAAGGATTTATGGGTCTTCCAGGGATTCCTGGAGGACAAGGATTCCCAGGTGCACCTGGAAACAAAGGGGACATGGGAATTCCAGGTCATTTTCTGTCAAGCCATATTACAAATTCATAGACCTGTATAGAAGCATTTGCACAGACCTAAGCAGTTACTGTAAGCGCACTACACAACACTTAGACTGGGATTTATTCTTTGCGGTACCTATAGACTTCTCACCACCCCAGCATTTGCTTGACTTGCAGAATGCAGTTCTTCTCTCTAAATGAAATACAACTTCCTTAATTTATATATAGTTACTTGTAAAAACTTTTTAAATGTGTTTCGAAATAAAATAACTGGCTGTGTAAGTTACTTTATCTTCAATGAAGAAATATCTGAATATTAATTTACTGAAGCAGTAGTTCACAAAACACAAGGTGCGATATGCAGTTGTGATCCTTTTTAGAATGGTATCTGTATCTGTATTTTTTCCAGGTCCAAAAGGACAGAAAGGGTCTCCAGGCTTTCCAGGGCCATCAGGTGACCCTGGTCCACCGGGCTATGGTGGCTTACCAGGTGACAAAGGAGATCCTGGGTACCCATCTGCTGGGCCTCCAGGAGAACCTGGTCCAAAGGTATAAAGACAATGGAAATGTTGTCATATTAGGCAATAAGCAGAGCCTTTGACTATAGAAATAAAACATGTAAGCAAGAGCTGCAGAGCTTGCAGCAGTCGATGATTTGTTAGTGATAAGAAATACAAAAATTCTATTGTGTCATTACTCAGGAGTTTTTGAGTTCGTTATATTTCATTTTTCTCTTGGTGCAAGAATTTCTTATTTGTAAAGATGGAACATCTTGGAAATAACTTTGTTTCTGTAAAAGTTGCTAATCCATTAAGAACAAGGACTTGCACTTAAAAAGTCAGCAATAGGACTACTTGTACGTTAAAAAGTACAGAAAAACATAATCTTAGCAAACGCGGAAGTTTTGTAATCTAAAATTGTACTGTTGGTTTTTCACCATTTAGTAATACCATTACACAAGATGAATTCGTTTTTTTCTTAGCAATATATACTGCATTTAGAATATATTATGTTCAGTAATATATATGGCTAAGAAAAAAACAGTATCTTACAAGTTAGGTCAGTTGGATACAATTTTACTTCATATACTGTGGTTGTTGAAAAACTGGGAGTCTTTTTACATACAAGATTATCTGAAATACATGGTTGAGGCTGTAAACGGTACTTTAACTCTTGTAATCTGTCTAAATTACCTGTTTGTTTTCTGTGTTAGCTGGGTAGCGACAATAAGATTAGTGTCATGAAAGTCAGTAGGAATTCAAGGAAAAATATGCATTTCAGTATTTTGTATAGCTGCATACTATGTAAGGAATGTACGTTTGGATGAAAAAAGGAGCTGTTAGAATAAAATTGAAGGGAAGTCTATGTGCTGGTGAAAACATCTAAAGACTGAAGTTGATTTGTATAGATTAAAGAAAGATCTTTTTTGACTAGCGGTATCTAAAGGATCAGTGGTATTATGAGAAGACTTCATGTTAGTCTACTTTGATTTTTGTCTGAAAATCATAATGAACCGTGATTACACTTACTTAACCTTTAAAATTACGTATTATTTTTCTGTTGTTCAGATATGGAATGTAACGTATTTAATGTAATGTGATTCTTTACCTGTTTGTGTGCAACTGCTATTTCTCAGGGAGATCCAGGCGACCCAGGAGTTTTGGGCAGCAAAGGAGAAAAAGGATCCCAAGGGCATCCAGGACATAAAGGAGTACCAGGACCACCTGGGATCAGAGGGGAAACTGGAAGTTCAGGAATCCCAGGTATGTTTTGTTTTGGAGCGGTGGTGACATGTTGACATGCTTCTAGAAGAAGATAATTTCTCAGTAAACTACACAGGGTGCCTGTGGGGTGGCACATTTATTTTCAACTGCTGTAAACCTAAACAGCTCCTTTGTAGTCAGTGCAGCCAGGCTAGTTTACATCAGCTAGAGATCTTTCACAGCTGTCCGAAGCAGAAATGATAGCAAAGTTCTCAGACTAAGTCTGGATCTAGTGATAAGGCCTCTCCCACACTCTTTCTTCTTACAGGGAAGCTTGGACCTCCTGGAGATACTGGTGTGAAAGGACAGCAGGGCCGCCCAGGACAACAGGGCATTACAGGCCCTCCTGGTATGGTATATAGCGTTTATCCCAAATCACTGCCCCCTGGTTTGTTATTTTCTTCATAATGAGGCAGTTGATGTTCTTGTTCTTCTGAGCTTTTTAGAATTTAACTGATGCAGTTGCAGTCTCTGTTTATGTTAGTTCGAGGCTTTGTTTACCTTATCTGGTTTCAGCTAAGGTCTTTAAGAGCCCGTTTTCCATGTTATCAGTTCAGCTGAGGCAAGGTGTTTTAATTTTGTTCCACTATTGTAAATCTTTTTGCCTTTTTTTTTCATCCAGAGGTCTCAGGATGTGATATCCACACAATTGTAACAAAAGGCTTGTTCTACCTCCTAAAATAGAATAATAAACGAAGATGTAGCTAGATAGGAGGAGAAGAAAATGAATTAGAGTGGAAAGAGGGGACAGAGTTGTAGTTGTTTGTTAAAGCAACAGGAAAGATCAAACCATTCAAAATATACCTAAGGGGGAGTGTGTTAAGTATGGAGCAGCAGAGAGGTATGCAATGCAGACTTTATTAAAGTGAGTGCCAGTCATTGACTTCAAAAAGAGCATTGAATGCTCTTGTATTCAGAGATCCTCATCAAAATTACAATGCTGTAGTTTTGTAGACTTTAGTGAACTTGCACTGACTTATCAGCAGAGTTAGGAAAGACCAGAATCTACTCCGTGTTCAGAGAAATGTTGAATTTGTAATAAAGCCAGGGAGAGAAACCACGCTGCCTGTATGGATTCCCACCAGCGTGGTTTAAATCAAAGGCAGGGTCCTAAAATGTCTTTGAAAGACAAGAAGTTATTGCCTGTGAAAATAGTGGGGGTGTTAAATCCATTGAAGACTGGTGAGCTCAATAAAAATTATATGCTGCTTTTTACAAATATTTATATACCAACACAGTTACATCTATCTTTGAAGTAGCTGAACTAGTTAAATTTTAATACAGGGGACTCATATCTTCTCCCTTTGACATGCAAAATAATAGAAGTGAAAATGATACTGTGATCCATTATAATTCACAGGTGCAGTTGGAGACCCTGGAGAAAATGGACTTGTTGGTGAAAGAGGTAATCAAGGTCGGGATGGTATGCCTGGTCCCCCAGGAGTAAAGGGAGAACCAGGTAACACCAGTGAAATATTTTCATTCAATTTTACAGTTGTTTTTTTCCCTAGTTAAATTTACAAGGATTGTTTGGGAAGGATTAATAAGGAGCTTCTGTGGAGCCAAAGATAAATTTATAAGTGAAAGTTTTTCACTTTTACATAATTCACAGGTATTTCGATGTAATTGTTGTACCTGCTGTCAACAACCAAAACGCGTATGTCACTGCTCTGTTATACATGTGATTTGTCATAATGTTGCCTAAAAATGTTAATGTCTGCAAGAGCCAAAGTATTGCTGTTAACAGTTCTTATGTGTTCAATCTCAAAGAGATGAAAAGAACCAAAATCCTTTTAAAGGAGTCTCCTCTCTTACATGGAAATAAGATAAAAGGAATCACAGTGTTTACTTTTACGAATAGTAGAGGTTTCCATAACCTGGACCTTGGGTTGTAAAACCTTTCATTTAAATGTCACTCCTGATGTCATCAACATCCACAGATAGATTTCGTCCTCCACTGAATTCTGACAGAAAGTGTTTTCATATTTTGTAGTGAAAATGGTTCTTTGCATATTAGTATAGAGAGGATACTGAGAAGACATGCATAGTATACAGTAAGTTTTTTCATACTAAGTTTGGAGTAATCACTGTTAACGTGTTTTCTTTTTTTAGGTATTTACATTTCTTCTTCTGGTTTTTGTAGTAACTAATTTAAATGCAGATTTTTCTTCTTTTTTTTTTTTTTTCTCTCTGAAAAAAGACAAAGCTTATTGTAGAATGTACCTCAAATGATTGATCAGTAAGAGTTCCTACTATAAAGAAAAACTTACAAATTTAATTTTTATTTCTGGATAGAAGAAACAGAAATAATCGGTATATTATATTTTACATATAACTAAAATCTACATTTTGATTCAGTGAATTGTGAAGAAATATATGAAATATCAGGCAACTATGATGTTTTCTTAACAATCATTCAGAACTTTGAGTATAACGTGACCTAATATTTTATAGGAGCACCAGGGAGAGGAATCCCTGGCCTTCGAGGTATTCCTGGTCGTAAAGGTGAGTTGTCCTTTCAGAAAGCAAAAGCTTAATTTTTAAATACCAGAATCGTCATCTTCATCTTTAAGTTGCCTCCTGCTTTTGGATGCTTGAAATGGCACTAAGAGTGTCAGAGGAAATCAAGAGCGATTCTGTGCTTTTGATCAATGATGTGGTGCTATATACTAAATGTAAAGAGTTCTTGCTTGTAAGGGTAAGGCTATTGTAAAAGGGAAATAAAGAAGCTAACTTCTATGGTCTTGTGAAGGTGACGTACACATTCTAGAGCTTTTGAAATTTTATCTTGATGCATATTTTATTAACAGAGTATGTTCTAATGAAAACAGATGGTGATGCTGAATACTATGTATATTGTGAGAAAGCTGCAGTGATTGCATTTTAATTTTGTTCATCTCCCCTTTTATACTGGTGAACAGTTGACTGAGGGGACTCTTCCCATTTTTGAGGGTTTTGCATTGTATTTCTAGTAACAGTAGAAATCCATTGATTTGCTTTACTTAAAAAAAATTCTCTCAATATTCTCCATATATAGATCATGCACTCTAAGATCAACCTTGGAACAATATTCTTTTGGAGTAGTCTCTTATTTTGTTGTACTCCTATTGATGCTTTTATCTGGAATTTAGTTTAAAAGAATTTGCCAGTTTTAATGTTCAAAGAAGCATTTCTTCTACTTAGGCATCAAGAAATATTCCCTGCTCTGGTCTTTCTACCCTTCTCTCAAGTTTATTCCTTTGTATAAGCGACCTCTGAAGTGGATTTAAAAAAAAAAAAAAAAAACCAAAAAAACCCAAAAAAAAACCTAAGAAAAACCCCAACAAACAAAAAACAACAAAGTATGGTGTGTACACTGCCTTGCAGTGAGTCCTGTCTTCTCAGAAGTATTTTGCTTTACAAAGTATTTTGCAAGGTGGCTTTGGGGACTTCTCTATACTAAAAACAAAGGCTGAATTCCACCTTTGCAGTGCAGTAAATGCACATATTCTGTGTAGTCACATCATCTTACCATCTTGACAGCTCTCCCCAAATGTAATACTTATAATTTGCAGGAATCAAAGGGGACATGGGACTGCCTGGTTTTCCTGGGCCACCAGGTATGAAAGGTCATCAGGGTGATCAAGGACCCGTTGGACCTCCTGGCTTAGTGGGGTTACCTGGATTTCAAGGCACAACAGGCATGGCAATTACTGGCCAAAAAGGGAATAGAGGTATTGCTGGTGCAGATGGAAGACCAGGTACGTTGTTACAACTCCTTATTTACCTGAAATAATATACTGATAATTGAAAGCAGAATTCAGCCTGTCCAGAACTCAGTGTTGAAAGGGGTCTTCCCCCAAGACAGCTTCATAATTAAACAGGTAGTTCCTTTACCAGTTAATACAATGTTACCATTGCAAACACTGTGATGGTCTATGCAGTGTAATGTAAATTAAAATGATGCTAAGCTTTGCAGTCCACTCAATTGCATTATTTTACTTTCTTCCCATGAGGTCCGTAAGGCAGCTGAGATCCAACTTTAAACAAGTGAGATAGCATGAGTGCGTAGGTGTGACACTTAGGGAGATGGTTTAGTGGTGGACTTGGCAGTCTTAGGTTTACGGTTGGATTTGATGATCGTAAAGGTCTTTTCCAGCCTATATGATTCTATGATTACAGGCATAACTACAACTGGAGGCTATTCAGAAAACGGTAGTGCTACAGAGTACTGCAAGAACTCAGCTCTGATCTTAGATTAAATTAGTTGGCTAGGAAAAATGAGTTGATTTTCTTGAAAAATGGGTATATTTCCTTGGGAATCACTGAGGTGGTAAACATGAATACCATTATAGAGTTGTTGAATGTTGTACTGTAATGTATGTGAAGTGCTGTTGGTGGTAGTCTTTACTTACTTTGATGTTTCTGTACAGGTGCTCCTGGTTTTCCAGGGCCTCCTGGTCTTCCCACTCCCAGCCTGAAAGGAAGCAAAGGTGTTAGAGGGGCAGATGGCATACCAGGGCCAACAGGCCCAGCTGGTGACGTTGGTCCTCCCGGTCCAAAAGTCAGTGAAAGGAATATTGCTTGTTTCTTACTCCATTGTTAATTTGCTCTTACCATGAAAATAAAACCCAGAACAATGTAAAAAACAAAACCACATCATCCCAAATAAGTCTTGCAATAGAGGAAGAATATTAAAATGGATATGAAAAGTAGGTTTTATGGACTTAAGTGGACCGGAAAAAAAATCATTGTGAATTTCTGCCACGTCATTTCCTTGGCCGTTCTGTATTGCACAATAATATTAACAATGATATGACTATTTCTAACATGCTCGCAAATGGAGCAGATAATTCTAGTTGTGGCATATTCTGTGAACATAATTCTTTGAATATTCTAAACAAAAAGAAAACTTACTCCATAGTGTGCAGATGCTGCTTCCTGTTTATTATTGGTGTTATCTGATTTGCAGGGAATAGAAGGTCAATCAGGTTATCCTGGTGCTAGAGGGGACCCTGGCTTTCTTGGATTCCCAGGTGTAAAAGGTATTCATATATTTATTATATACACTTTTGTGTGCCAGATACAATCATTGACATGTTTCATTGTAATAGTATTTGTGTAATATTACCAGATGTGGTCCTAGAGACATGAGGTGTTTCGATCAAGAGCAGGGGGTAGGTCAGCTAGAAATGAAACATCACCAAGAGAGCATTTTCTTTGAGTTAGATGCTATGGATATGTCCAAACTGGTGTTAAAGTGAGGAAGGGCTGAAACTTCACTGGTCTTCATTCCAGGCGAATGCAAAACAAGCTTGTCCTTAGTGATTAATCATATGTAAGGACTTTAGGACTGAGTCTGCTAATGAGAAATATCACACTACTGCTACAAGATGAGACTTTTTGGCAGCCTTTTAGCTATAGAACTCAAGAGCATTTAATAATAATTACAACACAAAGCACTGGGTCCTCTGTTTGCCCTAAGAATAGTTCCAATTATAATCTAATTTACCAGTTTATCAGCAGACGAACTGTTAAATGTATTAGCTTCATTAATTTCGTATTCCTGAGGGTTAGTTGGATCAGTAGGTAGCTAAAAATCCTTTTAATGTAGATGGGTTTTAGTGACTTAAATCTGATATAGGTCTGTATTACTCCAGTATTCTCATTTTTCAATTGTATGATTTACAGTAACACAGAATTGTCATTACCTGTTTAACCTCCTGGTTTGTGTTCCATGCTAATTATTGTGTATTTTAAATTCATTCTAATTTGAAAGTCACTGTACAGACAGTAATTATACTTTCTTAAGCAAAAAGTTCTCATTTCATGGCATAGTCGGTCAAATCTCCTGACTTGATGATAAAAATACTTTTTTTTTTTCTTTTTTTTTTCCCCAGCAGAGCTGTGGAGGTAATCTGAACATAACCTCTTATTTTGCACAGTGAAAGAAATTGCCTATTACGTTTCAGACACCTGAAAAACTATACAACCCTCGTAACAGCCATCAGCATAACTGACAGTAGGGTTTAAAGGCAGCTGAACTGCACAGCATCACTGAAGACAGCACTTGACCTGTATACTCAGTGACAGAAACACATGAGATAGAAAGGACATAGTCTAAAGCTGAAATTTTAAGCTAGGGACCAGCTGTTACATGAAGATAGGCGTGGAAACATTTTACAAACTGAGTGCACTTGGCCTGTAAATTATACAGTAACAGCAGAGACACAGAAGTCCACTTCCATATTTCAAATGAGTCTACAGGCTGTGTTACTCTTTGGGAAGGCTGCATGGATCATGCAGGACTCTTAAATAAGCCTCTGAAACTTTGACAGTTGTTTTGACATTTTAAACCAGAGAGATACATCTTCAATATTCATTTTTAGGAGAAAAGGGTAATCGAGGACCCCCTGGACCACAAGGTGCAGAAGGCCCGAGGGGACCAAAGGGCCAGCAAGGTAACCAGCCTTTTTCATTCTAATACTATTTGACTTAGGTTGGTTTTGTTTCTTTTGGTTTGTAGTTTTTTGGCTTTCTTTTAATATAAAGCAATAGCTCTTCAATATATTTTTGCTGCTAGGTCCACCTGGAGTCCCTGGAAGAATGTTCTCTGTCCCAGGAAGCAAGGGTCCTCCTGGACTGCCAGGAATCCCAGGAACACCAGGTGATCAAGGAATTCAAGGGATTCCTGGACTACAAGGTTGTTTATATTTTTATCTCTGTACGTGTTTCTGTGTGCTGCTTAATGGAATGTTTTGGTTTGGTGGGAAAACATGCTTCTGCATAGAAAATTGACATATACCTCTCCTTATTTAAAAATAGCTCTTTGTGCCTTGTTAACAACCTTATATTTATAACCTGTCCCATTCCATCTGCCCTACACCCTCGCAGTCAGTGAGTGAGTGAGTTTCTCCCTCAACATAAGCCTAAGCAAAATAATGGAATAAAATGTAAACTTGGATCAAAACATTCACCATTTCATAAAACCAAAACCATGCTCAGGATGTTTGTCATTTGGGGAGTGGGGATGGAAATTACCACACACAATAGAAGTACTCTAGATGTGCAATGAAGTGATTGTGTCTGTCATAGTCTGGGGGTGGGAAAGGAATTAAGAGGCTGGCTACTTCTCCACTGGGACTAGCAGTGAAGCCTGCCACAGCTGTGAGGAATGAGGAAACAAGGAGCAGGTAAGATGAGGTGGATGTGCAGTGGGTACTTGGCCACCCTTTTCTGTAACACAGCTTTCCACCCCAGGAAGGGAGCTCCTCAGGGGGGCAGGCCTGCCAGAAGGCATGCCCCACTCAGGAATGACAGTTGCCTCCAGCATAATAAAGCAGGCACTAAAGAATTGTTCTTTTACGCTTTCCTTAAAGTTGTTTTACAAAGGAGCTGCATTATTTATAGAATTACAAACCATGACCAAGATGATTATGGCCTGTTACTATATTTTTGAAATATTTCTAATGTATGACATATGCTAAAAGAAAAAGCTATTTGCTTTGGTTTCTGTACACATTTCTTGTGAGAATTATATTTTTCTACAATACATTCAATATTTCCTTGTAATCTTCCTGATAGGAAATACGGTGACAGTAACACTACAGACAGTCTCAAAACTCAGTAAATTCATACTGATGTTTTTATTCTAACATAGCTACATTTGGGTAGGGATTTTAACTTTATTCATTAGCAGTTACTACTGCTATATGATTCTGTGTTTTTCTTGATTACAATTTAGGACCTAAAGGAGTAAAAGGTCTACCAGGAAGTTTTGGTCATCCAGGTCAACCAGGACTGCCTGGTCCAAAAGGAGACAGGGGATTTCCAGGACAAAGAGGTACAGGAAAGCAGACATCTCTGTTTGACTGCTACTACTGAATTTACACAGATAAATTGTATTCCTGATTTCTGTAGATCCTTCTTTTGCATGTATTGAGGTTCTGTAACATTTACAGTAGCTTTAGGGCCACAAGCACATGTAAGCACATTCTTAGCTAACAGATGCATGTTCACAACTGAAATAATAGTTTACAAAAATATGCCTTGACTGTGCTCATCTGTTACTAATCACATTTATTTATGCACTTGAAATCCCTAGGTATCTGTGTGCCTTTTTATGACATCAAAATAGAACTAAATATTTTTATTTGGTCACCATAAAATGGTTTTACTTTACAACTTTTTTGGTAAAAATGGTTGTGGTTCTTTAAAATACTTCACTATTCCATGAAACTACGCAATGTAAAGCTACCTGAAAACTATGCAGTGTAAAACTACCTGAGCTAGGTCTGAAGGAGTTAATACATCTAGCAACAAATACTACCAATTTTTAAGTTGTATCTTCTTACTGATAAATTTTTTCTTAGTTTTCAAGTGGTTCCACTAATTTAAATGAAGTAAAAATTCAAACAAAATTATAATATTTGTAGTCATATTTCTTTCGCCTCCACAGGACAACCTGGACTGATTGGCTTTCCAGGTCTACAGGGGTTACCTGGATCACCAGGTACTATCACTGCTGGTCCAACAAGAAGAGGTTTTATATTTACCCGGCATAGTCAGTCAACAAAGATTCCTTCATGCCCACATGGGACATCACAGATCTATGTTGGCTATTCGCTGCTTTTTGTACAAGGAAATGAACGAGCACATGGACAAGATCTTGGTACTGTATTGATAAAAATTTTCGATTGTTTTCTTTGGAGTACAGTAATGCTAAGTTGTTGTGAAACCAAACTCACAGTAAGTGTCCAAGATAACATTGGTTTCAACCATCAGTCTCCAGAGTGGTCTGCTGCTCCGAGTCAATTCAGGAATTGTGGCTTGGAAGACACCTTTCTTTCCTGCACTCCTATATTCCCTTTTTGCTATCCCTAGACATTTTTGAGGAGGAATTCAGTTACTTATGGATAGATGTCTAGTATAAATGTTCACATCTGCACAGGGCTGACAGTAATAACAAAGGATCTGAGAGAGAATCTTGCTTTTTTGGTGACCAAATGAGATGCTGTAGGGTGTAAAAAATGGCACCAGAAGCTTTTGTTTAAGCAGCTGACTCCCTGCTACTGTATCAAGGATACCATTCAAGAGAAGATATTATTATTTTAACAGATCTTGTTCTTAGCCTTTATTTTTCTATAAATATATATACCATAAGCATTTTGCTTTCAGATAATTCCGCTGTACAGACACTTCTCTTTTTATAGTTACCAACTGTTTTAATTCTCACTGTAGCAGATTGGATGCTATCATGTGTCTCTTCTGTTCGCTGCACTACATATAATCTCCTATCTGTCACAAACCTCTCCTCTTTTGTCTTTTAGGAACAGCTGGTAGCTGCTTGCAGAGATTTACCACCATGCCATTCTTATTCTGTAACACCAATGATGTTTGTAGTTTTGCTTCTCGCAATGACTATTCATACTGGCTGTCAACTGCAGCAGTAATGCCAGTAGACATGGCACCGATTTCTGGCAGGGCACTAGAGCCCCATATAAGCAGGTAAGAGTATAAGAATTGTAGCTCTTCTGGCCTGGAACCACAAAAACACCATAAATTGTTTTGAATGGCAAATCTTAGGCAAAGACCCGCCCATCTCAGCCAGTACAAGCACTGACCTGATTTTTGATTACTCTAAGAAAAGTTAGATTAAAGCTAGGGTCCCACCACAGGGCTTAATCTGCATAGCTGATATGAGAAGATGGCACACAATCCTACTGATTGGAGTGATATTTTTTAAAAACCTATTGTGTATATCAGAGGCAGACTAAAATGTAATAGACAGTTTCATTATTTGGAATACAGTACAAATCAAGCTCTGCTTTCAGTTATGTGTGATACATTTACTGTAGTTGGTGAAGAACATCATAAGTTGGGGCTGAAGGTTCTCTGCTGTGAAATACCCTTGTACAAATGTGGCTCTTTCTAGTTGCTATAGAACAGCTGAGAAGGATGAAGAGCATCTTAAGAGGAAAAGCTCTAAAAGCATAAAAGACCAAGAGCAGCAAAATCAAAGATGGGTCTTCTCTGTCTTCTAGCCTGTCCTACTCAGTTGTTGCAATCTAGTAGCTCAGCTTCATATTTTCTTCATTTAGGAAATAAAGATTACTTTTTCTAATCTTAGCAAATAAAGGTACAGAACTTTGATCTAAACCATAACAACATAAAGTAGTGAGCGCATGAAGAAGGTAAAATCTAGCTTGTTACTTCAGTAAAGGCAAAATTGGGAAGCTCAAATGTTCTGGGACTAATTCCTATCTTATACCAATTTTTGTCTGGTGTTACTAGTAGAGATTGCAAAGCAATTGCAAAGCAAGGTATCTGGGTTACCTTCAATTTACTTATCTCCTCATTAAACAGAGAAAACCTGTGTGAGTTGTAACATTTATAGTAAGCCCTGCCATTAGGTAGCTACTATCCCAGAAGATACTATTTTTGTCTGCTTTCGTGTTTTCCCTCATCTGCACTGAACACATGTGCATTTCTTCTTACAGGTGTGTTGTCTGTGAAGGAGCTGCAATGGTAATAGCCATTCACAGCCAAACAACTGTAGTTCCTGCATGTCCAGAAGGCTGGATGCCTCTCTGGAAGGGTTTTTCTTTTGTTATGGTAAGGATATAAAGACTTGAATTACTAATTTTATGTCCTCTCACTTTCACTGACGTTTTCATCTGCTCATAGCTTATGTGTTTCTTAGTAACTGTTAAATTCTTTTTTTTCCCTTTGCCAAGAAATAGGCAATAATTCTATTAACTCTTACTCAGTGCCAGAGGCATAGGAACAACTATTCTGATCTGTCCTCAAAAATAGGTGGCAGGAGGAAAAGGGGAAAAGATGAAAGGATTTCATTCTAACAAAAGTAACTGCATCCTCTCATTTTCTTGTGTCATGCTAAGATCTAGGAAACAGGTTTGGGGATTGGAGTGGTTAAACCGGTCCTGAACAAAAATACACAGAAATAACTGACCCACTTCCATGCCAGGCAGTTCTTTTATAAATCGGATCTTGGGGCTGAACTCCACAGAAAGCTAAAATCAAAACAAATGCAGAACACTCTCTACAAAAGACTGCCTCAGCATTTTGATGCCATAACAAGATACAAGTGAAGAAAGTTCATAATGTGACTGCAAGTTGAGAACTGATTATGGGAGTAAGGCTGTATCTGTACTAGGGGACATAGCACTTCATCTTGTTATCCATGCCTGTGGGATGTCATAGGGATGCCAGCAAATAAGGGTAAAAGGCAAAATTAAAAACCCCTCTTTTTTGCATGATGTAAAATCTTTTTAGATCTAGTGTGAAATTTCTTGTCTCTCCTGGGATTTGACCCTAAGTAGTAGTGGTAATAATAATCTTGGAAAAGAATGAGAGAATTTTTGCAGCATCTGGTTAAAATCATTTACTTGTTTCCAACATCAGCAAATTTAAATGGTATTTTCTAGCCAATTTTCTACTGTCATAAATTATTTTCAAGCTATTTCTACAAGAATTTGCCAACATCAGAGAAGGAAAATGCCTTCTTTGCTTTTTGTGTTTGGAGAAGCAATCGATGCAACCAAAAATATGAACACATGCAAAATAGGGATTTGGCTTATTTTTAATCCAGTTACTGTAGTCCTCAGCTGGACAGAAGCCAGCTACTTTCTAGTTTTTGTATGGTTACAGTTTCATGCCTTTTCGTGGAGCAGAAAAAGACCTTTGCAGGGACTTAAGAAATGCCGTAACTGTTCTTGAATTTTCATAAGGTTTCTGTGTTTCATTATAAATTTGATAAAACTAATCTGTGTTCATTTTGTTTTGTCTGAGATATACCACAGAACATATGGTATGTTTTAGAAAGAGATTTTTTTTTTGCCTGCAGTTTACTAAAAGCTGATGGACGAGTTCTCATAAAAAAATGTATTGGTGGTTACAGTATACAAGTGCCGGCTCAGAAGCCTCTGGCCAAGCATTGGCATCTCCTGGATCTTGTCTGGAAGAATTTCGAGCCATCCCATTCATAGAGTGCCATGGCAGGGGGACGTGCAACTACTACACAAATTCCTACAGTTTCTGGTTGGCATCATTAAATCCAAGAAGAATGTTCAGGTAAACTGTACCCATGCACATCGCATCCATGCTGCAAGTGCCCAAGGAGACAATAACTGCCTGCATAACGTGGAGGCTCCCCTAGTAATTCTCCTGAGTTTAGACATCCCCCTTTGTTAGGTTCAGGGTCATTCCGCAGCACAATGATGCCTTAAGTGAGTCCAGGATTTCAGTGGTGTTGTCAGTAATTCCATATCCAAAGTTTCATTGTCGTTCCATCTTTTTTCAAAGAAAAAAGTAAATGCTTGTTTTCTTTCTTTTAGGAAACCTCTGCCACAGACTTTGAAAGCAGGAGAACTAGAAAATATCATCAGCCGTTGTCAGGTCTGCATGAAGAGACCGATCTAAACAGTGGCCACTCTTGATGGAATGTGAAACTCTGCTTTTATTACAAAGAATTGCCTAACTCTGAAGAGCTATAATTTATTAAAGTCCAACTGCATCTGGAAAGAAAATTATAAATTGCCAGTGCAGCACTGTGGTGAGGTAGGGCAACAGTTTGACTTTTGTCTGTGGCAAATGACAAAGCACTTTGTTGGAGAAGGCTTGTAATGGCAGTCTGCAGGGGCTTCTGCTGAGCTATGTCATTTCTAAGCTGCAACTTCATGATAAAACTATGGCATCGCCAGATCTTTAATGAAAGATGTTAATGCTGCCTTGTGTCATGTGCTTTTCAAACCGCAAGACAAACTAAATGCTCTAATATTAGCTTACATATGTTCAGTGTTCAAAGTGGATATAATTTAAAATGAAAATCTGGCATTTAGGAGAGATAGGGTTCAATAGGAAATATTTTCAGTGCACTTTTAAATATATAATTATTCATTTCATTTTCTTGTCTAATAAATAAGTATCTCCCCACTTACCTCACCCTTCCTCTGGCTGGCAACAGGAATACAGTCTTTTTTGTATCACTGCAATGATAATGGTTCTTGACTAGCCAGAAAGGGAGCTACACCGTGCACTGGGCAGACAGTACAGTGGTGAACATGCACTAGCTGTGTTTTCCAGAGTGACTATGGCCAAGGGCTTGACTAATTGAAAGTGTTGGAAAGTTTTCATTAGATTCCATGGCTTTTGACACAGATCATGAGAACTTTTTAAATTCTTCAAAAGTTGACAGTATTGGGCCTCTAGTATGATCACATGCTTTTGTCTCTACTGAAGAACAACTATTTACCATATGATAATTTGGGATTTTGATGGAATTAACAATTACTATATGGCTCAAGGACTCCCATGGCATTATCAGGTTATCATACACCCATCAGCATGTGATGTCTTTCTATTTATTTTTAATAGATAACAAAAAATGTAATATTCACATTTTAGAATATTCCATATTGAAATATCACAAATTATATTCTGTATTTAAATATTTATCACACATCTGCAAATGAAAACCATTTATTCCATCCAGTTAAATGTATGCATCCAAAATTTAAAAAAAAGTCTGATATTTAAATTGTACCATCTAAGCACTGACTTATATAAGAGAATCCAACTGTAAATGAACATAAATACTTGAAAAGCACTTTCATTTACTCATATAACTTATAAAAAATTGTAGCTCTGAGCTTTTTTTTTAATATTTATAATGTTGCACTTGCAAGGCTATTTAAAATTGTAATGTTAACATTTAAAATGTTAATATTTTTTAATACTTGCACAATGTATCAGAATTCCAGTATTTAGTGTTATAGAAGAAGCCTAATTCATCTGAATAGTTCTGTAAATGCATCATTTTAAATGTAGGGTCTAGTGACTTATTGAAATAACCAAGACTTCTCATTTAGATGTTTTTTAAGCCAGTGAAATTTTATATTGTTTCTGTTAAAATACTTGCATTGTGTTTGTCTGACTGTTTGAATTTTCAGTGTTAACCTAACTAAGAAAAAGTTTCGTCTGTGTTTCATGCCAGTATCTTCTGATGGAGTTAACTTGAAGATACCATTTACATGAACTGAATGGATATTTTAAAATTACTGTTTGCTTGAACAGTCATAGTACTTCTGTTTGCAAGGTATAATTGTGAATTTGCAGGTTTTTATGAAGAATATCTATGCAGATGCACTACTGATAAGAAGTTATTAATGTCAAGTTAGTATTTAGTCTTCCATTTGAACCAGGTTTGGGGTTGAGGGTGTTTTCCATAAAACAATCACGTTAGATTTTTCCATAAACACTGAAGTTTGCTTTACGTACTCAAAGATAAAATCCACACCCGTTGCTTGTTAGGCTGTTGGTTTTTTGGTCGGTTTTTTTCATTAAGGCTTATTACAGTCACCCAGAGGCATTGTATACGGTATACAATTGATGACTGTGGAGACCCTCACGTAAAACTTGCTAGCAACATGCAGAATGTAAGTACCTGAGGCTGAATTCTGCTGGAAGTGGTCAGTAGAGGATAATGTGTAAGGAGAATGGAATGGACTGTGGGTTTAAAGTCCAAAGGTAAGTTACAAAGACTTACATCTCATAGTATAGCACATAACTGAGAGTTATGCCTTGTTCCCAGTTTTGGATTCCACTGCTCACTTTTTGTGTGGCCTTCAACGAGTTACTAAAGACTTTCATAAATAGCTGTAGATTTTGAGTGCTCAAACTCAGTCTTTCTTTCAGAAGCATGAAACACAACTGCAGGGACACATGTTCATCAAGCCCAGCATAATACAAGCTGGACACTGAAAGTCAAAGAAAAACTTGGAAAAAAGTAGATCTTAACTTCTCTCTGCAGATGCAGATCACTTTACTTCCTTACTGCTAATGATTGTTGTGAGGATTAGTTAACACATGTCTGTAAATGCTTTGAGAGCCTTAACTGGAAAGTGCTGACGAGGTGCAAGGTGTTAATATATTGTACTGAAAGAATGGAAGCATGAGAAATCAGAAATAATGAGCAAACGGGGGAGGGGGGGGAAGCAAACCTTCTGCAAAATGCAGCCAAATAAAAATATTTTGACTAAATAGAAGACCCATTTCACATGTGTTTTTGTTCTTCCCAGTGCTAATGATCTTTTCTACTACCTATGCATAATACTATTTACCAAAAAAAAAAGTGTCGTGCTTAAAAGATGGTAGGTGGAGTTTGCCCTCAAAGATGCTCGCTCTCTCTTACTTGGACTACAGTAGAAGTCTAGCACTTCAGTGTAGATACCCAGCCAGGATGTCTGCATGTTATTTCTCTTCTTTCTAGACATATTTCTACATAGGATAGTGTGATGGGCTGGTGACAGACAGTGGTTTCAGTCTGGAACAACTCAGCCATATTATTCTCTTCTACTGCATTCATTCATACCTTATGCTGGATTCATATGCATGAAGCACAGGTGGGTGGCAAGTTGCTGTTGACAGAAATAGTATGAGAGAGGGTTGTAATTACACTGAGGAAAAACCAGGAAGATGAGGAAGGCTGGCTGATGGGGCCCCAAGCACACCAGGAGCCCCAGAGTGCCCTGCCCACCTTGCACCCTTAATACACAGGTCCAGGCGCTGCATCCAGGCTCCATCCTGAGCCTTGCCTGAGCTCTGTTGAGGGTAGGCTTCTGCCCAGCCCTCTCCCCTACTGCTCCCATCTACTTCACTTGTCTTTGACCTGGGATGTGAGTTGTCACCTTGCATTTGCCTGATGGTTGATGGATGGTCAGCAGAACCTTTTAATGTTACCAGCCCAGCTCTGTGTTGCAGAGCCCAGTATGGTGGGACTGTGCCCTTGTTGGAGAGATCACTGCCCAGCCTAAGCTGGGGTTGTCTTACTCCGTGGAAGGAAGCCACTCTTGCAGCTTGCTGACAAGCAGCCACAACTTGCCTAGGGAACCACTGTAACTCCAGGTTCAAGAAAGTAAAGGACTGGCCACCGAGGAAGCTAAAACCTGTAAAAACTACATGAGAGTAAGACTTGTAGTGTTTCCTCAGACAGAAGACAGTACCCAGAGGTGTTCTGTAAGTGCACAGATTGTGTGCAGCAGAAAGAAAAGGGCACACCTGACATTATTATCAAGAGTTCAGTGTGAAAATAAGTAAGACATATCTGAAAATCAAACTGATAGAACAGTGTTGTATGCAACATTCTTAAGGATGGCCTTTTAAATCACTGAACAAGAAAATCAAGGACATCTGCAGAGAGATCTGAAAACTATTAAAGAAAATTATTTGTGCTAGGACTTCTACACAATGAAAAAAGGGAAAGAGCATCCTGAAGGGGATGAGGGTACAGCTAGGGTACAGCCTGATGCAATTCTTTTTGAGATTTGACAAACTGCATGGTGCCTGGACAGACATGTTGTCATGATCTACTAGTGGTAATTCGTAACATGATACTACACTAGAACTCCCCACCAGGGCTCTTCTGGAGAACTTCCTGTGGATTAGAAGAACTCAAGTGACTAGTCTGTGGCCACTTTTATTGTGTGAAAATGCAATTTATGAACAACAGTCATATATTCAATGGAATAGAGAGTTACATAGTTGATCTCAACATAAGATTATATATGGGGAATCACGGGAGACAGACCATATTTCTAGTGTGCTTCAAGAACCAGTTTTTAGACTTCTTACAGTTTTTTGGTGGTTTTTTTTTTCTGAAGACTAAATCCCTGTTGACAATTTGTAAATCTTGGAGCCTGAGAAGTGGTAAAACTAAGGAGGAGTCTTGAACAGAATGATGGAGATTGCCTGGTAAGATGTGCTCAGGCCAACAGTTTGTGTTTCAAGGAGGCCAAATGTAAGATCATGTATCTAAAGGCAAATAATGTATAATCCTCAATGTTATACAGCGTTTATTTTTATCTAGTAAGAGCTCATATTTCAGACCACTTGTCTCTGTAAAATAGTGCTGTTGGTGTTTGTAAAGAACTGAATTAGCAAGTTGCAGGCCATGGATCAATATAGGCTTCAATACTTCTGGCATCACTACTTATTTTGACCTGCAAAACATTATTGTAACCGTAAACCAAAATATAGGGAAAGCTCTGAGGCTACTTTCCTCTCTTTAAAAAATTACCTGCTATATATAATAGCATTTTTCATTTTATTCTTCTGTATGGAATTGGAAAGCAACAGTTACCCACACCACAAGGGAACAGCTGCTCTTAGGCAGCCTGTGCTGTGACGGAGAGCCAGTTTCAGGAAGGGTCACGTAATGGTGGCCTGTTGTGGTTTAACCCCAGCCAGCAACTAAGCATCACGCAGCCACTCGCTCGCTCCCTGCCCCCCTGCAGTGGGATGGGGGAGAGAATCGGGGACGGGGGGGAAGCAAAACTCGTGGTTTGAGATAAAAATGGTTTAATAGGACAGAAAGGAAGAAAATAAAAGTGACGCTAATAGCAACAACAAAGTGACAAGAATAAAAAGATTGGAATACCTTTTTGGCCAGTTTGGGTCAGCTGTCCTCACTGTGTCCTTTCCCAGCTTTCTTGCGCCCTTCCAGGCTTCTTGCTGGCTGGGCAGGAGAAGCCAAAAAGTCCTTGACTTGGTCTAAACACAACTTGGCAACTGAAACCATCAAGGTGTTACCAACATTCTTCTCGTACTAAACCCAAAACACAGCACTGTACCAGCTACTAGGAAGACAATTAACTCTACCCCAGCCAAAACCAGGACAGTATCCACCCCTTATTTTATACCACTTACGTCATGCTCAGGTCCCATACTTTCCAATGCACCCCAATTAATCACCATCACCTTTCTTGTCCTTTGAGATACATGTATGTGTATATATATATAATCTGTGTGTGTATATCATTCTCTTAGTCTATGGGCCATCCCTGTAAAATGTCCACTGGGTTCATTTAGTCCGTGACTTTGGGCTCCATCTGTCATATCAGTCTTTTCTGGGCAGGAGGGATGGTGCGAAGTCCACTCAGTCGGCAGAGGAAGGTTGGGCTTTGGTGCGGTGCGGCAGGCGGGTGACACTGGGCGCAGCAGAAGGATGGTGTGCAGCATTGGGTTGTTGCATGCTGAAGTCAGTTCTGGTCCCATCACTACTGCACCTTGCTCAGTTTTATCAAAATCGGTGGAAGTGTTTTACCAACATAAGGAGATGGTCCTCTGCCAGTCAGAACTGACATGCAAGCTGGGTTTACGTAGGACAGGAACTGGATGGCTCTGTCAACTGCATTTGCTGACAAATGTTACGTAATGCTAGTGGGACGGTGATTGACATAGAAAAGGACAAGGACAGCCTTTGTGATGTTTACCAGCTGGTAAGACACAAAGCTTAACCAGCGGCTGGCTTTTCTGAAGCGTGCAGTTTCTTTGGAGCGGTAGCTAGGCAGCTACCCATCTTTCAGAAAACATGTCCTGAAGGGACTGGCCCTTTTCCCTCGCACAGGAGGGTGACAGGCCAAGTTCGTCACACACCAAGCCAGATTTTCCACCCACTTAACACTAGTTAGATCTTTGTTTCCGTGTTACACAGCACATTAAGCCACCACAGCACACAGGTATCAGCAGAGAGCGCGGAGAGCGCGAGTGCTCCACACGAAGCTTTGCTGCTTGTGAGCCAACACGTGAGAGACGGAGGGGTTGCAAGGAGTGGTTTCCGCAGAAGCGGTTTCAGCTGGAGCGAGCTGTGGGCAGCGGTGGGTCCTGCCTCTGCCGGCACCTGCGGCGAGCGCTGCCCCACGGTTCTTCCCCTTGGGCACCACCGGTTACTGTGAGGCTTGGCTGAGGAGCCGTGGAAGCCCAACGGCTCCAGCTCCAGGGCAGCGCCACACTAAGGCAGGCAAACGGCTCCCCCTCAGGCAGACAGGGAGGCGGCGATAAGAAGAAGCTTCAGGGATGAGTTAAACACGGTCTCTCCCTGCAGAGACCCGTGCCGCTGACTGCCGCTCTTGACGCTCGGGCTGGAGGCAGGGCCGGCGACCGCCCACTCCCTCCGGCCCGCCGCTCGCCGTGAGAGCGGCGCCGGTTGCCCAGGGCCCAACGGCCGGCCGCAAGCGCTCCTTCCGACGCCCGGGCCCC
>JAVKLA010000084.1:24159519-24170708 GCA_034782735.1 Sagittarius serpentarius
ATCAGATTACCGGCAAAAATACAGCTCAGGACTTTGGCCAGGGGGATCCTTGCTCTTCTCTTTGTAACCAAACTTTCTCCTGGGAGGGCTGAGCACTAAGATCCACGCAGCAAATTGTCAGCTTTCTCCAATTTCACACTAGCACATAAATGTCTTTTAAAGTCTGATTCAATAAAGTGCTGGGTTCAAACATGATCAATGACCAGTGTTTTCATGTGGCTTAGAGAAAGATGTCCAAATGTGAGCCTGATACTAGAAAAAAGCTACAATGATTGTCTGACAGATTAATTCTTGCCCTGCCTCCACTGATTAATCTCTGTGGAGTGTTAACAAATCACCTTGAGATCCAGAACTGCAAATCATCAGTTCAGTGCTGCTGACTTATCTACTAGATGGCAAAGCAGAGCCCCAGGAATCAGAGGAGAGAGCAGGCAGAAACTGCAGCTGTGCAAAGGATGAGCTCTTTTTCCATCAAGTAGCATGAAAGCAATGAGGACAGTGTCACAGATGCTCAGCTCCCACACGATGAAGGGGGTATGGGAACAGATCCCTCTCCATGTGGATATCCCCACCCATGCACCAGCAGTAGAAAAAGGAATTTAGATAGTTTTTTATCTAAAGAGAAATAGACTTCAGTGATACAAAACCCAGACGGCATCTGTGGGAAGGGAGAAGCTGCAGGGGAATTAAATGGACATCCCTGCAGGGGGAGGGAAGCCAGAGTTGGACACAGCTTGGTCCTCACTGACCCATCCCATCATATCCCAGTTACCCCAGGGGAATACTGGTGCAGGGCTGCAGGCCCAGCACCGTGCCGGCACTGCCGCCTGCTGGAGACACACTTTGGCCAGCACAGACTTTTGGCAACTTTCTGGTGCTTTAACCATACAGGACAAGCTACAATACAGCAATGCCTGCACATACTTAGGGTGCTGCTGGCCAACAGCTCCCTTCAAAGGGGCAATTTTTCCCTTTTCTTGCCCCAGCATTGCTAACCAGCCACCAAGCCCAGGCGGGTGATGCCGAGGGGGTGTTTCGCAGTAAGTTGCAGTGCATGAAGCTGCAGAGGTTGCTTGTGCCGTCCTGCTGCTCCAACAGCAGCACACAAGCCTTTGAGCAAGGGGGATGTAAAATAGGTCTTGAGCCATAAATGCTCCCCAATCCTTCTGTGTTTGGTCTGACAAGAAGTGGATATAAGCAGTGATGACTTCTGCTGCCTGGTCAAGCTTGAATTACCTGTATTTACAGGCTGCTTTTGGCTTTGGAGGAGCTAGAACAACTAGGCTGTGTTCTCAACCTGTACTGTTTCCTGAACAGAGCTATCAGATTTTGGTAGTTAATTTGGTTTTAACAACCAAGCAACCTGTGAGCAGCCCCAGCACAGGAGGGCTGTGCTGGCCACTCAAGCCCCCACTGCAGAGGGAAGCAAACAAGCTCCCCATTGCTGTGTATCCTAGTGACAACCCAGCCTTGTCACAGAAAGCCCTAAGGAATCACGGCCATGTCCCACACACAACACCCTCCTGCAGCCTCTTGTGGGCCAAAGAAGCGGGGCTCTTGGCCACGGGAAAACACTGCTCTGATTTCATGCAGACAACTCCAGTCACTGTGAGGTTAATATCAGAACACACCCTACAACTACACCTTAACCTGTTCTGCTGCAAAAGCTTTGGCATTATCCACTGGCCAGCGCAAGCCCAAGGACTTTGTGATCTTGTTACAGGTAGACGCACTCGCATCCCCCAGCCCTGCTTCTCCTAGCCTAGCTGAGAAGGTCCTTACCGAGGTGAGGCTGTGGGAGGAACTGGAATGTTTGCTGGGCTCGATGGAGGAAATCCCACTGAGCGTGTCATTGCTCTTGCTGCCAGGACTCTGGACTCTCTTGCTGGAGTATCCTGCAGTTGGGAAGGTCACACAAAAACAGGATTTTAGGCCAGGTTCACTGCAGCTATGAATAGGGAGGGTAACATCAACCTGTCAAGTGTGACTGTGGATGGGCAAAGCAGCATCCAATACCTAGAAATGAGTCACGAATCCCCTGTATGCTCTATTTTGCTCTGAGACACTAAGAAAGCTAGTATCAGTGGGGATCTGAGGCTGAGGAATGAGTATTTATTCACCACTTGTGCTTGCCTGCTGCCATCCATAAGTGGAAAGCATCAAGGAAGAACTCCTCCAGCTTCCCACAGGCCAGGCAGAGCATGGGCATCGCTCCCTTGGTTATTATTAAAAACGCTTTAAAATTTTCAGATGTTTCACAAAACAAATGCTTAATCCCTAAAGTGCTTTGCTGAGGACCTGGGTCAGTCTTACCCCAAAAATCAACACAATCAGGTGAAGAAGCTGCCCAAGGTCCGGGAGCTGCTGCAGAGCTGGACAGACACTCCTGACTCCCCAGCCTGGCCCAGGCCACCCTCCCCTCCAATGCCCAGCTTCACCAATGCGGCTGTGTGCGGGAACCCCGGGTCAGGCATCATATTGGCATCAGAGAGATCGATACGCAACGAGGTCACCATGTGCCCAGGGCCGTTATTATCAGGGGAAGCATGGCGTAACAGGTTCATGGTCTTTCTGTAGGAAGAGGGATGGGAACTGCAAACCTTGATGAAAACCTCAGTGTCACGTTTTTCTCGCAAGGGCTTTGAGCTCAGGGTCTCTCCCTTTCCTCAACTAACCCTGTGTTCACGGCACTGTGCTTCAGGCTTCTAATTTCATTCTGCATCGACACACTACACAAATGGCTTTGCTTTCCTCTCCTCCCAGCTGTCGGGAACTTCCCATTGCTCCCTGTATACCCTCTCTTTGCTCCCTCAAGAAAGGCTTTTGGAGATTTTCCCTTTCTGCAAGGCCAACCTTTCTTCACGGAGGAGACCCTTCTGGTTGGCAAGATGGGCACTGTTATCCCTCCAGGCTTAAAGCCACATTTCTCTGGAGCAATCTGCTTCTTTCGACGACGACGACGCTTCAGCTGATGAGCTGCAAGAGCCAATGCAACTGTCCCAAGAGCTGTAGCAAACAGCACCTTACGCAGGCCTGGAGAGAGCCGCAGCTGAGAGAAGACAGACTTTAAAACATAAAAGATATGAAAGAGCAACAATGAAAAACCAAGTCCACCACCCTTTCTTTTTTTAAAGCAGTCTTAAACATAAGACACCTTGGCATTCCCCCTCCCACAAAACACAGCCCCTGCTACACAACTAAGACTTAGCAGCAGAGAAACGGCAGAGCATCATTTTGATAGAAGCTAGAGAACTTGGTCTCAATTCTCATTACCAAAACACACTGCAAAATTTGCATGCACCCTGTAACAGATGCAATCCGGATACCCAAATTCAGCTCTGAAACCCTGATACATAGCAGAGCTTTATTGCCCCAAGCGTTACACTACTCCAAGTGGGAAATATATTACTCTTCTTTAAAACAAAAGTATTTTTTTAGTGCCTTTGACAAAGGGAAAGGTTGAACCCAGGCATTCTCCCAGGGAGGGATGTGGGAAGCCCTTCTCTCCCCTGCCCAAGCCCACCTGAGCAGCTCTCTCCCGCCACCGCAAACTGTTCATGCAATTCTTACAAACCCTCAAACTGCCTAGATACCCCAGCATCACCCTGTCACGCCTCTGTCCCTCACAACTAGCACAGACAACCCCCGAAGAGTAAACCCAAGGAATGCGACAGAAAAGCCTTTCCCACTTGTTGTACCTGCCCAAACGTTGTGTAAACAAACACGGGGATCTCTGCCACGGTCATTGCCAAGGCCTGGATGATGGACATTCCCTCTGTCCTTCTAAATGCCATGTCTGCACAAGGATCTCGGCACCTCCAGGAGCCACGAAGGGGAAGGGCACTTGCAGGTGCTGCGTGAGCTGCTCACAAAGAAATCCAGCTTTTCTCTGACATCTGGCTCAGAGTCCTGGGGTCGGCCTTCATCCAGCAATCCTCCCGCATGAAGAGGAGAAAAACCAGGTGAGGGAAGGGAACACATGACCTGCACCTCCTTGTACTGCACTTCACAAACCACACACCAGGTCAGTTGGAGCAGCAATGCCGCTAGAGCCAAGGAGATCTAAAGCATCTTCTCACCAACAGCAGCAATTTTTTTGCTTGTCCTAGCAACCACGGGGGCAGATTCCCAAACTGCTCTACAGCAGTAGCATCCCTAGACTTGACAGCTGCCACAGATTTCTACATGCACCAGAACTGGCTGTGCATGGTTGGGATTTTGTTTACAGTCCCCATATAAAAAGGTTTCAATGCTGTTTGAGTTTACTGAGAGCTTTGCTGGCCATGCTGGGAGCTCGGGAGGAGGGATGTGCCTCACATCAAGGACAGAGCTACAGACGGGCGGACTGAAAGCAGTGGTGGGTGGTCTCTTAAACGCCACAAAGTTATAAACCCTTTGGCCCCACTCTCTGCCAGGCCAGCCTTTGCAGCAAGCCGCCTTCACTGCAGCGAGGAGATGCTGCTCTTACCCCGCGCGTGGCCATGCTCCAGCCACACCAGGCTCTGGCATCTCCCCACACCAACAAGCTAAACCCACCCCGGGTGTTACAGCCGCATGACAACCCCCCATCCCTGCCTGACCCCACGCTGACAGCAACCTCGCACCCCACGGCCGTGGGTTGGTGTAACCCCATCTCGGGAGCCGCTTTTGGAAATGGTCTCAAGGTGGCGGGAGCCCGCAGGGACCAGACACGGACAACAGGCTCTCCCCACAAGGTTAAATGAAACGTTTTGGCCAGAGCAGAGATGAGGAGAGCAAAGTGCAAGAAATTCTGGGCACAGAAAACAGCCTGGGGCTTACTACGCTTGGCTGGGGAGTACACACAGCAAGGGACTAGCAAAATCCCTCTGTCCGGGGCATCTCACCGCAGCTCTGCCTGTCACGGACTCTCAGGGCAAAGCAGTGAGGGCACCCCAGGGCGCGGGGTGTTAAACCCCCCCGGCCAGGCAGGCCCCAGGCAAGGAGCTCCCCACAGGTCATCCCGTACCAGCACTGCAGCAAGCTGGGGCCCTGCCAAAGGAGATCCCGGGCCCTCTCCAGCCCTGGAGCATTCCCACACCTCCTGCAGCCACGCACCCCTGGGCACCCCCATAGCCCTGCGCCCTGAGGTCCCTCAGGCCCCTCGCACCCCTGCAGCATTCCCTGGGTCTCCTGCACTCAGGCACCCCGGGGCACCACCCGCACCCCAGGCATCCCGAAGCCTCCCACACCCGTGCGTCCGAGGGGGGTTCCGCACCCTCTGCAGCCCGGTGCGTCCCCCCACCCCCAGGCCCGGTTCCACCCGGGGGTCCCCGTCTCCGCTCCCCCCGCCAGCGATGGTGCGGCCCGCCGGGCCCGAGCCCGGGCCCGCGGGTGACCTTGCCCCGCGGCCTGGGGGCGTCTCCCAGCGCGCCTGCGCGGCGCCCGCCTTCCCTCACTAAAAATGGATGCCCTCCGGCTCCCTCGCACGTGAGGCACCGGCGAGAGCCGCTTCCGCCCTCTTTCGGTCACATGACGCGCGGCCCGGCAGCCCTTACGGGAGCCCGATGGGGACAAGCGGGCTGGCTTTTGCGTCTTACCTGAGGAGTGGGGTGAGGGCGCGTCGCGCCGCTTAACGCCCCCACCCGCGTCCGTCCTCCCCCCCTCCGCCCGCGGGAGGCAGCGCGAGGGTGCGGAGTGCGGCAGGAGCGGCCCGGTCGGGGCGGGGCAGGGCAGGGCTGGGCTGGGCTGGACTCGCCGGCCGCCTTCCCGCCGCTCTGGGTGAGTACGAGCCGCCGGGGCCTGGCGGCAGCGTCTCCAGGTTGTGCCGGGGCGGGGGGGCTTGGCCTGGCCGCGGGGCGCCCCCGGTTGCGAGGCTCCAGCCTGCCCTTCCCCCGCCCTCACAGCCCTGTTCACGCGGCCGCCGTGGCGCAGGGCCCCTCCTGCCCCAGCCCGGCTCTTCCCCGCCCCGTCCCTGCCCGCCCCGTGCCTCCCCGCTTGCCTCGGCTGGCCGCTGCCACCCCCCAACCCCCGCCCCACCTCGGGGCACCCCTTGGGCTGCCCCGGGCGCTTCTGCCCGTCGCCCCGTTGGCGGCCGTCCCTTCCCTCGGGTGCCGGCTGTCGCTCCCGACACCTGCCGCTGCCCGCTCTCGCACGCCCGGTGCTCCCGGCGGTCCCCGCTCGGTGTTCCCAGCTCTGCGTTGCTGGGAACGTTTCGGTAGCGGGACCGGCGCCGCTCGCCGCCGCCTTCCCCGGCCTCCCCTGAGGACGGCCCGGCCCCCTCCGCGCGGTGGCGGGTGAGCGCTTGGGCGCGCCCCGCGGGGGCTCCCGCGCCCCCCGGAGCGCCCCGCTCCCCCGTGGCCTCCCGACGTTGTTAGCTGACCAGGTCTGTTGCCGGGCGCTCTTAATGCTGTCATAACGCAATGAGTATTTGGGCGTTTCAGAGAAGTGGTTGTCGGACTGGGACGATTTTTTTCTCTCCTAACCTTTCCGGCGTTTTTTCTATCGAGGGGAAAAAAAACCCCACAACCAAACAACCCAGGTGTTTTGTGTTAAAACCTCCAGCTGGAGTAAAGTAAACTTGAAAGAATGCTGCCTTTAGTGTTTTGTGACCCCATAGCCTTCTGCATCTATAATGGTTATTTTTTGGTCATGTCATCCTTGTGCTAAGGAGAGAGGGTAATGTATTTTAAAAGTTCGACACGTGTCACTGTGTTGCACAGAACAGCTTTCAGTGTTCAGCCTACACCTAGCTCTCCTTTCCCTCAAATTGTTCCATTAGTGCTTTGTTATTTCATAGCCTCTGATCACGAATGCCTCTGTGATACATGTTCTGACAGTTTTAGGGTCCCATAATAGGGTCCTTTGGGTCCTGTAGTACATGTCCTTAACTTTGCTTTAAGTCCTCCTCTTCCCCTTTTACTTGTCAAAGGATATCTAGACACTTGCCAAAGGAGCATTTTGTAGCTTATGTGCACTTGAACAGACTAGCTGTAGAGCAGCCACATCAGGAACAAACAGTAACGTAGCTGGAGAAGGTACAATTAGTTCAGTGCAGGTTGTAAAACCTCGGTGCTGGCACGGCTATGCTGTTACCAGTGCTCGTCCTCGTATATCTCAGATTAAGTCAGACATCCACACTGTGCACGACATTCCCGGTTGCAGGACAGGTGTGGCCAATGACTGATTATTGCCAGAATGCTGACAAAAAGTCATTCTTCAGATTCGTGTGCATTGCTTCATCCCCATCTCTTTTGTTGATGTTCTTGTTTAGGAGAGGGAGAAGGAGGTACCCCTATGTCTTTCTGAACACATATAATTCACCTTCTATAACTTCTCTTGCTCTCTCTTCCCTTATCCTCCTCTGGATTTTCTCCTTCCTTTCTCTTTTTCATTAAATGCCACTGATGCTCATTGGTGCTTCAGCTGCTCTCTGTCCTTTATTTAGCCTGTATTTGTGATTGTATTTTCATTGTCTCCTCATTCTCAGACTTTTCTACTCTCATGCTTCTTTAGAGCTATGTAATTCTGTAAATATCAATTTTAAAATCCTCCTTCTCCCTGATTTATTATTAATGTCTTCTGTAAAATGCTTGGTGTAACAAGAACATGACAGAAAACATAACTTTGATTTCTGTTCTCTTTAAATAGTTGGGGGTTTTGTTAACAAGCTCTGTTGAAATATTTTAAGTTTTCTGTTGCTGAAATCTCACTGTTTCTTGTTTTGCTGTTCCCTTGTAAAAAAAGGGTAAAAATTGAAATCACTTTGACAGCAAATACAATTCTTAATGATGCAAGTAGATGAGAAGTAGGCAAGAGTAGGAAGACATTGAGATATTGTATCTATAGGTTCTTGGCAAGTACAGCTAAACCCACACAGTGCTATTTAGTTTATAAATAGTTCATAAACCCACTGTTCTAATGCTGTCCTTTTTTGTGTGTTTTACCTTACAGCTGGAAAGCAGTTGTCATGCAAATTTACGTACAAAAGCAATGCCAAACTCCAGGGAAGCTGTGGTGTAAACATTGCTGCAGTGTAGTGATACTTGATTGCAAAAATTAGAGCCATACAGGTATTTCAAAATGAGAAAGTGAACAAGCAGTGAAACACCTTTTGTCAAGTCTTGTGAGCGATAACTGTTCTTTAAGCTGCTGCCAGTAGATATTCTGGGTACTTTTCAGTTCTTAAAATTCGGTCTCTTTATTGGCATTATGATTTTTACTCCTGTCGATCTGGAAATGCTTTGCTCGTCACAAACCGTGTTTTGAAATGAAAAGCACCTTTTGGAATGTGGAAATGTCAGAAGACGCTGTACTTTGTTCACATCACTGGCTGATCTAGTCAATGTTTTGGAAGAGGGACAAACCTAGCTTGCAAGACCAAAGGGTAGGGACAAAAAAAAACCAAAGTGAAATCTTAAGAATTTTTGAAGTGATGCACCTGCTTAAGCACCTTTTGAACTCCTATGAAGTGTTTATTTCTAATTAAATGGGTTGTTCCAGTTCCTTTCACTTGATACATACAAACAGTAAGAATTAATGTAGATGGATTAAATCTGTGTCACTTCAGGTATTTCCTTCATAACTTTTTTTTTTTAACATTTACATAGAACAGTGACCTTCTTGGCTTTTCCCTGACTCCTGGTTCTCTTACTGTGCTGCAGTGAGACTTTGAGATGATGAGATTTTTTTCATTTTATCTGTGGTGATAGGAAGTCCTGAAAATAACACTGAGGATCCCAGGGTGGATTGCCAAGTGGATTGCATCTTGATTATACTAAATCTGTGCATTTAACATAGCGCTACACAGTCCAGATCCTTCTGTGTGCTTCTTTCTGTTGTCCGAAGGTTGCTATTAGTTTGAGGTTTTATTGATAAATATGTAAAGTACTGCTTCTGTGTGATGGTGGGAGGAATGGCTTGTGGTCCGTCTCACCTGCTACATAGATGGTCTGCACTGAGGCGTTTTGTTTGCAAAGTTCTGCATGTTCAGCTTATGAAAGCACACACACAGCAACAGATGTAGCCTTGCTGCCAGAAAATAGTAAAAGAATGTAGTTGCAATTATAGTGGCAAAACATGCCTTTTTGCCAGGATAGATTACTTCATTTAGGGAATGACTTCAAGCAATACCACTAAAAGGTTTCTTGCCAGAGTAAGCTATGTTTTCCGTAGGCGGATTCGCCAGGAAAACTATATTTACATATTGTGTGTGTACATGTATGTGTAGAAATAGATATTTCTCTCAATCCTAACCCAAAAAATAACCATTATCTCAGTCTGAGCTGTTGACAAGGCCCCCCAGCCATTTCCTGGACGAAAAGCTTCTCACAACTGAGCATTCCTTGCAGCTCACAGTTTCCTCTGGGAGCCCCTTTCCAGCCCTGCTGTAACTGCAGCTCCAGGATGTCTCTCTCTTAACCGAGCCCGTAACCATAATCTTGGTCTGAGCCATCAGCAAGGTCCACTAGCCACTGCCCAGGTGAACAACTTCTCCCAGCTATCCGAGCTCCCTTTCCAGCCCACAGTTTCCATCAGCATCCCCTTTCCAGCCCACCTCCGAGTGCAACTCTAGGATTTCTTTTTCTCTTAACTTTAAACCTAATGTCAAAAACCCCAGTTCTCTTGGTCTTTGTCTTTGATACGGCTCCCAGCAATTACTGTATTAGTAAGTTTCTCACAGCCCAGTTTCTAGGAAATTCCCCTGGTGCTTCATAAGAAATTCCCCTCCTTTTCTAGGAAGATGTATATATAACGTATTGGCAAACCCTTTTAAGTTTGAATAAAGTCATCTTCTCTCTCTGCCCATCTTGTATCTGTTCTGCAAAAGTAAGATTTTCATTTACATAAATATTCGGAAGTGAGAAGTTTACAGCATTACTTGTGATTGGGAATGGGTTATGAATAAGCTAGGTTTTCAAGCTGATTTGACAGGTGGTTGATAAGGAACTTTATCCTTGTAAGATGGAGTGAGATCTGGGTGACTGACAGCGAGCAGAAGGCTGATGCCCAAGCTGAGCCTTTTTTTCATTCCCTTACTTCAGCATGCAGTTTTGTAAGGCTTCATCCATTTTCTCAAATGCCAGTATGCTGGATCTGTGTAAATACAGATCAATATTTCAGATTTCTTTCCAATCCTGAATAGATTTCCTATCAATCCTACCAATTCTTTTTGGTTTGTTGGTTGGCTTGTTTCTTTTTCTGCCAGCCAGTGCGGGAACAGTATGTTTCATGCAGAGTTTCTGTGGGGGTTTTTTTGGTCACAGCTGAATTTGAGGACCTTCGGTGCAGCTTTGAGCATCGCCTACAGCATCAATTTGTTCTGTCATTGCTCTCAACTCTCAGGTCCTTGTGACTACACTTCCTATGAATTTTATTGTATAATTTGTTTCTCTAAATAAGTCTGTTCAGTTAGGATCATCTGCCACTTTCCTAGTAATCGGAACAGTTTCCTTTACATGCTGATTTCCTGTATTGCTATTATAGCTTTTGGTTTTCTTTTGCCAGAATGAGTGGGGCTGCATTCCCATCTCCAGCTGCCGAGATGGCAGAAATTAATCGCCTTCAGTATGAAATGGAATACACCGAAGGAATCAGTCAGCGTATGAGGGTCCCAGAAAAACTCAAAGTAGCTCCTCAAAATGCTGACGTTGAGAAGGGCATCCAAGAAGGATTTCCAAATGCCAGTGTAACTATGCAGGTTCCAGAGCGGATTGTAGTGGCAGGTATGTCTGCATCTCAATAAAAGAAAAATAGGTGAAAATTTAAATTAGTTCCCCAAATTTCTGGATGGGCAAAAATATATAATGATATATTTTTAAAAGAAAAACCTGTAAAATGCTTTCCGATTGTCGTGGTTTAACCCCAGCCAGCAACTAAGCACCATGCAGCCTCTCACTCACTTCCCCCCTGCCGCAGTGGGATGAGGGAGAGAATAGGGGGGGGAAAAAGTAAAATTAATGGGTTGGGATAAGAACAGTTTAATAGAACAGAAAGGAAGAATGACACTAATAACAACAATAAGGTGACAATAATAATAAAAGACTTGGAATACACAAAACAAGTGATGCGTACTGCAGTTGCTCTCCACTCGCCGACTGATGCCCAGTTAGTTCCCGACCAGCGCTTCTCCCCTGCCCAGTCCCCCCCACTTTGTATACTGGGCATGACGTCCCATGGTATGGAATACCCCTTTGGCCAATTTGGGTCAGCTGTCCTGGCTGTGTCCCCTC